>CAUYUJ010007114.1:208411-267365 GCA_963575745.1 Prorocentrum cordatum
GGCCCATGCGGGCATGGAACCCACACCGACTGGGCATGGACCCCGAATGGGTACACACACACACACACTCACAAACACACATCAACACAGTGGGCCCAAAGGGAGGGGAGAGTCAGCGAGGGCCAAGGTCAAAAACTACCCAGCGAAGTGTCCAGACCACGGGACGTGCCTGGCGGCACCGCTCGGTGGGTTGGCCGCCACCCGTGGCACCACTCCGCCGGACCTCCCAGAGAGGGCCCTGCGATAGCAGCGGCGGGCGCGCGGCTGCCGTGGACGAGCCCGGGCAGGCCGCCGGACCTCCCCCGAGAAGCTCTCTCGGCAGTGGACGGCCGCACGGCCGGCAGCGCCCAGGGAAACGCGGTCCAGCGTGGATCATCGTGTGAATTCCTTGCCGCTTGACCTCCCAGCGCAGCAGCAGCAAGGGGCCAAGCATTCGGCAGGACGCGTGAGCAGAAGAACGGGGAGCATGCATGGGATGCGCCGCAGGGAAGTGTCGCTTCGGCACGCTGGGCGGAGGCAGGGGGGGACGGCGCGGAGGGGTAGCTACATGCACTGCCACGGCTTCACGAAAACTGCAACAGCTACGCACACGGCGTCGCCCATGAATGCGAGCGAGGTCTCCCTTCGAACTGCCAAACGAGATCGACCCCACGATCCCAGAAAGGGGGCCAGGGATGTGCTAGTTTGAACTGTGCTGTATGCCCTCGCGGTGCGCATCCAGCAGTCCGTGGCGTCCGACCCTTGACCGAAAATATGGATCTTCAACTCGAGCTGCCTGAACACATGGCTCGCACACAGCTGGCTGTCGACGAAACATGCAGGGCGCTCAACCAGCTGGAATCCCAGATCCGACTCGGTACGGGACGAACAGGCACGGGGCGCACGGGCGCGCACGGGCGCGCCACAGGACATGCCAGGGGCGCGCCAGGGATTCGTCCTCAACGTGCCAGGGAAGGGCCAGGGGATGTCTCAGGGGACGTGAGTAGGGGACGCACCGCGAGACGTGACATGAGGCGTGCCAGGAGACGCGCCAGAGATCATGCCGGGAAACGTCTCAGGGGACGCGATAGAGGACGCGCCAGTGGACGCACCAGAGACGTGCCAAGGGACGCGCCAGGAGACGCGCAGCGGAAGGTCTAGGGGAAGCGGCGGAGTACGAGCCAAGGAGCGTGTCATGGAACGCGCCAGTGGATTTGCCAGAAGACGTGGCAGTGCACACGCAAGGGGACGTGACAATGAAATCGCCAGGGGACACGCCAATAAGAAGGCCAACGGACGCGCCATGGGATGCGCCACGGAACGCGCAAGGAGGCGAACCGCGGAACGCGCAAAGAGACCCCACATGGGACGCAACACGGGTTGCAACGCGAGACGCGCCGGGAAACGCGCCACGAGGCGCATCAAGGCGCGTGCAGACTGGTTCTGAATTCAAAAAACTGGTTTGTGTTTCAAGAAAAGAGACGATTCAAGAGACGAGCAAAGAGACATGCCACAGGACGTGCCGCGCACGCGCCAGAGAATGCGCCAGTACAGGCGCCATGGGACGCTCCAGGGAACGCATCAGGGAACGTGCCACGGAACACGTGCTACTGGCCGCACAAGTCAAGGGACGTGCAAGGGGGCGCTCCATGGAACGGGCCGGCTGGCAACCCAGGGGACGGCCCGCCCTCCTCGGAAGGTCTTTTTCCGATGGATCCGTTCCGAAGGATCGTTGGCGCCAATCCGTTCCCCGACCAAAGCGGACGACGGCGAAAGCGTCAGGTCGGGCATGTCCTTCGACAGGCGAATTCTGGAAGAAATGGAAAAACATGTCAGCAAAATTTCTGCAAAAAAATCACCTAAAGAAATAATCGACAAATCGTCCCCATACTATTGTTTCATACGTTTGAATGTTCCTCCTGGACAGGGACATGCCCGACTTAATGCAAGCACCAAACACGCGCTGATTTGAACATCTTTCCTGTGTCAAACCGGCTCATTGTGCTCGACCGCTCCACGCTTCGCTCCGCGGCGCGCACTCTCACAGTGAGGCTCGACAGACGTCGCGGACTGCGCACTATGGATCCCCATCAGAGACCGACGCCGAAGCCGACCGCGGCGCAAACGGACTGGCGCCATGGATCTATGTGTACGACGAAAGCACGGCACGAACATAACGAACGTTATCGTCGTCGTCGTCGTCGTCGTCGTCGCCGTCGTCGTCGTCGTCGCCGCCGCCGCCGCCGTCGTCGTCGTCGTCGGTCAGGGTCGGCGGTACCGGCCGCAAGGCCTCTCAAACGTAACGAAGGTGATCCGAAACCCCCAAACGCTTGCAGTGATCGCGGTTAAAACACGCATGTATTGATTTCATACGGAAAAAGCGTTGCTCGATGTGTCCTTAATGCTACTGTAGCCACCACTTCTCTCTTGTACGCGCATTACGTTGCCGCAATGTTTCACGCCCTCCGAGGCCGCTTGCGGAGCAAACACGGTAAATTAAAGTGGTCCCACGCCCCGTCCAACTACCGGGAGAGCTGCCAGCCAAACGACGGGACCCGAGGCCAGGCCCCGTCGTAAAATGTTATGGATCCGAGCCCCCAACGCTGGGTAAGCTACTCTGAATCCACTCCACTTGGGACACGATCCCGAGTAAATTCCGGTGCGCCCTCGCGCCCAAAAGGTAGCCTGAACGACATGGCGAACAGGGCAGATGCGATGGCGGACCATTCCGAATGTCTTCAGAGGCAGAAACGATGCCCAGAGATCCCTGGCTGATGGTGTGACTTTGGAGCAAGCGCTGCGCATCAAGATGGTCACATGCTGCCTGCCGAAAATGAGCAAGTTGCGGCGGTACTGAAGGCGGAGAAACTGGCACGGCTTGACGACAGTCCGCCTGCCTGTCGAAAGACCCGGATGACGACGAACCACGAGGCACTGCACTGCGCGCGCCAACACACCCAATAACAAAGTTGGTGACGTGCAGAAGCCGTGATTTATATAATCTGGAAAGGGCGGCACGGCGATCGCAAAAGCCGTGATTGAATATGTGCGAAGTCTCGCAGAGGATGGCCCTCCTCCGGCGGCAGACCCACATATTTCGGCTGCAGCACGGGCACGCGCGCCTTGCGAGCTGCAACGACCGCCGCAGGCACCGCGGGCGGGCCGCCGCCAGCCTTCTCCACGCGCAACCGCACATCCCGCACCGCCAGGCTATACCAAGTCACCAGACTCGCGCGTCAGAAAGCTGCGAAGATTCTCGGGGCCCCACCTCCCGAATGGACGCTCCTCGGGCTTGCCGCGCCGACCACGGAACTCTCCTTCGCCTCTGCACCCGTTCCGGCACTGCCCGAGCACGCGCGGGCCCTGGCGCCGGCGCCAGACGTGCGCGGCGCACCTTTCCGCGGCGCGCGGCGCGGGGGCCAGGGGCCAGGACGGCAAGGCGTCTTCCTCGCTCACATGGACGTCAGCCAGGGCGCCCACCGCCCCTGCCCGCGCCCCCGCCTGCACCACCGCCCGCGCCCTCGCCCGCGCCACCCTCGCCAGAGCGCTGCGACCCAGAGCCGGACCCGCCCCGCGCTGGTACACCGCCCGCACCGCTGCCCGAACAAAAACCCGCCGCCGCCGCCGCCCGGGGGGGGGGCCGTCGCCGGCGACCCCTCCCCCCGCCGCGTCGCCCCCGTAACCTGCCAACGCAAACAGTCCCACGCGCGCAGGAGGCACCGCGAATGCTTCTGCGCAACCCCTGCGACCCTCTGCGCACGAAGCGCCTCCCGGAAGACTCCGTCGCGGGCCGCGCTTCGCCAGCCAGCAAACGGGCCCTGCCAGACCCCGCGAAGGGCACGGAACTCGCGGAGACGGGCCAGAGCTTCGCTGCGCTTCTCTGCAGCCGCGACGCCCCTCTCGATCAAGGCCAGCAAGCGCTGCTCGTCGAGGCCCCAGTGCGCCCAAGCGCAGTTCCCCACGTCAAGCCCACACTCGCCCGTTCCTGGCGCGCCCAGCTCGCCACCCCCCGAGCAGCCTCCGGCCTCTGCTTGAGAAGCTACAACCAAACGGGCCAGTCGGGGATCGGCTGCGGCACCACGATCGCGCAGTACACCAGCGGCCGCGCGCCTCCCCAGACCTCCGCCGCGCACGCGACGTCGCGCTGGCCCTCGAGGCGCAGCAGCCGAGAAGCCACGGCGTCGCACATACGAGCGACGCCGCCGCGCGCGCGGCACCAGGCCCGCAGCAGCAACAGTTCTGCCAGCACGTCGCCAGGCTCGCCAGTTTCATGGCCGCGCCGCCCAGGCAAAGCCTCGGCGAATCCCGAGCCCACGGCCTCAGAGATACACGCGGCGCCAGCAACCCCAAATCTCGCGATGCCGAACACGCGCGGCCACGGCACCAGCCTGGCCCCGTCTGGCCCTGCGCGCTGGCACCAGGGTTCAAGAGCGCCACGCTGCACGCAGGCCACGCGCTCGGCGCAGATGCCCTTGTGGAAGCACGGCTGACGCAGCAGACGGCAGAACTCCGGGAACTGTCCTTCCCCCGTCGCCGGCGCGCACCGGGCCGCGGCCGCGCGCTGCCGCCCGCGGGCGCACTCTGCTTCGACCGCCGAATGCGTGGCGGGCCCCATCTGGGTTATGCAGCGCGAACTGCAACCTGATTCAACTCGCGGCGACGTGCCCGTCGGAGAGATCACCCCTCCCGCGCGCGCGCGAACCAAATCCCACTGGCACTTCGCGCAGAAGAGATCCGAGACCACCCACAGGAGCACGCCGCCGTGCACCGCGGAGTCAGCATCGCCCTCCGCCTGCGCCGCCTCGGCGCACCGCGCACGCCGCGTCGCCTCGCGCATCTCGCCCAGCTTCCAGACATCGCCCTCGGCGGAGCCCAGCGACGGCACCAGCGGCACGCGGCGCGGCTCGGGAGCGCCGTCGGGGCGCAGCGGCGCTCGCCTGCGCAGCGCCTCGCGACGGCAGCACACCCAGATGCCGCGCCCGACGCCGCCCGCCTCAAGCTGGCCGAGCAAGCGCTGCCACTCCCCCCAGAGCTCCTGCACGTCCGACCAGGGCCTGGGCGCGCAGTGCAGCGGTTCGCGGTCGTGCCTGCGCAGCTCCCCGATGGCCTGCGCAGTGGCCTCCTGGCGCCCAAGCCCGATCTCCACCACCCTGAGCGAAGAGGACACACACAGCGCGAGGAGAGACGTCGCCCACGATACACGCGGCATCGGACGCGGCCACGGCGGCAGCGAAAGCGACGCGCGCCGACGGCGTCGACAGCACGGGCCACACGAGCGGCCAGAAACTGCCCCAGTCGCTCGCAGGTGTGGCCTTCTTCCCGCGCGGCGGCGGCCAGCCCCGGCACGCCCTGGAGATGCGTCGCAGCAGTGAGCCGGAGGCAACGGGAAGCAACGCACGGTGCGCGATCTGCTTGTTCTGCTCAGCCGCCGGCTCTCCTGCCGCGCGCGTCGAGACCTGCAACGAAACGAACGGCGCGCATGGTGGATCGATTTCTGCTCGCGCCCCGCTGTTTCCTGAGCAGAGCTATCGACGATTACCTCGCGGATGATCGTGCTCTGCGCGCAGACACTGCCGCGATGGAGCCCCCACTTAGCAAACGTCATTGGCCGCGCGGCGCCCTCCACTCCCCGGGCCGAGGCCGGCGGCGAAGCCCGAGCCAGAACTGGGGCCGAACGTGGAAAAACAGTTGGCACCAACCGACGCCCAGGACGATGCGGAAGCCGACGCCCGGGCCGAGGCTGGGGCCAATGCAGAATCGGAGCCTGGGCCCGCAAGATATCGCGGAAAAATCCGCGATGGCCCTCTTCTTGTTACCCTCCCCTGCATGCCTCTTCCCTCCAGCCACTGGGAGCCGGTGGTAAACCGTCAAACTTGGTTACCGCCGGAAACTCGTGGAGCTTCCTCGTGCAATGCGGGCGCGGCAATCTCGCATGCCGCGCGCGCGAGAGCGCGGTCTCATGGGGGAGGACTGGAGCAGAAGAAATAATCAAGAAGAAGGAGATGGAGGAGGCTGAGGAAGAGAAGGAGGAAGGAGGAGAAGGAGCAGAAGGAAAAGAAGGAGGGGAGGATCAAGAAAGGCATTCTTATGTCTGGAAAAATTAATAGAGCACGACTAGTTCTTTGGTTCCAACTCTGGAAGCAGACCGAGTTTGAGCATCTAGATACTTTAGCGATTATAACGATCCCCTTTCGATTGCTGTGACAAACACCTCTGTAGCTCTCTGCAGCTCGATTTCGGTCAAGAAAACTATCACAATCTCTGAAAAAATGCAGGGCACGGGTAGTTGTTGGGACACAGCTCTGGTAGCAGACCGAGTTCGGGCATCTAGGTACTTGACCTGGCGCTTCTGATGATTGTCTCACGATTGCTGTACCAAACAGCTATGTAGCTCATGTGCAGCTCGAGAAATCTCAAGAAAGTCACCATCGTCTTCCTAAGAAAAAAAGCAGAGTACGAACAGTTTTTCGGACCCAGCTCTGGTAGCAGATTTTGACTGGCGATTCTAATGGTTTCCTCCGATTGCTGTGACGAACAACTCTGTAGCTCATCTCCAGCTCGAGTTCAGTCAAGAAGATCATCATCATCTCTAAAAACTTGCCCAGAATGAATAGTTTTTTTCGAACCCAGCTCCGGTAGCAGACCGAGTTCGGGCATCTAGACACTTTAGACTAGCGCGCCTGCTGATTTTCTTCTGATTGCTGTGCCAAACAGCTCTGTAGCTCATGCAGCTCGAGGTGAGTTACGAAATTCATCATCATCTCTAAGAAAATTAGCAGAGTACGAATAGTGTCGCGGACCCAGCTCTGGTAGCAGACCGAGTTCAGGCATCTGGATACTGAAGACTAACGCGACTGATCATTCTAGATGCATCAGGCCGGCCTGCCAGCTCTGTAGCTACTCTAGAGCTCGAGTTAAGCACAGATAACCGACAGCACCTGTCAAGACGACACTAAACAGCCAATCCCACCCACATGCTTTTGGCACTACTAGGTACCCGATCGACCTGAGATTAAGATGGCGAGTGGGAATAAGATCGACAATGGGAGAACAAATACTAGAGCCCCAACGAATGTTCAAATTTCGAGAAGTCGAATTTAAACCGAGCAAAATTATGCAAAACTTCCGTCGAGACTTTTTCTGCCAACTAGCCCCCCAGCGCTCCGGAATCACTCTTCTAGTTTCGCCGCTAACGCTCTTAGGACAGCTGCACGAGTCACTCGCCCTAGGCTGCGGCGAGAATTCACGAGAGCCGCAGGTCCCCGGCGAAAAATGCGAGAGGGTCGGGTTCCCTGGAAAAGATTCGCGAAGAGCGAGGCCTCCCGCGGGAAAATTGTAAGAGTTCAAACCTTTCAAATCTCAGAAATCTCGACTTCCCCCCCCCCAGAAGAGGGGAGACAAAAAAAAACGGGCCTGCGGGGAATTCGCGAGAGGGCAGGCATCCAGCGAAAAATGCGAAAGAGCCCAAACTTCCCGCAAACAAATCGCCAGAACCTTGGCCCTCCGCGAAAAATGCTCGGTTTCCGCGAAAATTGCGCGGGAAGCTTCGGAAAATTCGCAGACATCCAGGATGGCACACCGAGTTCAGGCGTCCAGATACTGTAAAACTAGCGCGCCTGATGATTTCCTTTCGATTGCTGTGCCGAACAGCTCTGTAGCTCATCTGCAGCTAGAGTTAAGTCAAGAAAACCGTCACCATCTCTAAAAAATTAGCAGAGTACGAACAGTTCCGCGGACCTAGCTCTGGTAGCAGACCGAGCTCAGACATCTAGATGCTTGAGATTTACGCGCCTGACAATTCTAGATCGATTAGGTGTACCCACCAACTCTGTAGCTCTCCTACAGCTCGAGTTACGTACAGAAAACCGACAGCACCGACCAACATGACACGAAACAGCCGATCCCGCCCACATGCTCTTTGATAGTAATTGGTACCCGATCGACCTGAGATCAAGATGGCGAGCGGGAATAAGATCGAATATGGGGGACAGCACTAAAGCTCAAACGACTTGTTAAATTTCGAGAAACTCAATTTAGACCGAGCAAAGTTATGCAAAACTGGGAGCCGGCGGAGCTCTTTTCTTGCGCGGCGCTGCTCGGAACACATGGAGGAAGCTTTTCCTAGCGTCAGCTGAGACAACTCGAAAAAAAAACACTCTTCGGTTTCATCCAAAGCCGGTTCCCCCAAGTGCTTCGCGGAACTATTCGTACTCTATTAATTGTTTGGAAAGTGATGATGAGCTTCTTGACTTAAATTCGAGCTGCAGATCAGCGACAGAGCTGTGCGGCACAGCAATCGAAAGGAAATCATCAGGCGCGCTAGTTTAATCTAGACGCCTGAACTCGGTATGCTATCAGAGCTGGGTCCTGAAAACTATTCGTACTCTGCTAATGGTTTAATGGTGGTGGTGGTTTGCTTGACTAAACTGGAGCTGCAGACGAGCTACAGAACTGTTCGGCACAGCAATCAGAAGAAAATCGTAAAAAGCGCTGGTCATCTAGACGCCTGAACTCGGTCTGCTGTCAGAGCTGGACTCGAAGAACTATTCGTACTCTGCTATTGTTTCCCCGCATGCTTCGTGGGGTTCTGGTTTTCTTCCCTGCCGCGCCGCACCCGCGTCTCCTCACACCTCCCCTCCTCTCTCATTCTTCCTCCCCTCACTCACACACACACACACAGACACTTCACCCTTCCCCCCCTCGTCACAGCACTGTTCAGCTCAGCTCAACTCACCTCAGCAAACACAGCACAGCTCAGCTCAGCTCAGCACAGCACAGCTCGGCTCAGCTCAGCACAGCCCAGCACGGCTCAGCTCAGCACAGCACAGCACAGCTCGTGGCACTTTCTCGACACCACAGGGGGTGCGCAGGGGTTGGTCTCTCAGCTCGGCCGCTATCCACGACACTGGCGCAAAGCCTAGCAGGCGTGGCACTCTCTCGACACCACAGGGGGTGCGCAGGGGGTGGTCTCTCAGCTCGGTCGCTATCCACGCCACTGGCGCAAAGCCTAGCAGGCGTGGCACTTTCTCGACACCACAGGGGGTGCGCAGGGGGTGGTCTCTCAGCTCGGCCGCTATCCACGACACTGGCGCAAAGCCTAGCAGGCGTGGCACTTTCTCGACACCACAGGGGGTGGGCAGGGGGTGGTCTCTCAGCTCGGCGGCTATCCACGACACTGGCGCAAAGCCTAGCAGGCGTGGCGCTTTCTCGACACCAAAGGAGGTTGGCAGGGGGTGGTCTCTCAGCTCGGCCGCTATCCACGACACTGGCGCACAGCCTAGCAGACGTGGCACTTTCTCGACACCACAGGGGGTGGACAGGGGGTGGTCTCTCAGCTCGGCCGCTACCCACGACACTGGCGCAAAGGCTAGCAGGCGTTGCACTTTCTCGACACCACAAGGGGGTGCGGAGGGGGTGGTCTCTCAGCTCGTATGCGAGGTCACGCACTGGCTGCAAGCCTCGCGCAACGGGCACTTTCCATCGACACCCATGGGTGCGCGGGGTGTCCTCTCCAGCTCGGTCGTATCCACGAACACTGGCGCAAAAGCCTAGTAGGCGTGGCGCTTTCCTCGACACCGCAGGGGGTGCGCAGGGGTGGTCTCTCCTTTCGGCCGCTATCCACGCACTGGCGCAAATCCTAGCAGGCGTGGCACGTTCTCGACAACCACAGTCGCGTTAATGGGGGCGTGGTCCTCTCATGCCGGTCGCTATCCACGACACTGTCGCAAAGCCTAGCAGGCGTGGCACTTTCTCGACACCACAGGGGGTGCGCAGGGGGTGGTCTCTCAGCTCGGCCGCTATCCACGACACTGTCGCAAAACCTAGCAGGCGTGGCACTTTCTCGACACCACAGGGGGTGCGCAGGGGGTGGTCTCTCAGCTCGGCCGCTATCCATGACACTGGCGCAAAGCCTAGCAGGCGTGACACTTTCTCGACACCACACGGGGTGCGCAGGGGTTGGTCGCTCAGCTCGGCCGCCATCCACGACACTGGCGCAAAGCCTGGCAAGCGTGGCACTTTCTCGACACCACAGGGGGTGCGCAGGGGGTGGTCTCTCAGCTCGGTCGCTATCCACGACACTGTCGCAAAGCCTAGTATTGCTGGCACTTTCTCGACACCACAGGGTGCGCAGAGGTGGTCTCTCATTCGGCCCGCTACCCACGACACTTCCCCCGCGAAAACCTAGCAGGCGTTGCACTTTTCCTCGACCAACCACAAAAAAGGGGTGCGCTGGGGGGGTCTCTCAGCTCGGTCGCTATCACCGACACTGTCGCAAAGCCTAGTAGGCGTGGCACTTTCTCGACACCACAGGGGGTGCGCAGGGGGTGGTCTCTCAGTTCGGCCGCTATCCAAGACACTGGCGCAAAGCCTAGCAGGCGTGGCACCCTCTCGACACCAAAGGGGGTGGGCAGGCGGTGGTCTCTCAGCTCGGCCGCTATCCACGACACTGGCGCAAAGCCTAGCAGGCGTGGCACTTTCTCGACACCAAAGGAGGTGGGCAGGGGGTGGTCTCTCAGCTCGGCCGCTATCCACGACACTAACGCAAAGCCTAGCAGACGTGGCACTTTCTCGACACCACAGGGGGTGCGCAGAGGGTGGTCTCTCAGTCCGGCCGCTACCCACGACACTGGCGCAAAGGCTAGCAGGCGTGGCACTTTCTCGACACCACAAGGGGGTGCGCAGGGGGGGGTCTCTCAGCTCGGCCGCTATGCACGACGGTCGTCCAGGCACAGCAGGCGTGGCACTTTCTCTCGACACCACAAGGGGGTGCGCAGGGGGTGGTCTCTCACCGCGGCCGCTATGCGCGACGGTCGTCCAGGCACAGCAGGCGCGGCACATTCTCGACACCACAGGGGGTGCGCAGGGGGTGGTCTCTCACCGCGGTCGCTGTGGCACTAGGTCTTTCCAGTTCACAGCAGGGCGTGGCACAATCTCGACACCACAGGGGTGCGCAGGGGGTGGTCTCTCACCGCGTCCGCTATGGCACGAACGGGCGTCATGCACAGCAGGCTGGCACTTTCTCGCACCGCAGGGGGTGCGCAAAGGGGTGGTCTCTCACCGCGGCCGCTATGCACGATACGGTCCGTCCAGGCATAGCAGGCGTGGCACTTTCTCGACACCACAGGGGGTGCGCATGGGGTGGTCTCTCACCGCGGTCCCTATACGCCCCAGTCGTCCAGGCATAGCAGGCGTGGCACTTTCTCGACACCACAGGGGGTGCGCAGGGGGTGGTCTCTCACCGCGGCCGCTATGCACGACGGTCGTCCAGGCACAGCAGACGTGTCTGGCTGGTCTGATTACTTTGGCTGGTTTTGGCTGGAACGACTGATCCGACTGGTCTGGTCAATCTGGCTGGTCTGGCTGGTCTGGTCAGTCTGGCTCGTCAGGATGGCGAAGCGGGATGTGATATGGTTTGTGAACACACGTGACATAAAGTAAGCATGTGGGGTTCTTCGGTAGCGTAATTTGTAGAGATGGTAATGGTTTTTTGACTTAACCCGAGCTGGAGATGAGCTATATAGCTGTTTGTCACATAAGTCGAAAGGAAAGCATAAGAAACGCTAGTCTAAAGTACCTAGACGCCTAAATTCGGTCTGCTACCAGAGCTGGGTCAGAAAAATTACGCTACCGAGGAACCCCACATACTTATTGTATGTCACGTGTGTTCACAAACCATGTAACATCCCGCTTCGCCTTTTTGAGCCAGACCAGCCAGACTGACCAGTCAGATCAGTCATCCAGGCTCACCTCAGCGCCCATATATTGCATTGATTTATTGAGCTGCTCGCAAGGCGGTGGCAAAGCAGACATTGCGCATTTGGGCGCCATGACGGGGACCGTACCTTTGACGGAGAATCACCGGCGGCCGTCCGCATTCACATATCCAGCAGTCTGAGCCCGCATGAGCCAGGGTGGCTACAATTCTTGATGATGATGACGGTTATGTTGCTACAGCTGCGCGCCCCCTATGGTGCCGAGAAAGTGCCACGCCTGCTGTGCCTGGACGACCGTCGTGCATAGCGGCCGCGCTCAGGGACCACCCCCTGCGCACCCCTTATGGTGTCGAGAAAGTTCCACGCCTGCTGGGCCTGGACGACCGTCGTGCATAGCGGCCGAGCTCAGGGACCACCCCCTGCACACCCCCTACGGTGTCGAGAAAGTGCCACGCCTGCTGTGCCTGGACGACCGTCGTGCGTAGCGGCCGCGCTCAGGGACCACCCCCTGCGCACCCCCTGTGGTGTCGAGAAAGTGCCACGCCTGCTGTTCCTGGACGACCGTCGTGCATAGCGGCCGCGCTCAGGGACCACCCCCTGCGCACCCCCTGTGGTGTCGAGAAACTGCCACGCCTGCTATGCTGACGACCGTCGTGCATACGGGCCGAGCTCAGGGACCACCCCTGCGCACCCCCTCCTTGGTGTCGGAAATGTGCCACGTCTTGCTGTGCCTGGACGACCGTCGTCATAATCGACCGGCTCAGGGTCCCCCTGCGCAACCAGAACCCCTGTGGTGTCGAGAAAATGCCAGATCACGCCTGCTGTGTTTTTGGACGACCGTCGTCGCCTGCGGCGAGCCAGGGACCACCCCCTGCGCACCCCCTGTGGTGTCGAGAAAGTTCCACGCCTGCTATGCCTGGACGACCGTCGTGCACAGCGGCCGAGCTCAGGGACCACCCCCTGCGCACCCCCTCTGGTGTCGGGAAAGTGCCACGCCTGCTGTGCCTGGACGACCGTCGTGCATATCGACCGAGCTCAGGGACCGCCCCCTGCGCACCCCCTGTGGTGTCGAGAAAGTGCCACGCATGCTGTGTTTGGACGACCGTCTTCCATAGCGGCGAGCTCAGGGACCACCCCCTGCGCACCCCCTATGGTGTCGAGAAAGTGCCACGCCTGGTATGCCTGGACGGCCGTCGTGCATAGCGGCCGCGCTCAGGACCACGCCCCTGCGCACGCCCCTGTGGTTGTCGAGAAAAGGTCCACGCCTGCCTGGCCTGACGACCTTCGTCATAGCGGCCGAGCTCAGGGACCACCGCCCTGCGCAACACCCTCCTTGTGTACGGAAAGTCCAACGCCTTGCTGTTCCTGGACGACCGTCGTGCATATGGCCGAGCTGAGCGACCACCCCCTACGCACGTCCTTCTGGTGTCGAGAATGCGCCACGACTGCTGTGCTTTGGCGACTTCCATAGCGGCGAGCTCAGGACCACCCCCTGCGCACCCCCTTATGGTGTCGTGAAAGTGCCACGCCTGCTGTGCCTGGACGACCGTCGTGCATAGCGGCCGAGCCCAGGACCACCCCCTGCGCACACCCTTATGGTGTCGAGAAAGTGCCACGCCTGCTATGCCTGGGCGACCGTCGTGCATAGCGGCCGAGCTCAGGGACCACCCCCTGCGCACCCCCTATGGTGTCGAGAAAGTGCCACGCCTGCTGTGCCTGGGCGACCGTCGTGCATAGCGGCCGAGCTCAGGGACCACCCCCTGCGCACTCCCTGTGGTGTCGAGAAAGTGCCACGCCTGCTGTGCCTGGACAACCGTCGCGCATAGCGGCCGAGCTCAGGGACCACCCCCTGCGCACCCCCTATGGTGTCGAGAAAATGCCACGCCTGCTGTGCCTGGACGACCGTCGTGCATAGCGGCCGAGTTCAGGGGCCACCCCCTGCGCACTCCCTGTGGTGTCGAGAAAGTGCCACGCCTGCTGTGCCTGGACAACCGTCGTGCATAGCGGCCGAGCTCAGGGACCACCCCCTGCGCACCCCCTGTGGTGTCGAGAAAGTACCACCCCTGCCACGCTCTGCCGTGCCGTGCCCTGCGCGCCTGCCCTGTGTGCTATGCTGTGCTGAGCTGTGCTGCGATGTGCTGTGCTGTGCCGTGCCGTGCTTTGCTGCGGTGTGCTGTACTGTTCTATGCTGTGCTTTGCTGTGCAGGTGTGCTGTGCAAAACTGCCACGCCTGCTGTGCCGTGGACGACCCCTATGGCGTCGAGAATGTGCCGCACGTGCCAAGCCGTGTGTGTGTGTGCTGTGCTGTGCTGTGCTGTGCTGTGCTGTGCTGTGCTGTGCTGTGCTGTGTGCGCTGCGCTGTGGTGCGCTGTGCTGTGCTGTGCTGTGATGTGCTGCGCTGCGCTGCGCTGCGCTGTGCTGCGTGCGCGAGGAGGAGGGGGAGGAGGAGGGGGAGGAGGGGAGGAGGGCGGGCGCGGGTGAGACGCGGGTGCGGCGCGGGTGGGAAGAAAACCAGAACCCCACGAAGCATGAGGGGAACTATTCGTACTCTGCTAAATTTTAGACAGACGATGGTAACTTTCTTCAGGTAACTCGACCTGCAGAGGAGCCACAGAGGAGCTACAGAGTTGTTTGGCACAGAACCGCAAGGAATTTATCATACGCGCTAGTTTCAAGTATCCAGATGTCCGAACTCGTCACGCTTTCAGAGTTGGAACTAGAAAACTGTTCGTACTCTATGATTTGTTCCAGAGATGCTTTCTGCTCACCCCTTCTTCTCCTCCACGCCCTTCTCCATGAGACCGCGCCCTCGCGCGCGCAATGCGAAATTGCCGCGCCAGCATTGCACGAGGAAGCTCGACGAATTCCCGGCGGTAACCAAGGTTGGCGGTTTACCGCCGGCTCCCAGTTTTGTTTTGTTGTTTAACCTGGTTCAATTTGATTCCTCGAAATTCAACAACCTACTACTGCCAAATAGCATCGGGGCGGGATCGGCTGCTTCGTGTCATATTGGCAGGTGCTCTCGGATTGCAGTACCTAATTCGAGCTGTAGGAGAGCTACAGAGCTGGCACGCACACCTAACCGATCTAGAATCGTCAGGCGCGTAAGTCTAGCATCCAGATGTCTGAACTCAGTCTGCTACTAGAGCTAGGTCCCCGAAACTATTCGTACTCTACTATTTTGGTCCGATATGATGAAGAGCTTCTTGACTTAACTCGAGTTGCAGATGAGCTACAGCGCTGTTTGGCACAGCAGTCAAAAGGAAATCATAAGGCGCGCTAGTTTGAAGTATCTAGACGCCTGAACTCGGTCTGGTATCTTGGCTGGGTCCGACAAATCATTCTACTCTGCAAATGTTTTTAGAGATGGTGAAGATTTTCGTGACTTAACTCGAGCTGCAGCTGGACTACAGAGCTGTTTGGCACAGCAATCAAAAGGAAATCATCAGGCGCGCTAATTTAGAATGATCTAGACGCCTGAACTCGGTCTGCTATCAGAGCTGTGTCCGAAAAAATTTGCGTATTCTGCTATTGTATTAGAGATGGTCATGGTTTGCTTGACTACACTGGAGCTGCAGACGAGCTACAGAACTGTTCGGCACAGCAATCAAAAGGAAATCATCAGGCGCGCTAGTCTAAAGTAGACGCCTGAAATTGGTCTGCTATCAGAGCTGGGTTCGAACAAAAAACTAGTTGCACTCTGCTAATTTTGTTGAAGAGATAGTGATGGTTTTCTTGATTTAACTCGAGCTCGAGATGCGCTATATAGCTGTTGTAACATAAGGCAAAATGAATTCATAAAAAAAACGCTAATCTAAAGTTTCTGGACGCCTGAATTTGGTATGCTACCAGAGCTGGGTCAGAAAAACCATTCGTACTCTGCTAAATGTTCAAACAGACGATGGTAACTTTCAATTCGAGCTGCATAAGAGCTACAGAGCTGTTCGGCACAAAATCAAAAAGAATTTATCATCCAGATGCCCGAACTCGTCACGCTTTCAGAGTTGGAACCAGGAAACTATTCGTACTCTATGAATTGTTGCAGAGATGCTGTCCCCTCACTTTTTCTTCTCCTCCACGTCCTCCTCCATGAGACCGCGCCCTCGCGCGCGCAATGCGAGATTGCTGCGCCCGCATTGCACGAGGAAGCTCGACGAGTTCCCGGCGGTAACCAAGGTTGACGGTTTACCGCCGGCTCCCAGATCCGGCGCGCTGGGGGGCTAGTTGGCAAAAACATATCGACGAAAGTGTTGCCCTTTCTGACATATGGAAATTCGATTTCTCAGAATTCAACAATTCGTCAGAGCTCTACGATCTTTTCTCATCATATTCCATCAGATTCCGGTTCGGCATCTTAATCTCAGGTCGATCGGATACCAATTACTGCCAAACAGCATCGGGGCGGGATCGGAGGTTTTGTGTCATCTTCGCAGGTGCTGTCGGTTCTCTGCACCTAATTCGAGGTGTAGGAGAGCTACAGAGCTGGTAGGCACACCTAATCGATCTAGAATCGTCAGGCGCGTAAGTTTCAATCATCGAGATGTCTGAACTCGGTCTGCTACCAGAGCTAGGTCCGCGAAGCCATTCGTACTCTATTTTTTTTTTGAGATGATGATACGTTTCTCGACTTAACTCGAGCTGCAGATGAGCTACAGAGCTGTTTGGCACAGCAATCGGGCGGAACTCATCAGGCGCGCTAGTCTAAAGTATCTAGACGCTTGAACTCGGTCTGGCACCTTGGCTGGGTCCGGAAAACGACTCGTACTCTGATTTTTTTTTTAAGATGGTGATGATTTTCGTGACTTAACTCGAGCTGCAGATGAGCTACAGAGCTGCTCGGCACAGCAATCGGAAGGAAATTATCAGGCGCGCTATCATACAGTATCTAGACGTCTAAACTCTCGGTCTGCTATCAGAGCTGGGTACGAAAATATATTCGTACTCTGCTGATTTGTTAGATTGTAACGGCTTTCTTGACTAATCTTGAGCTGCAGATGAGCACAGAGCTGTTTGTCACATATCCCAAAGAATATACTAAAGTATCTAGATGCCCGAACTCGGTCTGCTACCAGAGCTGGGGGCACAGAATAGCAGCCAAATAGAAAGATAATTGTAACTTTCTTTAGGTAACTCGAGCTGCAAAGGAGCTACAGAGCTGTTGGGCACAGAATGGAAAGAAATTAATCAGACGCGCTAGTTTTAAGTATCAATATGCCGGAACTCATCACGCTTTGACAATTGGAACCAGAAAACTATTCTACTCTTGAACTGTTCCAGAGATAACGATGCCTTTCTCGATATGTTCCCTCCTTCTCCTCCTGCTGCTCCTTCTTCTCCTCGTGCTTCTCTTCCTGATACTCCTCCATCTCCTTTCTCCTCGCTCCTTCTTTTCCTCCGCGTCTTCCCCCATGGGACCGCGCCCTCGCGCGCGCAATGCGAGATTGCTGCGCCCGCGTTGCACGAGGAAGCTCTACGAGTGCCCGGCGGTAATCAAGGTTGACGGTTTACCGCCGGCCCCCAGTTTCAAGACTTTGAACTTTCAAGCAAATTTAAAATTCGGACGCAAATGCAGGGAGCCTCGTAGAGCTCTTTTTTCGCGCGGCGCTGCTCGGAACACATGGAGGAGCCTTCTCCAGCGTAAGCTGAAAAACCTGACAAAAAACGCGTTTTTCGGTTTTCATTCAAAGTCGGTTTCCCCTAGTGTTTCGATAGATATACTCCAGCTACGGACCTGACAATTTCACTGGCACACGCGGCATAACCCACTGGGAGCCGGCGGTAAACCGTCAACCAGATTACCGCCGGGACCTTCGTAGAGCTCTGAAGAGACCGAATCAGTTCCCAGATAACAAGAGAAAAACGTTCGTGAATATGAGCTTGAAAACTGCAGAAACTTTCGGGTTTTACATAACGTCGATTCCTCGTAGTCTTTGGATCGAGTAATGCAGCTAGAACCCTGAGAACTGCACCATCGAGCGCACCATGATCGACTGAAGAGAATAAAAATTTTAATTGCCAAAACGAATTTCAAAATCTCTCATAATTTTCGAAAAACCGACCACAGGTCATCACATTGCCCGCCCGGGCCGGGTTGGCCAACTAGCTGCACCCCGCGCTGGAATTCCTCTAGCTCATCGAAGGCTCTACGAAGTACTACGTGTGCTAAAAATACCGGTTCGTAAAACGAATTTCAAAATCTCTCACAATCTTCGAAACTGGCGCCGGAGGTGAACCGTCGCCTGGTCTGCGATGTCTGCGTTGGCCGATTCGAGCCCCCTGGAAAGCAGGCCAGGACACAGAGAACCTAAACAGCGAAGCTGCATAAAGCAGAGATGCATTCAAACAGCGAAGCTGTACAGATATGCACAAGACTGCAAGTACACGAGAAAAGAACTAACAAAAAAATGAGAGAAGCAATGCAGACCATGGATATGGAAGCAAAGCTAGAAGCAGTGAGAGACCATACAGTAACCACTGGTTTATACAGCAATTACCGTCTCAACACCACTGAGAGAAACACGAAACTAAGAGAACTAAAATAGCGAGTGCGCTTCAAAGCAATGCGAGACCATGCAGTAACCACATATAGCGATTACCGTCTCAGCACCACTGAAAGACAATGCACGTGAAACACAACGTCGAAATGTGGACTAGATAACGAATTAAGCGGGCAACATGCAGAGTGAGCACAGACACCCACCACCACTTAGGGCGAATGCGGGCTCTTATCCGAACAAAGTGAAGATCAGGCGAAGCTCTTATTCAACACACGTGCATGCACGACAACACACACAGGCATGAAGAAAGGCAACGCAATGACAAATCACAATAGTTCGAACTCGAAGTATGTGGAAATCAAGTGCAATGAAATCTGAAATCCACTCGAGGCAAAGTATGAAATCGGATGCCCAATGACCTCAATATCAAGATACTCAAATGTCACAAAACTGTCAAAGTACCTCAATGTCAAAGAAACCACACGTGTACAAGAGCAATAATGAAACGAAAGAAACGATTCCAACCACCCCTCGAAGGTTTCCACTGCGTTGTGAATAAGAGTACTCAGACTGCGACCAAAGTCAAAGGATACGTGCTGAGAGCAACTCGTACAAGATAACAAATGCAGCAAGTACGATCAAAGCAAGCGGCCTATGCACCTGCTCCAATGGGAGCTGTCTCACTTGACACAACAGAGAACCTGGTGCCTATCGTCTGTAGGCCCACGGAGAAGAGGTCGTCGCAGCCGACGAAGTACCCGAAGATATGGGACGGCCCAGTGGCGTACGACACGTGTGTGCGCACAGAAACCTGTCCGCACAGTGCGGCTCGAGGAGGCCGCCGACGGGCCAGGTCGCCGCTGAACTCCCCGAGGAGGGACAGCAGCAACCTGAACACGGGGAACCTCGTACCTCGTAGAGCTCTTCGTCATCGATGAGCTAGAGGAATTCCGGCGCGGGATGGAGCTAGTTGGTCGACCCGACCAGAAAGGACAAAGTGATAACTTTTGGGTGGTTTTGCGAATATTTGAAAGAGATTTGACCATGAATTCTGAGAAAGCAGATTTTTCGCACCTGTAAACGACTATCAGGGCCTCTCCGTCTTAATATGAGCTCTGTAGGCGCAAATTTGCTATCAAAACACTTGGCGGAACCAACTTCATGTCGACATGAAAAAATCAATGTTCAATTTTTCGAGCAATGGCTCGAGAAGCTCTCTCTTCCGACTCTGAGCACTTTACGCGTAGGAGGAGCTCTACGAGGGTCCCGGCGGTGACCAGGTTGACGGTTCACCGCCGGCGCCAGTATCCTTGCGCGCGTAAGAGTGCTCAGAAGCGAAGCAGAGAACTTATCAGAATATTTTCGATCTCTACGAGGTAAACAAGAAAAAAAGAAGAGAAAAAAAAAAAGAAAAAAAAAAAGAGAAAAAAAAAAAGAAAAAAAAAACAAGAAAGAAAAGAAATACAACGTAAAACCGACCCCCGTCCATCACATTGTACACCCATGGCCGGGTCGGCCAAAAAAAAAAAAAAAAAAACAAAAAAAAAAAAAAAAAAAAAAAAAAAAAAAAAATAAAATGAATAAAAAAAAAAAAAAAAAAAAAAAAAAAAAAAAAAAAAATAAAAAATATAAAAAAAAAAAAAAAAGAAGAAAAAAAAAAAAAAGAAAAGAAAAGAAAAGAAAAAAAAGAAAAAAGAAAAAAAAAATAAAAAAAAAAAAAAAAAAAAAAAAAAAAAAACAAAAAGGGTCGACCAACTGGCGCCGGCGGTGAACCGTCAACCTGGTCACTGCCGGGAACCTCGTAGAGCTCCTTGCGCGCGTAAGAGTGCTCAGAATCGAAGCAGAGACTTCTCAGAAGATGTACGTGAAATCTTCAATTTTGCATTTTTCATGTCGACACGAAGTTGTTTCCTCCTAATAGTTGATAAAAATGCGCCTCCGGAGCTCATATTAAGACGCAGAGGCCCTTATAATCTTTCACAGGTGCGAAACATCTGGTTTCTCAAAATGAATGGTCAGATATCTTTCGAATCTTAACAAAACAGACCGAAAGTTCTCACATTGTCCGCCCGGGCCAGGTTGGCCGACTGGCGCCGGCGGCGAACCGTCAACCTGGTCACCGCCGGATACCTCGTAGAGCTTCTTGCGAGCGTAAGAGTGCTCAGAATCGAAGCAGAGAACTTCGGAGAAGATTTTCGTGAAATCTTGAATGTTCCATTTTTGATATCGACATGAAGTTGGTTCCGCCAAGTGTTCAGCAGAACCCACTAAAGGTGCGAACAATACCCGCTTCCAAAAAAAAATGTCAAATCTCTCAATCTTCGTCCAACCGACCCGAAGTTATCACATTCTTCTCCTGGCCGGGTGGGCCAAGTGCCGCCGGCGGTCAACCGTCAACCTCACCGCCCGGAACCTCGTAGAGCTCCTTGCACGAGCAAGAGTGCTCAGAACTGAAGCAGAGAACTCACATGAAGATTTTCTTAAAATCCTGATTTTTGTAAGTTCTGATTTTAAGATAAGGTCGGTCCCTGGAAGTGAACCGATAGTAAAACTCCCTCAGGGGCTGAGCTGCACTCAGAACAAAGTTCAGACACTAATGATGCGAGTAAACATCGGGCTTCTGAAAATAAATTCTTCGATACAGTTAAATTTTAGCAAAATTAATCCAGAACCGTCACATCTTCTTTTCTGGCCGGGTCGACCAACTAGCTCCACCCGCCGCCGGAATTCCTCTAGCTCATCGATGCCGAAGCCTCAAAAAAAAAAAAAAACGGTTCGTAAAACGATTCCACAATCTCTCAATCTTCGAAACTGGCGCCGGCGGTCAACCGTCAACCTGGCTACCGCCGGGAACCTCGCAGAGCTGCTTGCACGCGCACGAGTGCTCAGAACCGAAGCAGAGAGCTTCTGAGAGCATTTTTACAAAAAAAACTTCAAATTTGCATCTTTCGATATCAACCTGATGTCAGTTGCTCCACATGCTTCGATCGTGACAATCTCTCGAGAGAGCTGATTCTCTTTCAGAATAAAGTTTAAACACGAATGCTAGTATGGATCTGATATCTGAAAAGGAATGGTCAAATATCTTCCAACTGGGAGCCAGCGCTAAGCCGTCAACTGGAAACTGGCGGCAAACCGTCAACCAGGTTACCGCCGGGCACCTCGTAGAGCTCTTTTCTTGCACAGCGCTCCTCTGAACACATGAAAGAAGCTTCTGGAGGGAGAGGCCAAGAACTCGAAAAATCAAGATTTTTCGGTTTTTGTCTAAAGTCGGTTGCTCCAAGTGTTTTGATAGTAATACTGCACCTACTGACCTGAGAATTGAACTGGCAGACGCGGAATAACCCACCACAGGTGCAAAAAATCTGATTTCTCAAAATAAATGGGCAGATATTTCTGGAATATTAGCAAAACCGGCCCAAAGTCGTTACTTTCTGCGCCCGGGCCGGATTGTCCGAAGAGCTACGAGGTGCGCGCGGGCACGCGACCTCACAGAGAAGGACGCGGAGGAGAAGGGAGACAGCATCTCAGCGTGCTCTCCGGGAATTTTTCGAAGAATGGAACCGGCGGTAAACCGTCAACCAGGTTACCGCCAAGGCCCTCGTAGAGCTCTTTTCTCACACGGCGCTCCTCGGTACACATAAATGAGGCGTCTGAATCAAGACCGAAAAACTGGAAAAAATACGTTTTTTATGTTTTTATCCAGAGACGGTTCCTCCAAGCGTTTTGATAGTAATACTGCAACTATGGACTTGAAAATTTAACTGGCAGACGCGCCATAAGCCACTGCAGGTGCGAAAAATATGCTTTCTCAAAATGAATTGTCAAATATCTTTCAAATCTTAGGAAAACCGACCCAAAGTCACCACTTTGTCTCTTCTGGTCGGGTCGACCAACTAGCTCCACCCCGCACCGGGATTCCGCTTGCTCATCGTTGCCGAAGAGCTCTACGAGGTATTAATAGAGAACGAAAAGTTTTCTGGTTCCAACTCTGAATGCATGACCAGTTCAGGCATCTGGATACTTGAAACTAACGCGTCTGATGAATTCCTTGCGATGCTGTGCCAAACAGCTCTGTAGCTCCTCTGCAGCTCGAGTTCCCTCGAGAAAGTTACCATCAGCTTTTCAATTTAGCAGAGAACGAATAGTTTGCCTGATTCATCTCTGATAGCAGATCGAATTCATGTATCTAGATACTTTAGATTAGCGCTTGTTATAATACCTCGTAGAGCTCTTCGGCATCGAGGAACTAGAGGAATTCCGGCGCGGGGTGGAGCTAGTCGGCCGACCCGACCAAAAGAGAGAATGTGATAACCTTCGGTCGGTTTTGCTTTGATTTGAAGGATAGTGGACAATTCATTTTGAGAACCCGTATTTTTCTCACGTGTAGTGGGTTATGCCGCGTCTGCCAGTTAAGTTCTCAGGTCCGTAGCTGCAATATTACTATCAAAAGACTTGCTGGAACCAACTGCGTTCCGAGTCATCTTGACACGCGTTCACGGTTTTCTGTACTTAACTCGAGATTTCGAGAGCTACAGAGCTGATGCTTACAGAAACTGATTCAGAATGATCAGGCACGTTCGCCTGTTGCATCCAGAGGCCTGAACTCGGTCTGCTACTCGAGCTAGGTCCGTAAAACTATTTGTGATATTCCAGTCATCTTCACCAGTGATGCCGGTTTTCTGTACTCAACTCAAGATTCAGAGGAGCTACAGAGCTGGTACGCATATAAAGTGATTCAGTATCACCAGGCGCTTGCGTCTGTTGCATCGAGAGGCCTGAACTTGTTCTGCTAGTCGAGCTAGGTCCACAACACTATTCGTATTTCTCAAGTTCTCTTTAGAGGCGCTGTCGGTATTCTGCACTTAACTCTAGCTGTAGCACAGCTACAGAGGTGGTACGCACAGAAACCGATACATAATAATCAAGGGCGTTTGGCTGAAGAATCTAGAGCTCTGAACAGAGTCTGCTTCTCAAGCTAAGTCCGCAAAACTATTTGTATGCGATCGATGTTTTAGAGTTTTTTGGCTCTCGCTTGAGCTTGCTTCACGTTTTCCGAGGAGCTGGGCAAGAGAAGAGCTCTACGAGGTCCCCGGCGGTAACCAGGTTGACGGTTTACCGCCGGCGCCCAGTACCTCGTAGAGCTCTTCGGCATCGATGAGCTAGAGGAATCCCGGCGCAGGCTGGAGCTAGGTGGTCGACCCGGCCTCAAGAGACAAAGTGGTGACTTTGGGTCGGTTTTGCGAAGATTTGAAAGATATTTGGCAATACCTTGTAGAGCTCTTCGGCATCGATGAACTAGAGGAATTCCGGCGCGGGGTGGAGCTAGTTGGCCGACCCGACCAAAAGAGAGAATGTGATAACCTTCGGTTGGTTTTGCTTGGATTTGAAAGATATCTGACAATTCATTTTGAGAACCGGTATTTTTCTCACGTGTAGTGGGTTATGCCGCGTCTGCCAGTTAAATTCGGTCCGTAGCTGCAATATTACTATCAAAAGACTTGCTGGAACCAACTGCGTTCAGAGTCATTTTGACACGCGCTCACGGTTTTCTCTACTTAACTCGAGATTTCGAGAGCTACAGAGCTGATACTTCCAGAAACCGATTCAGAATGATCAGGCAAGTTTGCCTGTTGCATCCAGAGGCCTGAACTCGGTCTGCTACTCGAGCTAGGTCCGTAAAACTATTTGTGTTTTTCCAGTCATCTTCACCAGTGATGCCGGTTTTCTGTATTCAACTCAAGGTTCAGAGGAGCTACAGAGCTGGCACGCACATAAAGTGATTCAGTATCACCAGGCGCTTGCGTCTGTTGCATCGAGAGGCCTGGACTTGTTTTGCTAGTCGAGCTAGGTCCACAACACTATTCGTATGTCTCAAGTTCTCTTTAGAGGCGCTGTCGGTATTCTGCACTTACCTCTAGCTGTAGCACAGCTACAGAGGTGGTACGCACAGAAACCGATACAGAATAATCAATGGCGCTTGGCTGAAGAATCTGGAGCTCTGAAGAGAGTCTGCTTCTCGAGCTAAGTCCGCAAACCTATTTGTATGCGATCGGTTTTTTAGAATTGTTTGGTTCTCGCTTAAGCTTGCTTCACTAGCGCCGGCGGTGAACCGTCAACCTGGTCACCGCCGGGGACCTCGTAGAGCTCTTTGCACGCGTGAGAGTGCTTAGATTTAAACCACAGAGCTCATTGGTGGATTTCTAGAAAAATGTAAAATTTTCTTTTTCGGTTGTCAACTTCATGTCGGTTCCTCCTAAAGTTCCGATAGTAAAACTGTCCCTAGAGATCTGAGCTGATCTGGGAACAAATTTCATCTTCCAATGCTCGGCGTAAAAATCTGCTTTCTCAAAATGAATGGTCAAATATCTTTCAAATTTTTGCAAAACCGACCCAAAATTGCCACATTGTCTCTTTTGATCGTGTCGACCAACTAGCTCCAAACCGCGCCGGAATTCCTCTAGCTCATCGATGCCGAAGAGCTCTACGATACGAGGTACGTGTTCCGAGAAGCTGGGCAAGAAAAAAGCTCTACGAGGTCCCCGGCGGTAACCAGGTTCGGTTCACCGCCGGCACCCAGTACCTCGTAGAGCTTTTCGGCATCGATGAGCTAGAGGAATTCCGGCGCGGGGTGGAGCTAGTTGGCGGACCCGACCAGAAGAGACAATATGACAACGTTGGGTCGGTTTTGCTAACATTTGAAAGAAATTTGACAATTCATTTCGAGAAAGCAGATTTTTCGCACCTGTGAACGATTAAGAAGGCCTCTGCGTCTTAATATGAGCTCTCTAGGCGCACCTTTACTACCAAAACACTTGGAGCAACCAACGTTATTTCGACATGAAAAAAAACAATGTTCAATTTTTGAAGAAATGCATCCAAATGCCCTCTCTTCCGACACTGAGCTCTTTCACGCGTGAACGGAGCTCTACGAGGGCGGTGACCAGGTTGACGGTTCACCGCCGGCGCCAGTCCACGAGGGTCTCTTCGCTCTCCGGGCTTTGGACGCTACCAAGTTGATCTATTTATTACCTAGAGCTCGTCGTTATCGATGAGCTAGAGGAATTCGGGCGCGCGGTGGAGCTAGTTGGTCGACCCGACCAGAAAGGACAAAGTCGTGACTTTGGGTCGGTTTTGCTTAGATTTGAAAGATATTTGAGAAAGCAGATTTTCACGCCAAGCATTGGCATATAAACTTTGTTCCCTCAGCAGCTCAGCTCTCTAGAATCAGTTTTAGTATTAGTTGACGTCCCGGAACCGACTTCATGTGACCCCACAAAAACCTAATGTTACGTTTTTCTCTAAAAGCCCCCAGAAACTCCCCGCTCCCATCCTGAGCTTTCTTACGGATGCAAGGAGCTCTACGAGGACCCCGGCGGTGACCAGGTTGACGGTTCACCGCCGGCGCCAGTAACTCGTAGAGCTCCCCTTAGCAAGTTATTGCTGGAAGCTTAAGAATAATTCCGGGGCGCTGGAGAGCTAGTTGGCAAGGAAAATCTCGACGGACCTTTTGCTGACTTTTGGTCGGTTGAAAATTTTGTTCTCGAAATTCAACCATTCGTTAGAGCTCTAATATTTTTTCCCGTGATATTCGATCTTACTGGGCGCCGGCGGTGAACCGTCAACCTTTCTTACCGCCGGGGGACTCGTAGAGCTTCCTGACCATATACAATGTCGAAAAATTGCAGAGAACGAATAATTTTTCAGCCTTGGCGGTTGCAGACCTCTCGATGCAACAGCCGAACGCCCCTCATGCTTCTGGATCGTTTTCTGTGCGCACGAGCTCCGTAGCTCTCCTACAGCCCGAGTTACGTGCGAAAATCGACAGCACCACTCAAGATCACTCGAACGGTACAAATAGTTTCGCGAATCTAGCTCGAGTATCAGACCGAGTTCAGACCTCTGAATGCAACAGGCGGACGCTCCTGATGTCTCCGAATCGATTTCTGTGATTACCAGCCCTGCAGCCCCCCTTACGGCCCGAGTTAAGTGCAGAAAACCGACAGCACCTCTGAAGATGACTCGAACAATACGAATAGCTTCGCAGACCTAGCTCGGGCAGCAGACCGAGTTCAGACCTCTGAATGCGACAGGCGGACGCGACTGATGTCTCCGAATCGATTCCAGTGATTACCAGCCCTGCAGCCCCCTTACAGCTCGAGTTAAGTGCAGAAAACGGACAGCACCTCTCAAGATGACTCGAAGAATATGACTAGTTTTGCGGACCTAGCTTGGGCAGCACACCGAGTTCTGAGCTCTGGATTTGGCAGGCGGACGCAACTGATGTATCCGAATCGATTCATGTGAGTACGAGCCCAATAACTTCCCTGCAGCCCGAGTTAAGTGCAGAAAACTGACAGCATCCCTCAAGATGACTCGAACAAGACGAATAGTTTCGCGAACCTAACTCAGGCAGCAGACCGAGTTCAGACCTCTAGATGCAACAGACGAGCGTGCCCGATGATTCGCAATCGATGTCTGTGAGACTGAGCTCTCTAGCTGCCCTACAGCTCGAGGTGAGTACAAAATACCGACAATGCGTACCAAGATGACTCGAAACAGCCGATCCCGCCGCGACGTTTTTTTGCAGAAATATTTACCGGATCGAGCTGAGATTAAGAAGGCGAGCGGGAATAAGATCGAATATGGTCAGAAAAAAAAACTATAGCTCAAACGAATTGTTGAATTTCGAAAACAAAATTTTCAACCTACCAAAAGTCAGCAAAAGGTTCGTCGAGATTTGTCTTGCCAACTAGCTCTCCAGCGCGCCGGAATTACTCTTAAGCTTCCAGCAACTAGCTAAGGGAAGCTCTACGAGTTATTCCCGCTCGCCATCTTGATCTCAGCTCGATCGGATACCTTTTACTGCCAAAAAGCGTCCAGGCGGGATCGGCCGTTTCGAGTCATCTTGATACGCGCTGTCGGTATATTGGACTCAACTCGAGATACAGGACAGCTACACAGCTGGTAAGCACACCTTATCGATTCAGAATGATTAGGCGCGTTCGTCTGTTGCATCCAGAGGTCTGAACTCGGTCTGCTAGCCGAGCTAGGTCCGCAAACCTATTTGTATTATTCTAGTCATCTTGATAGACGCTCTCGGTTTTCTGTACTTAACTGTAGCTATATGACAGCTACAGAGCTGATATTTACAGAAACTGTTTCAGAGTCATCAGTCGCGCTTGTCTGTTGAATCCAGCGCTTTGAACTCGGTCTGCTGCCCGCTCTAGATCGCGAAACTATTCGTATTGCTCGAGTCATCTTGAGAGGTGCTGTCGGTTTTCTGTACTTAACTCGGGTTGTGGGGTGGCTACAGTGCTGATAGTCACAGGAATCGATTTCGAGACATCAGGCGCGTCCGCCTGTCGAATCCAGAGCTCGGAACTCGGTCTGCTGCCCGAACTAGGTCCGCGAAACTATTCGCATTGTTCGAGTCATCCTGAGATGCTGTCGGTTTTCTGCACTTAACTCGGGCTGTAGGGGGGCTGCAGGGCTGGTAATGACAGCAACCGATTCGAAGACATCAGACGCGTCCGCCTGTCGCATTCAGAGGCCTGAACTTGGTATGATACTCGAGCTGGGTTTGCCAAACTATTACGTAAATGGGGCTGTAGGAGAGCTACAGAGCTCGTACAGAAGACAATCCAGAAGCATTGGGGGCGTTTGGCTGTTGCATCGAGAGGTCTGAAATCGCTTGGGCTGAAAAACTGCTCGTTCTCTGCAATTTTTGTTCGACATTATATATTGTCAAGAAGCTCTACGAGTCCCCCGGCGGTAAGACAAGGTTGACGGTTTACCGCCGGCGCCCAGTAACTCGTAGAGCTTCCCTTATCAAGTTATTGCTGGAAGCTGAAGAGTAATTCCGGAGCGCTGGAGAGCTAGTTGGCAAGAAAATCGACGGACCTTTGGTCACTTTTGGTCGGTTGAAAATTTTGTTCTCGAAATTCCTCAATTCGTTTGAGCTCTAGTATTTTTGCCTGTGATATTCGATCTCATTTCCGCTCGCCATCTTGATCTCAGCTCGATCGGGTACCTGTTACTGCCAAAAGCGTCCAGGCGGGATCAGCCGTTTCGAGTCATCTTGGTACGCGCTGCCAGTATATCCGCCTCAACTCGAGATACAGGACAGCTACACAGCTGGTAAGCACACCTTATCGATTCAGAATGATCAAGCGCGTTCGTCTGTTGCATCTAGAGGTCTAAACTCGGTCTGCTAGCCGAGCTAGGGCCGCAAACCTATTCGTATTATTCGAGTCATCTTGACAGGCGCTCTCGGTTTTCTGTACTAAACTCGATTTATAGGACAGCTATAGAGCTGATACTTACAGAAACCGATTGAGAATCGTCAGTCGTATTTGTCTGTTAAATGCAGAGCTCTGAACTAGGTCTGATGCCCGATCTAGAATCACGAAACTATTCGTACTGTTCGAGTCATCTTGAGCGGTGCTGTCGGTTTTCTGCACTAACTCGGGCTGTAATGGGGGGCTACAGTGCTGGTGGTCACAGGAATCGATTTGAAGACATCAGGGGCGTCCGCCTGTCGAATCCAGAGCTTGGAACTCGGTCTGCTGCCCAAAATAGCTCCGCGAAACTATTTGTATTGTTTGAGTCATCCTGAGAGGTCTCGGTTTTCTGCACTTAACTCGGGCTGTAGTGGGGCTGCAGGGCTGGTAATGACAGGAATCGATTCGGAGACATACCTCGTAGAGCTCTTCGGCAAGATGAGCTTAGAGAAATTCGGGCGCAGGGTGAAGCTAGTTGGCCAACCCGACCTTAAGAGACAATGTGACGACTTTAGGTAGGTTTTTTTTCTATCTTTTTCTGAAATTTCAAAATGCGTTTTAAGAACCGGTATTGTTCCCACCTGTAGTGGGTTATGCCGCGCTTGTCAGTTAAATTCTCAGGTCCGTAGCTGTAATATTAGTATCGAAAGACTTGAGGGAACCGTCGGCCGTTTCGAGTCACTTGATACGCGTTGACGGTTTTCTGTACTTAAATCAAGATTTAGGACAGCTACAGAGCTGATGCTGACTGGGAGCTGGCGGTAAACCGTCAACCAGGTTACCGCCGGGACCCTCGTAGAGCTCCGAATAGACTAAGCGATAACAGCAGAAAAACAGCTCATCGATGCCGAAGAGCTCTACGAGGTACAGAAAACGATCCAGAATCATCAGAGGCGTTCGTCTGCTCCATGGATAGGTCTGAACTCGGTTTCCTACTCGAGCTAGATCTGCGAAACAATTCGTATTATACGAGACATTATGACTGGGCGCCGGCGGTAAACCGTCAACCTTTGTTACCGCCGGGGGACTCGTAGAGCTTCCTGACAACATATAATGTCGAAAAAAAATGCAGAGAACGAATAGTTTTTCAGCCCAACTCGAGTATCAGACCGAGTTCAGACTTCTGAATGCGACAGACGGACGCGTCTGATGTCTCCGAATCGATTCCTGTGATTACCCGCCCTGCAGCCTCCCTACAGCCCGAGTTAAGTGCAGAACGCCGACAGTAGCTCTGAAGATGACTGGAAGAATACGAACAGTTTCGTCATTCTGGATCGCGCAGCAGACCGAGTTCGGCCGCGGCCGCGGCTGGAAGAAGAAAACCACCGCGAAAAATTCGCGATAGTTTCCCCCTCCCAGCCGCGGCCGCAGCCGCAGCCGCAGCCGCAGCCGCAGCCGCGGCCGCGGCTGGAAGAAGAAAACCACCGCGAAAAATTCGCGATAGTTTCCCCCTCCCAGCCGCGGTCGCAGCCACAGCCAGAGCCGCAGCCGCGGCCGCGGCCGCGGCTGGAAGAAGAAAACCACCGCGAAAAATTCGCGATAATGTCCCCCTCCCAGCCGCAGCCGCAGCCGCAGCCGCGGCCGCGGCCGCGGCCGCGGCTGGAAGAAGAGGGAAACCACCGCGAAAAATTCGCGATAGTTTCCCCCTCCCAGCCGCGGCCGCAGCCACAGCCAGAGCCGCGGCCGCGGCCGCGGCTGCAAGAGGAAAACCACCGCGAAAAATTCGCGATAGTTTCCCCCTCCCAGCCGCGGCCGCAGCCACAGCCAGAGCCGCAGCCGCGGCCGCGGCCGCGGCTGGAAGAAGAAAACCACCGCGAAAAATTCGCGATAATTTCCCCTCCCAGCCGCGGCCGCAGCCGCAGCCGCAGCCGCGGCCGCGCCTGGAAGAGGAAAACCACCGCGAAAAATTCGCGATAGTTTCCCCCTCCCAGCCGCGGCCACAGCCACAGCCAGAGCCGCAGCCGCGGCCGCGGCCGCGGCTGGAAGAAGAAAACCACCGCGAAAAATTCGCGATAGTTTCCCCCTCCCAGCCGCGGCCGCAGCCGCAGCCGCAGCCGCAGCCGCGGCCGCGGCTGGAAGAAGAAAACCACCGCGAAAAATTCGCGATAGTTTCCCCCTCCCAGCCGCGGCCGCAGCCACAGCCAGAGCCGCAGCCGCAGCCGGAGCCGCAGCCGCGGCCGCGGCCGCGGCTGCAAGAAGAAAACCACCGCGAAAAATTCGCGATAGTTTCCCCCTCCCAGCCGCGACCGCAACCGCAGCCGCAGCCGCGGCCGCGGCCGCGGCTGGAAGAGGAAAACCACCGCGAAAAATTCGCGATAGTTTCCCCCTCCCAGCCGCGGCCGCAGCCACAGCCAGAGCCGCAGCCGCGGCCGCGGCCGCGGCTGGAAGAAGAAAACCACCGCGAAAAAATCGCGATAGTTTCCCTCTCTCAGCCGCGGCCGCAGCCACAGCCGCAGCCTCAAATCTATGTTACATACTTCATATCATAATCATATGTGATCCTTCGAATGCACAACTACGCTGCTTACTTCGTATCACTCCGCGGCACCTTCTCTCTTCCCACCGCGGCTCCTCCTCTCCTTGTTTGTAGCCTCCGCGGCACCCCCTCTCTGCTGAGGGGCGGAGGTGGCTCGGGCGGCTGCGGCCTTCGGTTTCGCTGACGAGATGTACTAGAAGCTCAGGACCTGGGCATCCTTTCTAAGGCCCGTACGGTCCATCTCAGCAACTCTCCATCCCCGCTACACCTCCGGTCCGTCTTACGTTCCGCTCTGGCCCGACTTTAGGAAACAGGGCGCCCCCACACGGTCTAACTTGGGACTAGCCCCTTTGACCGTGTGCCGCAACCAAGTTCCCAGGGACGAAGCCTGCCACAGCTCCGCCCCAGCAGTCTCTGGCAACTGCCCGTACCACCAGTCCTTGGGTCCGGCTCCCGCCAGTTCTTGGGTTGGTCGCCCGCCGGCTTGTGGGTCCGGTCTCCCCTTAGGAATGGGATTGCTCCCGGGTCCAGTGGCCCGCCAGTTCTCGGGTTGGTCGCCCTGGAATGGGATTTCTCCCTCTCTGCCGTCGGTGAGCAGTTTAACGACATGCTCAGGTCAAAATAACCCAGGCCAAAGCCCGAGCCCGCGCCTAGGCCCGGGCCGAGGCCTGAGCCCGAGCCCGAGCCCGAGCCCGAGCCCGAGCCCGAGCCCCAGCCCGAGCCCCAGCCCGAGCCCGAGCCCAGGCCCAAGCCCAGGCACGGGACCGAGCCCGAGCCCGAGCCCGAGCCCGAGCCCGAGCCCGAGCCCCAGCCCCAGCCCGAGCCCGAGCCCGAGCCCGAGCCCGAGCCCGAGCCCGAGCCCGAGCCCGAGCCCGAGCCCGAGCCCGAGCCCGAGCCCGAGCCCCGAGCCCGAGCCCAGCCCGCGCCCGAGCTGAGCCCGCGCCGGAGCCCGAGCCCGAGCCCCAGCCCGAATCTGAGCCCGAGCCCGGGCCCGAGCCCGAGCGGAGCCCGAGCCCCGAGTCCGAGCCCCGCCCGCCCGAGCCCGCGCTCCGACCCGAGCCCGAGCCCGACCGAGCCCCGAGCCCGACCCAGGCCCAAACCCCCGAGCCGAGCCGAGCCCCGAGCCCGAGCCCGACCCGAGCCCGAGCCCGAGCCGAAGCCCGAGCCCGCGCCCGACCCCGCGCCCGAGCCCCGAGCCCGACCCGTGCCCGAGAGCCCGAAGCCCGAGCCCCGAGCCAGGCCCAAACCCGACCCGAGCCCGAGCCCGAGCCCGAGGGGCCCCCAGCCCGAGCCCGATCCCGAGCCCGAGCCCGAGCCGAGCCCAAGCCAACCCGAGCCCTAGCTCGAGCTCGCTCGACCCGACCCGAGCCCGAGCCCGAGCCCGAGCCCGAGCCCGAGAGCCCGAGCACGAGCCCGAGCTCGAGCTCGAGCCCGAGCCCGAGCCCGAGCTCCAGCCCGAGCCCGAGCCCGAGCCCGGGCCCGAGCGCAAGCCCGAGCCCGACCTCGAGCTCGAGCTCGAGCCCGAGCCCGCGCCCGAGAGCCCGAGCACGAGCCCGAGAGCCCGAGCCCGGGCCCGGGCCCGAGCCCGAGCCCGAGCCCGAGCCCGAGCCCGAGCCCGAGCCCGAGCCCAAGCCCGGGCCCGGGACCGAGCCCGAGCCCGAGCCCGAGCCCGAGCCCGAGCCCAAGCCCAAGCCCCAGCCCCAGCCCCAGCCCCAGCCCCAGCCCCAGCCCCAGCCCCAGCCCGAGCCCGAGCCCGAGCCCGAGCCCGAGCCCGAGCCCGAGCCTGCGCCCGCGCCCGAGCCCGAGCCCGAGCCCGAGCCCGAGCCCGAGCCCAGGCCCAAACCCGAGCCCGAGCCCGAGCCCGAGCCCGAGCCCCAGCCCGAGCCCGAGCCCCAGCCCGAGCCCGAGCCCGAGCCCGAGCCCGAGCCCGAGCTCGAGCTCGAGCTCGAGCCCGAGCCCGAGCCCGAGCCCGAGCCCCAGCCCGAGAGCCCGAGCACGAGCCCGAGCCCGTGCCCGAGCCCGAGCCCGAGCCCGAGCCCGAGCCCCAGCCCGAGCCCGAGCCCGGGCCCGAGCCCGAGCCCGAGCCGAGCTGCGGCGAGCCCGAAGCCCGAGCCCGAGCCCGAGCCCGAGCCCGAAGCCGAGCACGAGAGCCGAGCACGAGAGCACGAGCACTGAGAGCCCGAGCACGAGGCCCGAAGCCCGGGCCCGAGCCCGAGCCCCAGCCCCAGCCCGAGCCCGGCCCGAGCCCGAGCCGAGCCCGAGCTCGAGCTCGAGCCCGAGCCCGAGCCCGAGCCCGAGAGCCCGAGCCCGAGCCCGAGAGCCCGAGCCCGAGCCCGAGCCCGAGCCCCAGCCCCAGCCCGAGCCCCAGCCCGGGCCCGGGACCGAGCCCGAGCCCGAGTCCGAGCCCGAGCCCGCGCCCGCGCCCGCGCCCGAGCCCGAGCCCAAGCCCGAGCCCGAGCCCAGGCCCAAACCCGAGCCCGAGCCCGAGCCCGAGCCCGAGCCCGAGCCCGAGCCCGAGCTCGAGCTCGAGCCCGAAAGAACAATCTCGACGGAACTTTTGGTGACTTTTGGTCGGTTGAAAATTTTGTTCTGAAAATTTGAACATTCGTTAGAGCTCTAGTATTTGTTCCCGTGATATTCGATATTATTCCCGCTCGCCATCTGGATCTCAGCTCGATCGGGTGAATTTTACTATCGGGATCGGCCGTTTTGAATATTTTGATATGCGCTGACGGTTTTCTGAACATAACTCGAGCTCTAGGGCAGCTACAGAGCTGGTAAGTACAGCTCATGCATGCAGAATGATCAGGCGCGTTCGCCTGTTGAACCCAGAGGTCTGAACTCGGTCTGCTAGCCGAGCTAGGTCCGCAAACCTGTTCGTATTATTCGAGTCATCTTGAAAAAAACTCTCGGTTTTCTGCACTTAACTCGAGCTGTAGGGCAGCTACAGAGCTGATATTTACAGGCACCAATTCAGAATCATCAGTTGCGTTTGTCTGTTGAATCCAGAGCTCTGAACTCGGTCTGCTGCCCGATCTAGAATCGCGAAACTATTCGTATCGTTCGAGTCGCTTGCAAGATGCTGTCGGTTATCTGGACTTAACTCGGGCTGTAGGGGGACTGCATGGCTGGTAATCACTGGAATCGATTTGAAGACATCAGGCGCGTCCGCCTGTCGAATACAGAGCTCCGAACTCTGTCTGCTGCCCGAACTAGGTCCGCGAAACTATTTCTATTGTTCGAGTCATCCTGAGAGGTGCTGTCGGTTTTCTGCACTGAACTCGGGCTGTAGGGGGGCTGCAGGGCTTGTGATGACAGGAGTCGATTCGCAGACATCAGACGCGTCCGTTTGTCGCATTGAGAGGTCAAACACTATTCACTATAAGTCAGATTGTTGGTAAGTGCTGTCTGGTTTCTCAACTTAAGTCGAGTTAGGAAGCTCTACGAGTCTCCCGGCGGTAACCAAGGTTGACGGTTTACCGCCGGCGCCCAGTTTCTAATGTTTGTGCAAAATTTGAAAATTCGTTTTGAGAACGGATATTTTTCTCACGTGTAGTAGGTTATGCCGCGACTGCCAGTTAAATTCTCAGGTCGGTAGCTGCAATATTACTATCAAAACACTTGCTGGAACCGACGGCCGTTTCGAGTCATCTTGACGCGCATCAACGGTTTCTGTACTTATCTCGGGATATAGGACAGCTGCAGAGCTGATGCTTCCATAAAGCAGTCGTGAATCATGAGATGCGTTCATCTTTTCGAGCTACAGCTCTGAACTTGGTCTGCTGCTCGAGCTGGGTCCGCAAATTTATTTGTATTCTTCGAGTCAGTTTGACGAGTGTTGTCTGTTTTCTGTACTGAACTCGCGATATCTTGAAAAATATCCCGGCAAAGCAACCTAACAGCCATGTGTAGGAGCATATCTGGAAGCATTCCCCTTAAGATTCGGATGAGAATCCAGTTGTAGAATTCTGCTGTTCTCGCAGTCGTTGTCGCATTCGCGAGGACAGTCGCAGTGGCAACGGCAGTCGCAGTCACAGCCTCAGCCTCAGCCTGCCTCAGCCTCAGCCTCCGCCTGCCTCAGCCTCAGCCTGCCTCAGCCTCAGCCTCAGCCTGCTTTAGCCTCAGCATCAGTCTGCCTTCGGCCTCGGCCTCAGCCTCAGCCTGCCTCAGCCTCAGCCTGCATCAGCCTCAGCCTCAGCCTCAGCCTGCCTCAGCATCAGCCTGCCTCAGCCTCAGCCTCAGCCTGCCTCTGCCTCAGCCTCAGCCTGCTTCAGCCTCAGCCTCAGTCTGCCGTCGGCCTCGGCCTCAGCCTCAGCCTGCCTCAGCCTCAGCCTGCATCAGCCTCAGCCTCAGCACGAAGCGACCCAGCTAGAAGGACAAAGCGCTGAATGTACACCGATGTGTTCGACGACTGCGTATGTAATGATGTGACGATATACAGACTGAGCCCTTCGTGAATGTCTACATGTTTTTCTGACGCCTACAAACGGCGCTGACGTGTGTGAGAAAATTGTCCGCGCAGCAAAAGCCGGCGAAGCGTGCGGGAGCTCGCATGCTGAGACAGACTACGTCTGCAGACCGCCAGCTGCAAAAAGTTGCGAGCGGCTCTTGGAAGATGTTTACGGAACGGAGCTACGGTGTCTGAAAACATTGGCATCGAAGGGAAGAGCCTCGGAGCCCTGCAACCTGAGAAACACCGCAGGAACTCGCATACTGAAAAGGAATGCATTGCAAACCGCACGCTGCGAACCCTGCAGGCTGAGAAGCACCGCAGGATGTCGCATGCTGAAAAGCACTTGTACTGCAGAGCGCTAGCATCTATCTCGGGCTCGGACCCCCCCGTCCTGATCCAGAACGTGTCCGGCCACGGCCTGAAAATGCCGTTCCAACTCCCGAGGATCAGCTGGCACTCCGGCTCTGGGACACTCCAGTACGTCTTGAGCACCTTGAGCCAGGCCCCATCTCGGGATCCCCACAGCACGCTGTACTTGACCGAGACCGTGCCGAACTCATAACAATTGACCTCCGAAGGACCTGCGAGTGCAGGCTGAGAAACACCACGCGATTGCAGGGCACGGCATTGCGTGTCACATGAGTGCAGGCTGAGAAGCACCACATCTCGTTTGCCAGAGATCACTCCCAGGTTATTTGATCCCGCAACACCAGCCACGGCGTAGCTGCCACAGGGGCCGCAGATAGCAACGGTTCGGTCACCCAATTGGCGTTCCGGTGAGTCACAATTCGCGCGTGGCTCCACGAGCCTGTGTAGCGCGATTTGCGGGGCACCAGTGTGCTGTAGGTGTTGTTGCCGTAGCAGAAGACGGCCTCTGGAGCCCAGTGCGGATTCCAGCGGACAGCGTAGACCCTGTGGACGCCATTGCGGATGACGTCGCGCGCACCTTCGATATGTGCCACCCATCGAAGCCAGTCAAATGCTGAGCCATCGGTGATGTCAACAGCACCTGGGGCAGTCTCGCCATGGTGGTAGTGCAACAGCGATTGGAGAGCGGCGCTGGCTTCGTCGCGGCCCACAATCTGGCGCGAGCAGGCTGCCTCTTGCAGGTGCTCCTGTGTGAAGAGCAGTGGGGCATCACCGCCAGTCTCGGCAGGCTGAGCAGCGCCACCGTCAGGCACGGCAGTCTGAGCAGCGCCGCCACGAGGAACATGAGGCTGAGCAGCGCCAGGCTCAGGCACGGCAGGCTGAGCAACGGCGCGTGGTGGACCGACATAGGTGGGCTCATCGGGTCGGCCGTTCTTATGGTAATGCAGGCGCATGGCTGAACCGTCTGCACGACGGAACTCGAAGAAGTGCCTGCCGTGGCCATCCGTGTTGGAGTAGTTAGGGTCGCGCTCTGTCTCGATGATGCGAAAGAGAACCTGGGCGATGCCCTGCCCGATTATGCGCTCAGCGAAACCCGGAGCGGCAGACCGAAGCAGTTGCTTCCAGTCGTAGGACGGGTCGTTTGTTACGTCTTTGAACGACAAGTTGTTGACAATGCACTCGGCGCGCAGCGCGCGCTGCCACTGGCAGGCGGTCTTGCCGCCCATCCCTGGTGTACGGCGGATGTCTTCGAGGTGAGCCTGCTCAAAGACCACGTCGACACCTGGCTGAGGAGTCGGTGCGGGCGGATCCGGCAGAATCTCCCACGGGCCATCGCACGGGGCCGGGGGTGGCGGGGGCGATGCCTTGCCGCGTGCTGGCATTGTGACAAGGCAGGCTGAGGAGCACCGCCGCGGCTGGACGGCCAGGTGAAACTCGAGCAAACATGGTTAAGGATGATGATGATGGTGTTGATAGGAAACCCGGTATCAGCGAGTTGATGTACAATGAGGTGTCCGCAAACGAGACACTGCTGTCAACGCTGTTATAACTAACCACAAACGAGACACTGCTATCAACGCTTGCACAATTAAAAAGAAACGCTGGCATTGACACTACTAGCAATACCAAAGTGGAGTTTAAACGAGGCACTGCCATCAACCGATTCAACTTCCAATGAAAGAAGATCACAAATGAGTTCACTCTGAAGTGACCCATGGGTATCAATGCGAGAAGTCTCTGCAAACTATTCACTCATGGCGACCGCCGCGCACGCGCGTGTAGGAGATCGTTGATGATGATAGTGATAAAGGAGTGGGGGCCAGTAATGCAGATACACTGCTGTGCATTCATTTGCTGCGAAAAGAAACTCTGTATGAATGAGTTGATATATAATGAGTTGTCCACAAACGAGACACTGCTATCAACGCTTGTATAAGTAAAAAGAAACGCTGCTATCGACACTTCCCCCAATACTAAAGTTGTCTTTAAACGAGTCACTGCCATGAACGGCTTCAACTACAGTGTAACGAAAGGAACTGCAGGCTGAGAAGCACCGCAGGCCAACGTGAACCAGTCGTGGTGATGAGGATGAGTGAAATCTGCGATGATGATAGCGATCATGAAGTCGGTTGTAGGAACCCACTTTTGTAGTAACCAACATACACTGGTATGCATTCACTTATGGTGAAAGGAAACTCGGTATCAGTGAGTTGATATAGAATGAGTTGTCCGCAAACGAGACACTGCTATCAACGCTTTTAGAACGAAGCGAACCCATCAGAACACTGTTATCAACGGAAAGAATGCTGTAGAAGGACAAAGCGCTGAATGTACACCGATGTGTTCGACGACTGCGTATGTAATGATGTGACGATATACAGACTGAGCCCTTCGTGAATGTCTACATGTTTTTCTGACGCCTACAAACGGCGCTGACGTGTGTGAGAAAATTGTCCGCGCAGCAAAAGCCGGCGAAGCGTGCAGACAGCCAGCTGCAAAAGGTTGCGAGCGGCTCTTGGAAGACGTTTACGGAACGGAGCTACGGTGTCTGAAAACATTGGCATCGAAGCGAAGAGCCTCGGAGCCCTGCAGCCTGAGAAACACCGCAGGAACTCGCATACTGAAAAGGAATGCATTGCAAACCGCACGTTGCGAACCCTGCAGGCTGAGAAGCACCGCAGGATGTCGCATGCTGAAAAGCACTTGTACTGCAGAGCGCAGGCTGCGAAACCTGCAGGCTGAGAAGCACCGCAGGAACTCGCATGCTTTCGAACACTACTGCTCGAGACCGCAGCTGGAGAGCGGCAGACCGCAGGCTGAGAAGCACCGCGGGCAGAGAGACTTGCAAAACTCAGATGTCCTGATCGTCTTGGAGGAAGTCACGCCAGTCCGGCGGCTGCCAAGAATCGATGATGCGCCTGGAGCCACCGCCCGTGCTGCCGCCGATGTCCAGGTAGTCGCCATCGCCCCTGAACAGACGGCCGTGCCCGCACGCCAGAATCGCTTGGTTGCGGATTTGAAGCAGCGCTCCGCTCTCAAACATCTGCAACACGTCCAGCTGCCTGCGCGTGAAGTTCGGCTTTGCCTGGCCAGCCTGGGCAGACAGATGGAGGGAAAGCCGCTCCCCCTCGTTGTAGCGCGCGATGGCCTCGGCCTTCTGGTGGTGCAGCCGGCGCCGCTGTTGCCGCAGAGCTTCCTCGGGAACTGCTGCATCACGGCCCTCACTGTGATCAGCTTGCAACGCTTGCGTTAGCCAATCAACGTCGAAGCGCCCTGAGAAGGCCAGCACCTCCCAGATCTGTTTGGTACCGGCCACACGTTGCAAATGGCGATGCCACCGCTTACGCTTCTGGTCTTTCACAAACTTGGCGACGCTACCCAGACCTGCACCCTTGGCCTGGCCACCTTTTCCCGCAGGCTGAGAAGCACCGTGAGAACCTTTCTTACCGCCTGGCCCTTTGTTCGGACCCTGCGGAACCGCATGGCCCCCTTGTGGCGCAGACTTGCCTTTCGCTTTTCCCTTTTCGATATCCCGTTCCTGAAGCGCACGCTGCTGCCGCGACTGCTCGTACTGGTCGCGAGCTACTCTGACCAATTCCTGGCGCTCAGGCTCCGTGAGAACGTAGCGCATGTCGTCGATGTTCTTGCTCCGCAGAAAGTCATGTCGAAGCTTAAGGACAGAGAGAATGGCTCGGCCAGTCTCCTCCTGAGACGCAAAGGCCGTGTCATATTCCGAGCCAGGCTGAGGAGCGCCAGCTGGATCAGTGTCCGCTGGCTCCGTGGACTTCCTCTTTTTGAAAAGCAAGAGACTGAGATGATGGAGGACTTTCGGATCGTACTCCTCGTCGTACCTGTCGTCCCAAAGCTGCCTCAGCTCCCTGTGCAAGTCGTCCGCGCGATTCTGAACGACATCCTCGACGTAGTCGGGATCACCCGGTGAAGTCGGTGAAAGCGGAGGAGCAGAACTCGGCGACCGATCCCAATGCACAGAAGACTCGCGGTCCGCCTGTACGCTGACGTCGGCGTCGGAGACGTTTTCGACGACAATTTTCCGCCTCTTGCTCTCCCCAGGCTGAATAGCACCAGGGAGAGTGAGCACAACCGCCACCGCATCGTGTGCGTCGTTGCGCATGCCACGATCCGTAAAAGACGCGCCAACGGCAATGGAGCAGAAACGGGCGACTGCTCCGCAGACCGCGACGTGGTCGCCTTTGAGGTCGGCCGGAGTGGCATGGACCTCCCATACCTTCTCGTCGTTCTGCTCGCGCTGGTAAGCCTCCCGCGCCTCCTGGAAAGTGAGGTTGTCGTCGCCGACTACAAGCACAACGACTGCCTCGTTTAGATTCTCAAGAATCTTGGCCAGGCCGTCCAGGTGCAAGCGGAGATGGCGAACTGTCCGCTTTCGAGTCTGGATGCTCGGCGGTTTCTTGCCGCACACGATGTGCATGTTGGCGATCACCACGTGGAACTTGTCATGGCCTGGTTTGTTCACCTCAAAATGTGAAATAACAGCATCAATATCTCGGCCGCTAGGAGGCCTGTAAACTTTGCTGTCTTCGCACAGAGTCAGTTCCGCAGGCTGAGAAGCACCGCGGAACCCCCAGAGAGTCAAGTAGTTGTCGACCTCCAAGAAGCGAATGCCATCACCGAAAGGCTTACTGAGGATCTCTGTCACGTTGATCCCTGCTCGGCGAAAGCCTTCACGGAACGCACCGACCTCGCAGCCACAGACCATATCAGCATCAGCGGTCTCCACTATCTTGGCGCACAACCTTCCGAAGTTAGCGCAGTGAGTGGCCGCCTGCTTACCAGTCATCATGCCCTGCTCGAACCCGAAATTGAACGAGGCGACCGTGAAAGACGCAGGCTGCACAGCGCCAGAACCAGGCGTCTGTCCACCTTCCTCCGCAGGCTGAGAAGCACCGCGAGGCGGCGCAGGCTGAGAAGCACCGCGAGGCGGCGACACTTCGGACGAGCCTCGCGGAGCAGAGGCTGCGGATGAACGTTGGACATGGGGGTACGGCCAGGGGAACGCCATTGCAATCAAAACTCAGTGGACTGCAGTGAATGAATGTAGTGGCCAATTGAATGCAGAGGACTGCAGTGTCACTAGCAAGTCCTGAACCAAACACAGCTGTGGCGGAAGGAATATGAAGCGTCTGGCTATTCAAAATGTTGCCCGGCAATGGAGTTCTGGGAACTCGAAGACCAGGAAGTGGACTAGAGTTGGCTCTGGGCATCCAAAATGTAGCCCAGGAATGGAGTTCTGGGAACTCGAAGAGCACGAAGTGGCTTACAGTTGGCTCCGGGCATCCAAAATGTGGCCCGGGAATGGAGTTCTGGGAAATGGAAGAACACGAAGTGGCCTACAGTTGGCTCCGGGCATCCAGAATGTGGCCCGGGAATGGCGTTCTGGGATGTCGAAGAGCACGAAGTGGCCTACAGTTGCATCCGGCCCCCCAGAATGTGGCCCGGGAATGGCGTTCTGGGATGTCGAAGAGCACGAAGTGGCCTACAGTTGCATCCGGCCCCCCAGAATGTGGCCTGGGAATGGAGTTCTGGGAAGGCGAAGAGCACGAAGTGTGTGACTGTTGGTGAAAAACGAGCCCGGCTCATGCCGCCCGGAAACGCCCCAACACCTGCCCGGACCCCCCTGTGGAGTGATCTGTGAGCTCTTTTGAGACCACTAGAAACCTATCAGTCTTCGCTGTTAGGTAAAAATCTCAATTTGTAGTGGGCAGCGCCGCGCAAGAAAGCTCTACGAGGCTCCCGGTGGTAACCTGGTTGACGGTTTACCGCCAGCTCCCAGTAATTCCGGGGAGCTGGAGAGCTAGTTGGCAAGAAAAATCTCGACGGACCTTTTGCTGACTTTTGGTCGGTTGAAAATTTTCTTCTCAAAATGAGAACATTCGTTAGAGCTCCAGTACCTTGTAGAGCTCTTCGGTATCGATGAGCTAGAGGAATTCGGGCGCGGGCTGGAGCTAGTTGGCCGACTTGGCCCCGACGGACAATGTGCGAACTTTGGGTCGGTTGGACGAACTTTGTGAGAGATTTGAACATTCGTTTTCAGAACCGCTATTTCTCGCACCTGTAGTGGGTTTTGTCGCGTCTGCCAATGGATTCTCAGGTGCGTAGCTGCAGTATTACTATCAAAACACTTGGCGAAACCATCTTTCGATGACAACGTAACATCTTGATTTTTCGGGTTTTTTAGGTCTTCCATCAGACTCTTCCTGCATGTGTACCGAGAAGCGCCGTGCGAGAAAAGAGCTCTACGAGGGCCCCGGCGGTAACCTGGTTGACGGTTTACCGCCGGTTCCCAATATTTTTTCCATGATATTTGATCTTATTCCCGCTCACCATCTTGATCTCAGCTCGATCGGGTATCTTTTACTGCCAAAAAGCACGCGGGCGGGATCGGCAGTTTCGGGTCATCTTGATACGCGCTGTCGGTTTTCTCAAGATAACTCGAGCTTCAGGACAACTACAGAGATGGTCAGCACAGCTAATGCATGCAGAATGATCAGGCGCGTTCGCCTGTTGAATCCAGAGGTCTGAACTCGGTCTGCTAGCCGAGCTAGGGTCGCAAACCTATTCGTATTATTCGAGTCATTGTAGCAGGCGCTCTCGGTTTTTCGTACTTAACTCGATCTGTAGGGCAGCCACAGAGCTGATAATCACAGAAATCGATTGAGAATTATCAGGCGCGTTCGTCTGTTGAATCAAAAGCTCTGAACTCGGCCTGCTCCCCGAGCTAGGTTCGCGAACCTATTGGTATTGTTCGAGTCATCTTGAGAAGTGCTCTCAGTTTTCTGTACTTAAATCGTGCTGGGGGAGGGCCACAGTGCTGCTGGTCACAGAAATCGATTTCGAGACATCAGGCGCGTCCGCCCGTCGAACCGAGAGCTCGGAACTCGGTCTGCTGCTCGAACGAGATCCGCGAAACTGTTGTATTATTCGAGTCATCCTGAGAGGTACTCTCGGTTTTCTGCACTTAACTCAGGCTGTATGGGGGGCTGCAGAGCTGGTAATCACAGGAATCGATCCGCAGACATCAGACGCGTCCGCCTGTCGCATTCAGAGGTCTGAACTCGATTTCATACTCGAGCTCGATTGGAAAACTGTTCGTTTGTTTTGTTAGAGTCATCTTGAGAGGTCTATAATCGCTTGTGCTGAAAAACTAGTCGTTCTCTGAAATTCTTTTCCACATTATATATATTGTCAGGAAGCTCTACGAGTCCCCCGGCGGTAAGAAAGGTTGACGATTTACCGCCGGCGCCGACCCGGCCAGAAAGGACAAAGTGATAACTTTTGGGTAATTCTGCAATTTTTTGAAAGATGTTGGACAATTCATTTTCAGAAAGCAGATTTTTCGCACCTGTAAACGGCTATGAGGGCCGCTCTGTCTTAGTATGAGCTCTCTAGGCGTACTTTTACTATCAAAACACTTGGCGGAACCATCTTGATGTCGACACGAAAAAATCAGTTTTTCTCTTTTTCGAGAAATGCTTACAGCAGCTCTTTCGACTCCGAGCACTCTTACGCGTGAACTGAGCTCTACGAGGTTCCCGGCGGTGAACAGGTTGACGGTTTACCGCCGGCGCCAGTTCCGGCGCGCTCCAGAGCTAGTTGGCAAGAAAACGGAACTTTTGATCACTTTTGGTCGGTTGACAATTTTGTTCTCGAAATTCAACCATTCATTAGAGCTCTAGTATTTTTTTCCCGTGATATTCGATCTCATTCCCGCTTGCCATCTTGATATCAGCTCGATCGGGTAAATATTATTGTCAAAAAGCACTCTGGCGGGATCGGCCGTTTTGAGTCATCTTGATACGCGCTGACGGTTTTCTCAACATAACTCGAGCTTCAGGACAGCTACAGAGCTGGTAAGCACAGCTAATCGATGTAGAATGATTAGGCGCGTTCGCCTGTTGAGTCCAGAGGTCTGGACTTGGTCTGCTAGCCGAGCTAGGTCCGCAAACCTATTCGTATTATTCGAGTCATCTCGACAGACGCTCTCGGTTTTCTGTACTTAACTCGAGCTGTAGGACAGCTACATAGATGATATTTACAGAATCTGATTCTGAATCATCAGTTGCGCTTGTCTGTCGAATCTAGAGCTCTGAGCTCGGTCTGCTGCCCGATCTAGAATCGCGAAACTGTTCGTATCGGTCGAGTCATCTTGAGAAGTGCTCTCGGGTTTCTTCACTCAGTTCGCGCTGAGGGTGGCTACAGTGCTTGAGGTCGCAGGAATCGATCTGAAGACATCAGGCGCGTCCGCCTGTCGAATGTAGAGCTCCGAACTTGGTCTGCTGCCCGAATTAGATCTGCGAAACTACTGTATTGTTCGAGTCATCCTGAGAGGTGCTGTCGGTTTTCCGCACTTAACTCGGGCTGTTGGGGGGCTGCAGGGCTGGTAATGACAGCAGTCGATTTGCAGACATCAGACGCGTCCGCCTGTCGCATTCAGAGGTCAAACAATATCCACTATAAGTCGGAATGTTGGTAGATGCTGTCGGTGTTCTCAACTTAAGTCGAGTTAGGAAGCTCTACGAGTCTCCCGGCGGTAACCAAGGTTGACGGTTTACCGCCGGCGCCCAGTTGGCAAGAAAAATCTCGACGCATCTTTTGCTGACTTTTGGTCGGTTGAAAATTTCGTTCTCAAAATTTGACCATTCGTTAGAGCTCTAGTATTTTTTCCCGTGATATTCGATCGTATTTCCGCTCGCCATCTTGATCTCAGCTCGATCGGGTGAATATTACTATCGAAAAGCACTGTGGCGGGATCGGCCGTCGAGTCATCTTGATATGCGCTGACGGTTTTCTGAACATAACTCGAGCTCTAGGGCAGCTACAGAGCTGATGAGCACAGCTAATGCATGCAGAATGATCAGGCGCGTTCGCCTGTTAAACCCAGAGGTCTGAACTCGGTCTGCTAGCCGAGCTAGGTGCACAAACCTGTTCGTATTATTCGAGTCATCTTGACAGAAACTCTCGGTTTTCTGCACTTAACTCGAGCTGTAGGACAGCTACAGAGCTGATATTTACAGGCACTGATTCAGAATCATCAGTTGCGTTTGTCTGTCGAATCCAGAGCTCTGAACTCGGTCTGCTGCCCGATCTAGAATCGCGAAACTATTCGTATTGTTCGAGTCGCTTGCAAAATGCTGTCGGTTCTCTGCACTTGACTCGGGCTGTAGGGGGGCTGCATGGCTGGTAATCACTGGAATCGATTTGAAGACATCAGGCGCGTCCGCCTGTCGAATACAGAGCTCTGAACTCTGTCTGTTGCCCGAACTAGGTCCGCGAAACTATTCCTATTGTTCGAGTCATCCTGAGAGGTGCTGTCGCTTTTCTGCACTTAACTCGGGCTGTAGGGGGGCTGTAGGGCTGGTAATGACAGGAGTCGATTTGCAGACATCAGACGCGTCCGTCTGTCGCATTGAGAGATCAACACATGTTCACTATGAGTCGGAATGTTCGTAAGTGCTCTGTTTTCTCAACTTTTAGGAAGCTCTACGAGTCTCCTGGCGATAACCAAGATTGACGGTTTACCGCCGGCGCCCAGTCAGACGCGTCCGTCTGTCGCATTCAGAGATCTGAACTCGGTTTGATACTCGAGTTGGGCTGAAAAACTACTCGGTCTCTACACTTTTTTTTTGACATTATATGTTGTCAGGAAGCGAGTCCCCCGGCGGTAAGAAAGGTTGACGGTTTACCGCCGGCGCCAAGTTTTTGTAGAAAAGCTTCCAGAAGCTCCCGCTTTGATGGTGAGCTTTCTCAGAGATGCAAGAAGCTCTACGAAGTTCCCGGCGGTGGCCAGATTGACGGTTCACCGCCGGCGCCAGTCATTTAAAGCTCGAATGCGAGACCGAGTTTGGAGTTCTCGATACAAAAACGCGCCCGGTGATACAGAATCCGTTTATATGCGTACCAGCTCTGTAGCTGATCTAAATCTTCAGAGAAGAGAAACCGACAGCACTAGTCAGAATGTCTCGTAGAAGCTTTAGAGTAATTCCGGAGCGCTGGAGAGCTAGTTGGCTCGGAAAAAAAGAATTGGACTTTTCACAACTTTTGGTCGGTTGAAAATCTTGTTCCCGAAATTAAATCTTGGTTGCGTCCAACTGGCGCCGGCGGTGAACCGTCAACCTGGTCACCGCCGGGAACCTCGTAGAGCTCCTGTCACGCGTAAGAATGCTCAGAGTCGAAAGAGAGAGCTTCTGGAAGAATTTCTCGGAAAAGGGAAAAATTGTTTTTTTTTGTGTCGACATGAAGATGGTTCCGCCAAGTGTTTTGATAGAAAAAATGCGCCTACAGAGCTCATACTAAGACAGTGAGGCCCTCATAGTCGTTTACAGGTGCAAAAAATCTGCTTTCTCAAAATGAATTGTCAAATATCTTTCAAAAAATTGCAAAACCACCCAGAAGTTATCACTTTGTCCTTTCTGGCCGGGTCGACCAACTAGCTCCACCCCGCGCCGGAATTCTTCTAGTCGATCAATGTCGAAGAGCTCTACGAGGTATTGCAAAATATCTTCCAAATTTTCGCAAAACCAACCAAAGTTATCACACCTTCTTTTCTGGCCGGGTCGCCCAATTGGTGGCGACCAAAACCTGAAGAGCGAAGGGAGCGTAAGGTCGACATTTTTCGAGCCAACTAGCCCGCCAGTGCGTCCGAATTACTCTTAAGCTTCCAGCTGCTAGCTTAGGGAAGCTCTACGAGTCATTACCAGCCCTGCAGCCCCCTTACAGCTCGAGTTAAGTGCAGAAAACGGACAGCATCTCTCAAGATTCACGAAGAGCTCGCTGAGAGCGAAAGGGTTTGAGATTAGAAGCCGGACCGTTGTGGTGCCTGCCAGGAGCTCCTCCACGGCGCTCCACGTTCCCCGCAGAAACTCATGCGTGCAGGCACGCATGGAAGCGTTTCTGGCAGCGCTTCCGCAGCGCCCCAGGGGGGCCCCAAGGCTCTCCAGGAAAAATTTCCCGTCCCCGAGATTCTCTTTGCTCTCCGGGTTTTGGACGCTGCCAAGTGACTCGACGAATACGTATTTTTCAAACCTAGCTCGGGCAGCACACCGAGTTCCGAGCTCAGGATTCGGCGGACGCGCCTGATCTCTCCGAATCGATTCCTGTGAGTACGAGCCCTGTAGCCCCCTACAGCCCGAGTTAAGTGCAGAAAACTGTCAGCACCTCTCAAGATGACTCCAACAACACAAATAGTTTCGTGGACCTAGCTAGGGCAGCAGACCGAGTTCAGACCTCTAGATGGAACAGACGAACGCGCCTGATGATTCGCAATCGGTTGCTGTAAGAATGAGCTCTGTAGCTGCCCTACAGCTCGAGTTAAGTACAAAATACCAACAACGCGTATCAAGATGACTCGAAACAGCCGATACCGCCGCGACGCTTTTTTGCAGAAATATTTACCCGATCGAGCTGAGATTAAGACGGCGAGCGGAAATAAGATCAAATATGGTCAGAAAAAATACTAGAGCTGAAACGACTTGTTGAATTTGAGAGAAAATTTTGAACCGACGAAAAGTCAGCGAAAGGTCCGTCGGATTTTTCTTGTCAACTTGCTCTCCAGCGCGCCGGAATTACTGGGCGCCGGCGGTAAACAACCTTTGTTACCGCCGGGGGACTCGTAGAGCTTCTTGAAAACATATAATGTCGAAAAAATTATACAGAAAAAATATTTTTTCAATCCAAGCAACTGGGCGCCGGCGGTAAACCGTCAACCTTTGTTACCGCCGGGGACTCGTAGAGCTTCCTGACAACATACAATGTCGAAAAAAATCACACACAGAAATAGTTTTTCAGCCCAAGCAATTTCAGACCTCTCGGATGCAACAGCCGAACGCCCCCCATGTTTCTGGATTGTCTTCTGCACGAGCTCTGTAGCTCTCCTACAGCCCAAGTTACGTGCGTAAGACAGCACCTCTCAAGATGACTCGAAAAATACGAATAGTTTGGCAAACCTAGCTCGAGTATCATGAGATCAAGATGGCGAGCGGAAATAAGATCGAATATCATGGTAAAAAATACTAGAGCTCCAGCGAATGTTGGAATTTTGAGAACGAAATGTTCAACCGACCAAGAGTTACCAAAAGATCCGTCGAGATGTTTCTTGCCAACTAGCTCTCCAGCGCCCAGGAATTACTATTCAGCTTCCAGAAATAACTTGCTAAGGGAAGCTCTTTATTTTGTACTTAACTCGAGCTGTAGGGCAGCTACAGAGCTGGTAAGCACAGCTATCGCCCTCAGAATTAGCAGGCGCGTTCGCCTGTTGAATCGAGAGGTCTGAACTCGGTCTGCTAGCCGAGCGAGGTTCGCAAACCTATTCGTATTATTGGAGTCATCTTGACAGACGCTCTCGGTTTTCTGTATTTAACGCGAGCTGTAGGGCAGCTACAGGGCTCATTGTCACAGACATCGATGGGAAATCATCAGTCGCGTTCGTCTATTGAACCGAGAGCTCTGAACTCGGCCTGCTGCCTGAGCTAGGGTCGCGAAACTATTCGTATTGTTCGAATCATCTTGAGAAGTGCTCTCGATTTTCTGCACTCAACTCGTGCTGGGCAGGGCTACAGTGCTGCGGGTCACAGATATCGATTTGTACTCATCAGGCGCGTCTGTCCGTCGATTCCAAAGCTTGGAACTCGGTCTGCTGCTCAAACTAGGTCCGCAAAACTATTCTATTATTCGAGTCGATACTGTCGGTTTTCTGCACTTAACTCGGGCTGTAGGGGGGCTGCAGGGCTGGGAATCACATGAGTGGATTCGCAGACATCAGTCGCGCCCGCCTGTCGCATTCAGAGGTCTGAACTCGGTTTGATACTCGAACTGGATTGCGAAACTGTTTGTTTTTTTGTTAGAGTGAAAATCGCTTGGGCTGAAAAACTGGTCGTTCTTTGGAATTTTTTACACACTATATACTGTCAGGAAGCTCTACGAGTCCCCCGGCGGTAAGAAAGGTTGACGGTTTACCGCCGGCGCCCAGTATGAACATCGAAGAAATCGAATTTCAAGATTTTCGAAAAATCTTTATTTTTTGATTATGTGTCGATTCTCTGCACTCTTACTAGTGAGAGGAGCTCTACGAGGTTCCCGGCGGTGACCAGGTTGACGGTTCACCGCCGGCCCCAGTACCTCGTAGAGCTCTTCGGCATCGATGAGCTAGAGGAATTCCGGCGCGGGGTGGAGCTAGTTGGCCCAGCCGGCCGAGGCCAATGTGATAACTTGACTCGTAGAGCTTCCCTAAGCTAGTTGCTGGAAGCTTAAGAGTAATTCCGGCGCGCTGGAGAGCTAGTTGGCTCGAAAAAAAGAACTGAACTTTTCACAACTTTTGGTCGGTTGAAAATTTTCTTCTCGAAATTCAACAATTCGTTTGTGCTCTAGTATTTTTTCCGGTGATATTCGATCTTATTCCCGCTCGTCATCTTGATCTCAGCTCGATCGGGTATCTTTTACTGCCAAAAAGCACACTGGGGGATCGGCCGTTTCGAGTCATCTTGATACGCGTTGTCGGTATTTTGTACTTAACTCGAGCTGTAGGACAGCTACAGAGCTGGTAAGCACAGCTAATCGATGTAGAATGATTAGGTGCGTTCGCCTGTTGAATCCAGAGCTCTGAACTCGGTTTGCTAGCCGAGCTAGGTCCGCAAACCTATTCGTATTATTCAAGTCATCTTGATTCGCACTGTCGGTATTCTGAACTTAACTCGAGATATAGGACAGCTACAGAGCTGGTAAGCACGCCTCATCGACTCAGAATCATCAGGCGCGTTCGGCTGTTCCAACCAGAGGTCTGAACTCGGTCTGCTAGCCGAGCCAGGTCCGCAAACCTATTCGTATTATTCGAATCATCTTGATAGGCGCTCTCGGTTTCCTGTACTTAACTCGAGCTATAGGATAGCTACAGGGCTGATAGTTACAGAAACCGATTCAGAATCATCAGTCGCGTTTGTCTGTCGAATCCGGAGCTCTGAACTCGGTCTGCTGCGCGATCCAGAATCACAAAACTGCTCGTATTCTTCCAGTCATCTTGAGAGCTACCGTCGGCGTTCTGCACTTAACTCGGGCTGTAGGGAGGCTGCAGGGCGGGTAATCACAGGAATCGATTCGGAGACATCAGACGCGTCCGTCTGTCGCATTCAGAGGTCTGAACTCGGTCTGATACTCGAGTTGGGCTGAAAAACTATTCGTTCTCTGCAATTTTTTCCGACATTGTATGTTGTCAGGAAGCTCTACGAGTCCCCCGGCGGTAACAAAGGTTGACGGTTTACCGCCGGCGCCCAGTTTGGGTGGTTTTGCGAACATTTGAAAGATATTTGACCATTTATTTTGAGAAAGCAGATTTTTACGCCGAGCATTGGCGTATAAACTCCTCTCTGACAGCAGCTCAGCACATGGATGCATAAGTTGTCTTCCAGGAACTGAGCGAATATGAACATCGAAAAAATCGAATTTCAAGATTTCGAAAAATCTATATTTTTTCACTCTGTGTCGACTCTATGCACTCATACCAGTGAGAGGAGCTCTACGAGGTTCCCGGCGGTGACCAGGTTGACGGTTGACCGCCGGCGCGAGTTCGCGAACCCGACCTTAAGAGAGAATGTGACGACTTGGGGTTCGTTTTTCGATCTTTTTGCAAAATTTAAAAATTCGTTTTGAGAATTGGTATTGTTCCCACCTGTAGTGGGGAATTCCCTCTCTCCATGTATTCCGACGATCGCCGTGCAAGAAAAGAGCTCTACGAGGTTTCCGGCGGTAACCAGGTTGACGGTTTACCGCCGGCTCCCAGTTCTGGGGCGCTGGAGAGCTAGTTGGCAAGAAAATCTCGACGGACCTTTTGGTGACCTTTGGTCGGTTGAAAATTTTGTTCTCGAAATTCAACAATTCGTTAGAGCTCTAGTATTTTTTACCGTGATATTCGACCTCATTCCCGCTCGTCATCTTGATCTCAGCTCGATGAGGTACCTTTTACTGCCAAAAAGCAGGCAGGCGGGATCGGCACGCGATGACGGTTTTCTGAACATAACTCGAGCTTGAGGACAGCTACAGAGCTGGTCAGCACAGCTTATGGATTCAGAATGATCAGGCGCGTTCGTCTCTTAAACCCAGAGGTCTGAATTCGGTCTGATAGCCGAGCTAGGTCCGCAAATCTATTCGTATTATTCGAGTCATCTTGACATACGCTCTTGGTTGTCTATACATAACTCGAGCTACAGCACAGCTACAGAGCTGATACGTACAGAATCTGACTCAGAATCATCAGTGGCCGTTGTCTGTTGAATCCAGAGCTCTGAACTCGATCTGCTGCCGAATCTAGAATCGCAAAACTATTCGTATCGTTCGAGTCATCTTGAGAGATGATGTCGGTTCTCTGCACTTAACTCGGGTTGTAGGGGGGCTGCATGGCTGGTAATCACTGGAATCGATTCGGGACATCAGGCGCGCCCGCCTTCTGAATCAAGAGCTCCGAACTCTGTCCGCTGCACGAACTAGGTCCGCAAAACTATTCGTATTGTTCAAGTCATGTTGAGAGGTGCTGTCGGTTTCCTGCACTTAACTCGGGCTGTTGGGAGGCTGCAGGGCTGGTAATCACCGGAATCGATTGAGAGACATCAGATGCGTCCGTCTGTCGCATTCAGAGGTCAGGAATCGATTCAGAGATCAGACGCGTCCGCCTGTGGCATGCAGAGGTCTCGGTGTGATACTCGAGCCAGGTTTGCCAAACTATTCGTATTGTTCGAGTCATCTTGAGAGGTGCTGTCGATTTACGCCCGAAGCTCCGGCTGCAGGAGAGCTACAGAGCTCGTACAGAAGACAATCCAGGAGCATAGGAGGCGTTCGGCTGTTGCACCCGAGAGGTCTGAAATTGCTTGGGCTGAGAAAAACTAGTTTTTTCAGTGTAGTTACATTAAATGTTGTCAGGAAGCTCTACGAGTCCCCCGGCGGTAAGAAAGGTTGACGGTTTACCGCCGGCGCCCAGTAACTCGTAGAGCTTCCCTTAGCAAGTAACTGCTGGAAGCTTAAGAGTAATTCCTGGGCGCTGGAGAGCTAGTTGACAAGAAAAATCTCGACAGACCTTTTGCTGACTTTTGGTCGGTTGAAAATTTTGTTCTCGAAATTTGAACAGTCGTTAGAGCTCTAGTATTTTTTTCCCATGATATTCGACCTTATTCCCGCTCGCCATCTTGATCTCAGCTCGATCGGGTACCTTTTACTGTCAAAAAGCAGGCAGGCGGGATCGGCCGTTTCAAGTCATCTTGATACGCGATGACGGTTGTCTGAACATAACTCGAGCTTGAGGACAGCTACAGAGCTGGTAAGTACAGCTAATCGATTCAGAATGATCAGGCGCGTTCGCCTGTTCAATCCAGAGGTCGGAATTCGGTCTGCTAGCCGAGCTAGGTCCGCAAATCTATTCGTATTATCCGAGTCATCTGAGCAGACCCTCTCTGTTTTTTTTTGTACTTTAACTCGAGCTGTAGGGCAGCTACAGAGCTCATGGTCACAGAAATCGATTGGGAATGGTCAGACGCGTTCGTCTATTGAATCCAGAGATCTGAACTTGGCCCCCTGCCCGATTCGTATTATTCGAGTCATCTTGAGAATTGCTCTCGATTTTCTGCACTTAACTCGTGCTGGGGGAGGCTACAGTGCTGCGGGTCACAGAAATCGATTCGGGGACATCAGCCGCGTCCGTCTGTCACTTGTAAGCGTCCAAAACCCGGATAGCGAAGCCAAGCGCGGAACGTCGCACGGGAACCTCTGCCAGGCCGCCTGAAACGATGCGCAGGACGCTGGAAACCTCGCAGGAGACGCTTGCAGGGGCGCCGTTTACGATGCGTGGGGCCCTGCAAAGCGCGCAAGGAAGACGTTGAGCCTCCTGAAGCGCTCCTGAACCGCTGCCAGCGACGCGTGTACGTGTGCCTGCACGAGTGCAGGCACGCGTGGACGCGAGCCTGGAGCGCTCCCGGACCCGCTGCAAGTTCCGGCGAGTCGCTCCGGGGATCGTGGAGCGGCGGAGGTGGGCGTGTGCTCCTCACCACCCACCGCCGGCTTCTTATCTGAAACCCTCAGCTCTCAAGGAGCTATCCGGGAAAACCCAGAGCTCGGAACTCGTCTGCTGCTCGAACTAGGCCCGCGAAACTATTGTATTATTCGAGTCATCCTGAGAGGTGCTATCGGTTTTTCTGCACTTCCCGGATAGCTCCTTGGAGAGCTGAGGGTTTCAGACTGGCGCCGGCGGTGAACCGTCAACCTGGTCACCGCCGGGAACCTCGTAGAGCTCCTTGAATCCGTGAGAAAGCTCAGCATCAAAGCGGGAGCTTCTGGGAGCTTTTCTACAAAAACTTCAAGTTGAGATTTTTTCGGAGTCAACATGAAGTCGGTTCCTTCAAGTGAACTGGTACTGAAAATGACTCTAGATGGCCGAGCTGATCAGGGAACGAAGTTTATATCTCAATGCTCGGAGTAAAAATCTGCTTTTTCAAAATGAATTGTCAAATATCTTTCAAAAAATTGCAAAACCACCCAAAAGTTGTCACATTGTCCGCCTCGGCCGGCTGGACCAAAGTTCTCACTCCCAGCGAAGCTATTCATATGAAGTCTCGCGCTCTCAGTGAGAGCGCGAGACCATTCTGCGTCGACAAAAATGCACCAGAACTCTCTAGGTCACCCATAGATCGATATAAATTAGAAAAAATTATCTGACACAAAAAATGTAAAATTGTACAAATCGATATTTTTCATTAATTTTGAAAATTCTAATCAATTTGGGCACTCTCGAGCTCATTCGATGTCACGCATGTCGCTGCTTCGATTGGAATACACCTGGCATGCACAGCATACACTCAGCTCGAATTATCATCGAAACACTGTTCGCAACACGCATACATAGAGACGGTATTTCGATCATAACTCCTGACTCAGCCATTTCGAGGAACTCTCGAGCTTCCAGTGTGACGCGTCAGATCCTGCATCGACTGGTGTACATGAGAGGTCTGTAGATTGCTGACAGCTTGAGTTAAGTAAAGCCAACCACCGTCACCTGCCAAACTGTACTATGTGCAAAGTCGGTTCCCGCAAGTCTTTCGATAGTAATATTGCTTCTAGAGCCCTGAAAATTTTACCAGCAGATGCGCCATAGCTCATTGTAGGTAGGAAAAATCCAACTTATGAAAACGAATTGTCAAATCTTGCACAATGTTCCAAAAACCGACCCCAGGTTACCACATTGTCTCTTTTGGTCGGGTCGGCCAACTAGCTCCACCCTGCGCCCGAATTCCTCTTAGCTCATCTCGTCGAAGAGCTCTACGAGGTATAAGAAGCCGGCGGTGGGTGGTGAGGGAGACACGCCCACCACCTCCGCCGCTCCACGATCCCCGGAGCAGGTTGCCGGAGGTTGCAGCGGGTCCGGGAGCGTGGCTTCCTAGCGTTTCCCAATACGCGTGGCTCCAGGGTGCGCGAAGCGCTTCGGCAGAGCTTCGGAAGAGCTTCGGCAGTTCTTCCAGGCTCCTAGGCAGATCTTCCTTGCGCGCTTTGCAGGGCCCCACGCATCGTAAACGGCGCCCCTGCAAGCGTCTCCTGCGAGGTTTCCAGCGTCCCGCGCATCGTTTCAGGCGGCCTGGCAGAGGTCCCGTGCGACGTTCCGCGCTTGGCTTCGCTATCCGGGTTTTTCCCGGATAGCTCCTTGGAGAGCTGAGGGTTTCAGAGAAGAAGCCGGCGGTGGGTGGTGAGGGAGACACGCCCACCTCCGCCGCTCCACGATCCCCGGAGCAGGTTGCCGGAGGTTGCAGCGGGTCCGGGAGCGTGGCTTCCTAGCGTTTCCCAATACGCGTGGCTCCAGGGTGCGCGAAGCGCTTCGGCAGAGCTTCGGAAGAGCTTCGGCAGTTCTTCCAGGCTCCTAGGCAGATCTTCCTTGCGCGCTTTGCAGGGCCCCACGCATCGTAAACGGCGCCCCTGCAAGCGTCTCCTGCGAGGTTTTTCCAGCGTCCCGCGCATCGTTTCAGGCGGCCTGGCAGAGGTTCCCGTGCGACGTTCCGCGCTTGGCTTCGCTATCCGGGTTTTGGACGCTTACAAGTTAACTCGGGCTGTAGAGGGGCTGTAGGGCTGTTAATCACAGGAGTCGATTCGCAGACATCAGACGCGTCCGCCTGTCGCATGCAGAGGTCTGAACTCGGTTTGATACTCGAGCTGGGTTGCCAAACTGTTCTTTTTTTTTTTAGCGTCATCTTGAGAGGTCTGAAATCGCCTCGGCTGCAAAAATATTCGTTCTCTGGAATTTCTTCCCACATTATATACTGTTAGGAAGCTCTACGAGTCCCCCGGAGGTAAGAAAGGTTCACGGTTTACCGAGGCGCCCAGTTGGCCATTCCGGCCCCGACGGACAATGTGCAAATTTTGGGTCGGTTGGACGAACTTTGTAAGAAATTTGAACATTCGTTTCAAGAACCGGTATTTTGCGCATATGTAGTAGGTTTTGTCGCGTCTGTCAATTTATTATCAGGTTCGTAGCTGCAGTATTACTATCAAACACACTTGGCGGAACCGTCGTTCGGTGATAACTGAAAAACTTACTTTTTCGAGTTTTCAGCTCGCGTATCAGAAAAGCTCCTGCCCGCTGTGCTAAGCAGCGCCTTGCGAGGAAAGAGCTCGACGAGGCTCGCGGCGGTAACCTGGTTGACGGTTTACCGCCGGCTCCCAGTTGGTCGACCGGCCAGAAAGGACGAAGTGGTAACTTTTGGGTTCTTTCGCAATTTTTTGAAAGACATTTGAACTGGGCGCCGGCGGTAAACCGTCAACCTTTGTTACCGCCGGGGGACTCGTAGAGCTTCCTGACAACATATACTGTCGAAAAAATTGCAGAGAACGAATAGTTTTTGAGCCGAACTCGAGTATCAGACTGAGTTCAGACCTCTGAATGCGACAGACGGGCGCGTCTGATGTCGCCGAATCGATCCCATTGATTACCCGCCCTGTAGCCTCCCTACAGCCCGAATTAAGTGCAGAACGCCGACAGTAGCTCTCAAGATGACTGGAAGAATACGAACAGTTTCGTGATTCTGGATCGCGCAGCAGACCGAGTTCAGAGCTCTCGATTTAACAGGCGAACGCGCCTGATGATTCTGAGTGCAGTAGGTGTGCTTACCAGCACTGTAGCCGCCCTAAAGCTCGAGTTAAATAGAAAATACCGACAACGCGTATCAAGTTGACTCGAATAGTACGAATAGGTTTGCGGACCTAGCTCGGCTAGCAGACCGAGTTCAGAGCTCTGGATTCAACAGACGAACGCGTCTGATAATTCTGAGTGCAATACGCGTGCTTACCAGCACTGTAGCTGCCCTACAGCTCGAGTTAAGTAGAAAACACCGACAACGCGTATCAAGTTGACTCGAATAATACGAATAGGTTTGCGGACCTAGCTCGGCTAGCAGACGGAGTTCAGACCTATGGATTCAACAGACGAACGCGTCTCATCATTCTGAGTGCGATACGAGTGCTTACCAGCACTGTAGCTGCCCTACAGCTCGAGTTAAGTAGAAAATACCGACAACATGTATCAACTTGACTCGAATAATACAAACAGGTTTGCGGACCTAGCTCGGCTGACAGACCGAGTTCAGACCTCTGGGTTCAACAGGCGAACGCGCCTGATCATTCTGCATGCATTAGCTGTGCTTACCAGCTCTGTAGCTGCCCTAGAGCTCGAGTTATGTTCAGAAAACCGTCAGCGCATATCAAGATAACTCGAAACGGCCGATCCCGCCAGAGTGCTTTTTGGCCTTCAAAGTTACCCGATCGAGCTGAGATCAAGATGGCGAGCGGAAATAAGATCGAATATCATGGGAAAAAATACTAGAGCAAAAAACTAGAGCTCTACGAATGTTCAAATTTTCGAGAACGAAAAATTTTCAGAAGAAAATTTTCTACCAACAAAAGTTCCGTCGAGATTTTTCTTGCCAACTACTCTGGGGCGCCGACCGGATTACCTTAGCTTCCACTAATAACAAGCAAGGGAAGCTCTACGAGTTCCTGGCGCCTGCGGTGAACCGTCAACCTGGTCACCGCCGGGAACCTCGTAGAGCTCCTTCCACGCGAAAGTGTGCTCAGAGTCGAAAGGGAGAGTTTCTCGGAGCATTTCTTACCAAAAGAGAATAATTCATTTTTTTGTGTCGACATGAAGATGGTTACTCCAAGTGTTTTGATAGTGAAAGTGCGCCTACAGAGCTCATATTAAGGCAGAGAAGCCCTCATAGTCGTTTACAGGTGCGAAAAATCTGCTTTCTCAAAATGAATTGTCAAATATCTTTCAAAAAATTGCAAAACCACCCAAAAGTTACCACTTTGTCCTTTCTGGCCGGGTCGACCAACTAGCTCCGCCCCGCGCCGGAATTCCTCTAGCTCATCGATGACGAAGAGCTCTACGAGGTACTTGTAAGCGTCCAAAACCCGGATAGCGAAGCCAAGCGCGGAACGCCGCACGGGGACCTCTGCCAGGCCGCCGGAAACGATGCGCGGGACGCTGGAAACCTCGCAGGAAACGCTCGCAGGGGCGCCGTTTACGATGCGTGGAGCCCTGCAAAGCGCGCAAGGAAAATCTGCCTAGGAGCCTGGAAGAACTGCCGAAGCTCTTCCGAAGCTCTGCCGAAGCGCTTCGCGCACCCTGGAGCCACGCGTATTGGAAACGCTAGGAAGCCACGCTCCCGGACCCGCTGCGAACTCCGGCGAGTTGCTCCGGCGATCGTGGACCGGCGGAGGTGGGCGTGTGCTCCTCACCACCCACCGCTCCAAGAAGCCGCCGTCTCCTCCTCTGAAACCCTCAGCTTCTCCAAGGAGCTACCGGGAAAAACACCTCGTAGAGCTCAGCGGCAAAGATGACTGGGCGCCGCGGTAAACCGTCCCCCTAAGAACTCCGTAGAGCTTCCCTTAGCTAGTTATAGCGGAAGCTAAGAGTAATTCCGGCGCGCCCCAGAAGCTAGTTGGCAGACAAATCTCGACGAACTTTTTGTGACTTTTGCTCGGTTGAAACTTTCGTTCTCGAAATTTTCTCGAAAATTGAACAATCGTTAGAGCTCTAGTATTTTTTCCCGTGATATTCATCTTATTCCCCGCTCCGCCATCTTGATCTCAGCTCGATCGGGTAACTTTGAAGGCAAAAAAGCACTCTGGCGGTATCGGTGTTTCGAGTCATCTTGATGTGCACTGACGGTTTTCTGAACATTACTCGAGCTCTAGGGCAGCTACAGAGCTGGTAAGCACAGCTAATGCATGCAGAATGATCAGGCGCGTTCGCCTGTTGAACCCAGAGGTCTGAACTCGGTCTGTCAGCCGAGCTAGGTCCGCAAACCTGTTTGTATTATTCGAGTCAAGTTGATACATGTTGTCGGTATTTTCTACTTAACTCGAGCTGTAGGGCAGCTACAGTGGTAATCACTCGTATCGCACTCAGAATGATAAGACGCGTTCGTCTGTTGAATCCATAGGTCTGAACTCCGTCTGCTAGCCGAGCTAGGTCCGCAAACCTATTCGTATTATTCGAGTCAACTTGATACGCGTTGTCGGTGTTTTCTACTTAACTCGAGCTGTAGGGCAGCTACAGTGCTGGTAAGCACGCGTATTGCACTCAGAATTATCAGACGCGTTCGTCTGTTGAATTCAGAGCTCTGAACTCGGTCTGCTAGCCGAGCTAGGTCCGCAAACCTATTCGTACTATTCGAGTCAACTTGATACGCGTTGTCGGTATTTTCTATTTAACTCGAGCTTTAGGGCAGCTACAGTGCTGGTAAGCACACCTACCGCACTCAGAATCATCAGGCGCTTTCGGCTGTTGAATCGAGAGCTCTGAACTCGGTCTGCTGCGCGATCCAGAATCACGAAACTGTTCGTATTCTTCCAGTCATCTTGAGAGCTACTGTCGGCGTTCTGCACTTAACTCGGGCTGTAGGGAGGCTGCAGGGCGGGTAATCACAGGAATCGATTCGGAGACATCAGACGCGTCCGTCTGTCGCATTCAGAGGTCTGAACTCAGTCTGATACTCGAGTTCGGCTCAAAAACTATTCGTTCTCTGCAATTTTTTCGACAGTATATGTTGTAAGGAAGCTCTACGAGTCCCCCGGCGGTAACAAAGGTTGACGGTTTACCGCCTGCGCCCAAGTTTGTTACCGCCAGGGGG
>CAUYUJ010007114.1:267465-398552 GCA_963575745.1 Prorocentrum cordatum
GTGCAGAGTCCCTAGGGTCCCTCACGCCCTCTCAACCTCTTTGGGGTTGGAGGCCCGAGGATCTCAAAGATAATCTGCCGAACACCTTGGAGCAGGCGTTCACAAGCTGTGAGCTCGCTATCTGTAACAGTGGCCCCCAGAGGGAGTAAAGAAGCCTCCTGGAAAACTCGTCGCCAGTGGTTGCCCCCAAATGAGACCTCCACATAGCAACCTAGAGCAGAGCCTTCAACACTCACGCCACCGTCCCATCCTCCACGGATACGTCTGATACAATGTCTCTGTTGTCGTAAATATCTGAAGTCAATCCATCTTCCCGTCCTCCCCCTCCTCGCCTCCCAAGTCAACTCATCCGCAACACAATTGAACTCTCTGTAGATATGCTTCCACGGATCCGTCCCTACTGTGGCACACCTGATGTCGTAATCCTCCGTCAGTTGATTCATATCGTTTTGTAGACCGTGCACTCTCCTGCGGTACGATCGATCACGGCATTCCCAGATCCCTCGGGCCCAATTCACCACACACATACTATCACCAGTCATTTCAATCATCAATGAGCTCTCCGAGCCCTCCTGCCAGACAGTTTCGTTGTTATATCCGTGGGCAATCCTACGAGCGAGCCTGTCGGAGTCCTCAGGGGAGTCCCACGTATCCACCGGGCAAGGAGCACCGGGCGGTTTCCTGAAGATGGGCTCCCATCGAGGCTGTATTTTTGTCATGCACGCAACTACATTCCACCAGTCCGTCGCATTCCACTTGATGCTGAACCAGCGTAAATTACCACTCGCCGCCAGCATAAGACAATGCCAGCTGTCAGTGCTTGCATGCGCTCTCCCTCCCAGTCTCCTCGTACCTTCCCTCCTCCTGGCTCCCGTGAACATGGATACAAGTGTGTCCCTCCGTAGTGACCATTCCCCCGCACAGTGTAACATGGCCTGCAGCGTCTGACGCCAGGCTCGTGCCCCACGCAAGTCCGTGGAGGCGAAGGCCCGATCATGAAACTGGGCCAGCTCCAGCGCAAACTCGAAATTGGCTCGGACCACCTTCTCTAGGAGACTGCAGTGGCCAGCCTGCAAGAATAGCTCGTATGACTTCGGTGTGGTCCTGTCCCTGAACTCCTCCCACGTCTCCTCCTCCCTCTTGTGTATTCCTCGCATACCGTTGAGACACCTCCCCTCCCAGACCTTAATCCTCTCCAGCAGTCCGTGGGTTCACGCCGCCTATACCCCGTGTTACACCTACAGGACTGCACACGGCGGGCTACCTACGAGGTACTGTAGCGTGCCAAAACCGGATAGGCGAAGGCAAGGGCGCGGAGCGCGGAAACGCCGCACGGGGTGACCTCTATGGCCAGTGCGACTGAAAACGAATGCGCGGCGCTGGAACCTCGCAGGAGACGCTTGCACCGGTCGGCGGCCCGTTTACGATTCGTGGGCCCTGCAACATGCCCGCAAGGAAGATCTCTGCCTAAGAGCCTGGAATAACTGCCGAAGCTCTTCCGAAGCTAATCCCTTCCGAGCGCTTCGGGGGCGCACGCCGGGAGGCCAAACGCGCATTTGTAAACGCTAGGAAACCACTCGCCCTGGAACTCCGCCTGCCGGTTCTCCGGCAGGGCGCTGCGAGAATCGTGGACCGGCGGAGGTGGGCGTGTGCTCCTCACCACCCACCGCCGGCTTCTTATCTGAAACCCTCAGCTCTCCAAGGAGCTATCCGGGAAAATACCTCGTAGAGCTCTGCGGCAAGATGACTGGGCGCCGGCGGTAAACCGTCAACCTTTGTTACCACCGGGGGACTCGTAGAGCTTCCTGACAGAATATAATGTGTAAAAAATTCCAGAGAACAACTAGTTTTTCAGCCCAAGCGATTTGAGACCTCTTAAGAAAACTCGGACGAAAAAACGATTTGTTTCGCAACCCAGTTCGAGTATCGAACCGAGTTCAGACCTCTGAATGCCGCGTCTGATGTCTGCGAATGGACTCCTGTGATTCCCAGCCCTGCAGCTCCCCTACAGCCCGAGTTAAGTGCAGAAAACCGACAGTATCGACTCGAATAAAAGAATAGTTTCGCGAGCAGCTGACCGAGTTCCGAGCTCGGAAATCGACCAACAGACGCGCCTGATGTGTACAAATCGATATCTGTGACCCGCAGCACTGTAGCCCTCCCCAGCACGAGTTGAGTGCAGAAAATTGAGAGCGCTTCTCAAGATGATTCGGACAATACGAATAGTTTCGCGAACCTAGCTCGGGCAGCAAGCCGAGTTCAGAGCTCTCGGCTCAATAGACGAACGCGACTGATGATTCCCCATCGATGTCTGTGAAAATGAGCCCTGTAGCTGCCCTACAGCTCGAGTTAAGTACAGAAAACCGAGAGCGTCTGTCGAGACGACTCGAACAATACGAATAGGTTTGCGGACCTAGTTCGGCTAATAGACCGAGTTCAGATCTCTTAGTTCAACAGGCGAACGCGCCTGATAATTCTGAATGCGATAGATGTGCTTACCAGATCTGTAGCTGCCCTACAGCTCGAGTACAGACAACTAAGAGCGTCTGTCAAGACGACTCGAATTATACGAATAAGTTTGCGGACCTAGCTCGGCTAGCAGACCGAGTTCAGACCTCTGGATTCAACGAGCGAACGCGCCTGATAATTCTGAATGCGATAGGTGTGCTAACCAGCTCTGTAGCTGCCCTACAGCTCGAGTTAAGAATAAAATAGCGACAACGCGTATTAAGATGACTCGAAACGACCGATCCCGCCAGTGTGCTTTTTGGCAGTAAAGGGTACCCGATCCAACTGAGATCAATATGGCGAGCGGGAATAAGGTCGAATATCATGGGAAAAAATACTAGAGCTCTAACGAATGTTCAAATTTCGAGAACAAAATTTTCAAAAAAGTTGTCAAAAGTTCAGTTCTTTTTTTCCGAACCAACTAGCTCTCCAGCGCGCCGGAACTGGCGCCGGCGGTGAACCGTCAACCTGGACACCGCCGGGAACCTCGTAGAGCTCCTGGCACGCAGGAGAGTGCTCAGCATCAAAAGAGAGGGCTTCTGCAAGCGTTTCTCGAAAATTAGTAAACGTGATTTTTCCATGTCTACAGGAAGTTGGTTTCGCCAAGTGTTTTAATAGTGAAAGTGCATCTACAGAGCTCATATTAAGACGCAGAGGCCCTCAGAGTCGTTTACAGGTGCGAAAAATCTGCTTTCTCGAAATGAATGGTCACATATTTTTAAAATTTTAGCAAGACCGACCAAAAGTTACCATATTGTCAGTTCTGGTCGGTCGACCAACTAGCTGAACCCCGCGCCGGAATTCCTCTAGCTCATCGCCGAAGAGCTCTACGAGGTAAACCCGGATAGTGAGGCAAGGCGCGGAGCGCAGAGCGCTCCAAAGCGCCGCACGGCGACCTCTGCCAGGCCGCCTGGACCGATGCGTGGGGCGCTGGAAACCTCGCAGGAGACGCCTGCGAGGGCGTCTTTTACGACGCGCGGTGCTCTGTGAAACCTACCACGGCACTTCTGCCTAGGAGCCTGCGAGCACTGGCGAAGCTCTGCCGAAGCTCTGCCGAAGCGCTTCGCGCACCCTTGAGCCACGCGTATTGGGAAACGCTAGGAAGCCACGCTCCCGGACCCGCTGCAACCTCCTGCCTCTCGCTGCGAGGATAGCAAAGCCAAGCGCGGAACGCCCACGGGGACCTCTGCCAGGCCGCCTGAAACGATGCGCGGGACGCTGGAATCCTCGCAGAAGACGCTTGCAGGGGCGTCGTTTACGATGCGTGGGGCCCTGCAAAGCGCGCAACCGAAGGAATCTGCCTAGGAGCCATGGGAAAGAATCTAAGTGCCGAAGCTGCTTCCCCGGAAGCTCTGGCCTGAAGCGCGTTCGCGCACGGCCTGGATAATTGAAAAGAAAAAAAAGAGAGCCCACGCTCGACGAGACAAAGAAAACGTGCTAGAAGCCACGCTCCCGGACCCGCTGCCGGTTTTCCGGCATGGAGCTGCGAGAATCGTGGACCGGCGGAGGTGGGCGCGTGCTCCTCACCACCCACCGCCGGCTTCTTATCTGAAACCCTCAGCTCTCCAAGGAGCTATCCGGGAACAATTCGTCTGTGCTCTAGTATGACTCGTGGAGCTTCCCCAAGCTAGTTGCTGGAAGCTTAAGAGTAATTCCGGCGCGCTGGAGAGCTAGTTGGCTCCAAAAAAAAGAACTGAACTTGACTCGTAGAGCTTCCCTATGCTAGTTGCTGGAAGCTTAAGAGCAACTCGTAGAGCTTCCCTTAGCTAGTTATAGCTGGAAGCTTAGAGTAATACCTCGTAGAGCTCTTCGGCATCGATGAGCTAGAGGAATGCCTCGTAGAGCTCTGATGGTAGAAGAGCTAGAGGAATTCGGCGACAGGGTGGAGCTAGTTGGCGAAATGTCGAAAAGGGACGCGATCATACCTTCCGCGGCCTGGCTCAGCCGATTTTGCAGTTCTAACAATTCGTTTGGGCTGCAATTTGCGCAGAGCGAAGCTTGGCATTACAGAAGTTTCCTCACAAATTCTAAGTTCATTCCGTCGAAAAATTCTCCCGAGCGAAGCCAGGGACCGACTTCACGTTGGCAGCCCAAACATGCAATTTTCCAGTTTTGCAGAAAATGCCATCAGAAGCTATCTGCTTGCACTTCTAGTTCTCTCAGGCGTCTGCTTGCACTTCTAGTGCCTCGTAGAGCTCTGATGGTAGAAGAGCTAGAGGAATTCGGCGACAGGGTGGAGCTAGTTGGCGAAATGTCGAAAAGGGACGCGATCATACCTTCCGCGGCCTGGCTCAGCCGATTTTGCAGTTCTAACAATTCGTTTGGGCTGCTATTTGCGCAGAGCGAAGCTTGGCATTACAGAAGTTACCTCACAAATTCTTAGTTCATTCCGCCAAAAATTCTCCCAGCGAAGCCAGGGACCGACTTCACGTCGGCAGTCCAAAAATACAATTTTCCAGTTTCGCAGAAAATGCCATCAGAAGCTATCTGCTTGCACTTCTAGTTCTCTCAGGCGACTGCTTGCACTTCTATTGCCTGGTAGAGCTCTGATGGTACAAGAGCTAGAGGAATTCGGCGACAGGGTGGAGCTAGTTGGCGACATGTCGAAAAGGGACGCGATCATACCTTCCGCGGCCTGGCTCAGCCGATTTTGCAGTTCTAACAATTCGTTTGGGCTGCTATTTGCGCAGAGCGAAGCTTGGCAGTACAGAAGTTACCTCACAAATACCTCGTAGAGCTCTTCGTCATCGATGAGCTAGAGGAATTCCGGCGCGGGGTGGAGCCAGTTGGTCGACCCGGTGGCGGACAAAGTGTTAACTTTTCGGTAGTTTTGCGAATATTTCAAAGATATTTGACCATTTATTTGGAGAAAGCAGATTTTTCGCATGTGTAGTGGGATAAGACGCGTCTGCCACTAAAATTTTCAGGTCCGTAGCTGCAGTATTACTATCAAAACACTTGGGGGAACCGACGTTGGATAAAAACAGAAAAACGTGATTTTTCGAGTTTCTCAGGTCTTGCTGTAGATGCTTTCTCCATGCTTACCGAGGAGCGCCGTGTGAGAAAAGAGTTCTACGAGGGCCCCGGCGGTAACCTGGTTGACGGTTTACCGCCGGTTCCCAGTTCGGGCGCGGGGTGCAGCTAGTTGGCCGACCCGGCCCCGACGGACAATGTGCGAACTTTGGGTCGGTTGGACGAATCTCGTGAGAGATTTGAACATTCGTTTTGGAATCTGGTATTTTTCGCACCTGTAGTGGGTTATTTTGCGTTCGCTAGTGAATCCTGAGGTCTGTAGCTGCAGTATTACTATCAAAACACTTGGCGCAACTGTGCTTTCATATAAACATAAAAACGTGTTTTTCGAGTTGTTTGGGATCTTCTTCTGGACTCTGCCTGCATGTGTGCCGAGCAGCGCCTTGCGAGAAAAGAGCTCTACGAGGGCCCCGGCGGTAATCTGGTTGACGGTTTACCGCCGGTTCCAGTTCCGGCGCGCTGGAGAGCTAGTTGGCTCGGAAAAAAAACTGAACTTTTCACAACTTTTGGTCGGTTGAAAATTTTGTTCTCGAAATTTGAACATTCGTTAGAGCTCTAATATTTTTTTCCGTGATATTCGATCTTATTCCCGCTCGCCATCTTGATCTCAGTTGGATCGGGTACCTTTTACTGCCAAAAAGCACACTGGCGGGATCGGCCCGTTTCGAGTCATCTTGATACGCGTTGTCGGTATTTTATACTCAACTCGAGCTGTAGGACAGCTACAGAGCTGGTCAGCACACCTATCGCATTCAGAATCATCAGGCGCGTTCGCCTGTTGAATCCAGAGGTCTGAACTCGGTCTGCTAGCCGAGCTAGGTTCGCAAACCTATTCGTATCATTCAAGTCATCTTGATTCGCACTGTCGGTATTCTGAACTTAACTCGAGATATAGGACAGCTACAGAGCTGGTAAGCACGCCTGATCGACTCAGAATCATCAGGCGCGTTCGGCTGTTCCAACCAGAGGTCTGAACTCGGTCTGCTAGCCGAGCCAGGTCCGCAAACCTATTCGTATTATTCGAATCATCTTGATAGGCGCTCTCGGTTTCCTGTACTTAACTCGAGCTATAGGACAGCTACAGGGCTGATAGTTACAGAAACCGATTCAGAATCATCAGTCGCGTTTGTCTGTCGAATCCAGAGCTCTGAACTCGGTCTGCTGTGCGATCCAGAATCACGAAACTGTTCGTATTCTTCCACTCAGCTTGAGAGCTACTGTCGGCGTTCTGCACTTAACTCGGGCTGTAGGGAGGCTGCAGGGCGGGTAATCACAGGAATCGATTCGGAGACATCAGACGCGTCCGTCTGTCGCATTCAGAGGTCTGAACTCGGTCTGATACTCGAGTTGGGCTGAAAAACTATTCGTTCTCTGCAATTTTTTTCGACATTATATGTTGTCAGGAAGCTCTACGAGTCCCCCGGCGGTAACAAAGGTTGACGGTTTACCGCCGGCGCCCAGTACTCGTAGAGCTCATCGGCATCGATGAGCTAGAGGAATTCCGGCGCGGGGTGGAGCTAGAAACTCGTAGAGCTTCCCTTAGCAAGTTATGACTCGTAGAGCTTCCCCAAGCTAGTTGCTGGAAGCTTAAGAGTAATTCCGTCGCGCTGGAGAGCTAGTTGGCTCGAAAAAAAAGAACTGAACTTTTCACAACTGACTCGTAGAGCTTCCCTAAGCTAGTTGCTGGAAGCTTAAGAGTAATTCCGGCGCGCTGGAGAGCTAGTTGGCTCGAAAAAAAAGAACTAAACTTTTCACAACTTTTGGTCAGTTGAAAATTTTGTTCTCGAAATTTGAACATTCGTTAGAGCTCTAGTATTTTTTCCCGTGATATTCGATCTTATTCCCGCTCGTCATCTTGATCTCAGCTCGATCGGGTAACTTTGAAGGCCAAAAAGCACACTGGCGGGATCGGCCGTTTCGAGTCATCTTGATACGCGTTGTCGGTATTTTGTACTTAACTCGAGCTGTAGGGCAGCTATAGAGCTGGTAAGCACACCTATCGCACTCAGAATCATCAGGCGCGTTCGCCTGTTGAATCTAGAGGTCTGAACTCGGTCTGCTAGCCGAGCTAGGTCCGCAAACCTATTCGTATTATTCGAGTGAACTTGATACGCGGTGTCGGTATTTTCTACTTAACTCGAGCTGTAGGGCAGCTACATTGCTGGTAAGCACACCTATCGCACTCAGAATCATCAGGCGCGTTCGCCTGTTGAATCCACAGGTCTGAACTCGGTCTGCTAGCCGAGCTAGGTCCGCAAACCTATTCGTATTATTCGAGTCAACTTGATACGCGTGGTGGGTATTTTGTACTTAATTCGAGGTCTAGGGCAGCTACATATCTGGTAAGCACATCCATCACATTCAGAATCATCAGGCGCGTTCGCCTCTGCACTCCAGCGGTCTGAACTCTGTCTGCTAGCCGAGCTAGGTCCGCAAATCTATTCGTATTATTTGAGTCATCTTGACAAACGCTCTCGGTTTTCTGTACTTAACTCGAGCTGTAGGGCAGCTACAGAGGCTATAGTCACAGCAATCGATTGGAATTATCGGGCGCGTTTGTCTGTTGTATCGAGAGCTCTGAACTCGGCCTGCTGCCCGCGCTAGGTTCGCGAAACTATTCGTATTGTCCGAATCATCGTAAAAAGTGCTCTCAATTTTCTGCTCTCAACTCGTGCTGGGGGAGGGCTACAGTGCTGCGGGTCATAGAAATCGATTTGCACACATCAGGCGCGTTCGTTGGTCGATTCGAAGCTCAGAACTTGGTCTGCTGCTCGAAACAGGTCCGCGAAACTATTGTATCATCCGAGTTATTCTGAGAGATGCTGTCGGTTTTCTGCACTTAACTCGGGCTGTGGGGGGGCTGCAGGGCTGGTAATCACATGAGTCGATTCGCAGACATCAGATGCGTCCGCCTGTCGTATTGAGAGGTCTGAACTCGGTCTGATACTCGAACTGGGTTGCGAAACTGTTTGTTTTTTTGTTAGAGTCATCTTCAGAGGTCTGAAATCGCTTGGGGTGGAAACTATTCGTTCTCTGCAATTTATTTTCCACATTATATATTGTAGGAAGCTCTACGAGTCCCCCGGCGGTAACAAAGGTTGACGGTTTACCGCCGGCGCCCAGTTTCACAACTTTTGGTCGGTTGAAAATTTTGTTCTCGAAATTTGACCATTCGTTAGAGCTCTAGTATTTTTTCCCGTGATATTCGATCTTATTCCCGCTCGCCATCTTGATCTCAGCTCGATCGGGTACCTTTTACTGCCAAAAAGCACACTGGCGGGATCGGGCGTTTCGAGTCATCTTGATACGCGTTGTCGGTATTTTGTATTCAAATCGAGCTGTAGGAGACTACAGAGCTGGTAAGCACAGCTATCGCACTCCGAATCATCAGGCGCGTTCGCCTGTTCCAGTCAGAGGTCTGAACTCGGTCTGTCAGCCGAGCTAGGGCCGCAAACCTATTCGTATTACTCGAGTCAACTTGATACGTGTGGTCGGTATTTTCTACTTAACTCGAGCTGTAGGGCAGCTACTGTGCTGGTAAGCACACCTATAGCACTCAGAATCATCAGGCGCGTTCGCCTGTTGAATCCATAGGTCTGAACTCAGTCTGCTAGTCGAGCTAGGTCCGCAAACCTATTCGTATTATTGGAGTGAACTTGATACGCGTGGTGGGTATTTTCTTCTAAATTCGAGCTGCAGGGCAGCTTGAGAGCTGGTAAGCACATTCATCGCATTCAGAATTATCAGGCGCGTTCGCCTCTTGAATCGAGAGGTCTGAAATTGGTCTGCTAGCCGAGTCAGGTCCGCAAACCTATTCGTATTATCCGAGGCATCTTGATAGACGCTCTCGGTTTTCTCTACTTTACTCGAGGTGTAGGGCAGCTACAAAGCCTATAGTCACAAAAATCGATTGAAAATTATCGGGCGCGTTTATCTGTTGTATCGAGAGCTCTGAACTCGGCCTGTTGCCTGAGCTAGATTCGCGAAACTATTCGTATTGTCCGAATCATCGTGAAAAGTGCTCTCAATTTTCTGCACTCAACTCGTGCTGGGGGAGGGCTACAGTGCTGCGGGTCATAGAAATCGATTTGCACACATCAGCGCGTTCGTTGGTCGATTCGAGAGCTCAGAACTTGGTCTGCTGCTCGAAACAGGTCCGCGAAACTATTGTATTATTCGAGTCATCCTGAGAGATGCTGTTGGTTTTCTGCACTTAACTCGGTCTGTAGAGGGGCTGCAGGGCTGGTAATCACATGCGTCGATTCGCAGACATCAGATGCGTCCGCCTGTCGCATTGAGAGGTCTGAACTCGGTCTGATACTCGAACTGGGTTGCGAAACTGTTTTTTTTTTTTTTTGTTAGAGTCATCTTGAGAGGTCTGAAATCGCTTGGGCTGAAAACTAATCGTTCTCTGGAATTTTTTCCACACTATATACTGTCAGGAAGCTCTACGAGTCCCCCGGCGGTAACAAAGGTTGACGGTTTACCGCCGGCGCCCAGTTTTTTCCCGTGATATTCGATCTTATTCCCGCTCGTCATCTTGATCTCAGCTCGATCGGGTATCTTTTACTGCCAAAAAGCACACTGGCGGGATCGGCCGTTTCGAGTCATCTTGATACGCGTTGTCGGTCTTTCGTATTTAACTCGAGCTGTAGGACAGCTAATCGATGTAGACTGATTAGGTGCGTTCGCCTGTTGAATCCAGAGCTCTGAACTCGGTTTGCTAGCCGAGCTAGGTGCGCAAACCTGTTCGTATTATTCAAGTCATCTTGATTCGCACTGTCGGTATTCTGAACTTAACTCGATATAAAAGAGAGCTACAGAGTTGGTAAGCACGCCTTATCGACTCAGAATCATCAGGCGCGTTCGGCTGTTCCAACCAGAGGTCTGAACTCGGTCTGCTAGCCAAGCCAGGTCCGCAAACCTATTCGTATCATTCGAATCATCTTGATAGGCGCTCTCGGTTTCCTGTACTTAACTCGAGCTATAGGACAGCTACAGGGCTGATAGTAACTCGTAGAGCTTCCCTTAGCAAGTTATTGCTGGAAGCTAAGAGTAATTCCGGCGCGCCCCACAGCTAGTTGGCTCGAAAAATCTCGACTGAACTTTTCACAACTTTTGGTCGGTTGAAAATTTTGTTCTCGAAATTCAACAATTCGTTTGTGCTCTAGTATTTTTTCCCGTGATATTCGATCTTATTCCCGCTCGCCATCTTGATCTCAGCTCGATCGGGTGAATATTACTATCGAAAAGCACTGTGGCGGGATCGGCCGTTTCGAGTCATCTTGATACGCACTGACGGTTTTCTGAAGATAACTCGAGCTTTAGGACAGCTACAGAGCTCGTAAGCACAGCTAATTGATGTAGAATGATTAGGCGCGTTCGCCTGTTGAACCCAGAGCTCTAACTCGGTCTGTGAGCCGAGCTAGGTTCGCAAACCTATATGTATTATTCGAGTTATCTTAATTCGCACTGTTGTTATTCTGAGCTTAACTCGAGATATAGGACAGCTGCAGAGCTGGTAAGCACACCCTATGATCTCAGAATGATCAGGCGCATTCGGCTGTTCTAACCAGAGGTCTGAACTCGGTCTGCTAGCCGAGCCAGGTCCGCAAACCGATTCGTATTATTCGAATCATCTTGACAGACGCTCTCGGTTTCCTGTACTTAACTCGAGCTATAGGACAGCTACAGGGCTGATGCTTATTGAAACCGATTCAGAATCATCAGTCGCGTTCGAATCCAGAGCTCTGAACTCGGTCTGCTGCCCGATCCAGAATCGCGAAACTGTTCGTATTCTTCCAGTCATCCTGAGAGCTGCTGTCGGCTTTCTGCACTTAACTCGGGCTATATAGGGAGGCTGCAGGGCGGGTAATCACAGCAATCGATTCGGAGACATCAGACGCGTCCGCCTGTTGCATTCAGACGTCTGAACTCGGTCTGATACTCGAGTTGGGCTGAACAACTATTCGTCTTCTGCAATTTTTTTTTGAGATTATATGTTGTCAGGAAGCTCTACGAGTCCCCCGGCGGTAACAAAGGTTGACGGTTTACCGCCGGCGCCCAGTTACAGACACCCATTCAGAATCATCAGTCGCGTTTGTCTGTCGAATCCAGAGTTCTCTCAGCGGCTGGGAGGGGGAAACTATCGCAAATTTTTCGCGGTGGTTTCTTCTTCCAGCCGCGGCCGCGGCCGCGGCTGCGGCTGCGGCTGCGGCCGCGGTTGGGAGGGGAGAACTATCGCGAATTTTTCGCGGTGGTTTTCTTCTTCCAGCCGCGGCCGTGGCCGCGGCTGCGGCCGCGGCTTCCTCTTCCAGCCGCGGCCGCGGCCGCGGCTGCGGCTGCGGCTGTGGCTGCGGCCGCGGCTGGGAGGGGGAAACTATCGCGAATTTTTCGCGGTGATTTTCTTTTTCCAGCCGCGGGCCGCGGCCGCGGCTGCGGCTGCGATGCGGCCGCGGCTGGGAGAGGGAAACAATCGCGAATTTTTCGCGATAGTTTTCTTCTTCCAGCCGCGGCCGCGGCCGCGGCTGCGCCTCTGGCTGTGGCTGCGGCCGCGACTGGGAGGGGGAAACTATCGCGAATTTTTCGCGGTGGTTTTCTTCTTTCTGCTGCGGCCGCGGCCGCGGCTGCCGCGGCTGCGCCTTTGGCTGTGGCTGCGGCTGCGGCTGGGAGGGGGAAACTATAGCGATTTTTTCGCGGTGGTTTTCTTCTTTCAGCCGCGGCCGCGCCTGCGGCTGCGGCTGCGGCTGCGGCCGCGGCTGGGAGGGGGAAATTATTGCGATTTTTTCGCGGTGGTTTCCTTCTTCCAGGCGCGGCCGCGGCCGCGGCCGTGGCTGTGGCTGCTGCCGCGGCTGGCAGGGGGAAATGACTCGTAGAGCTTCCCTAAGCTAGTTGCTGGAAGCTTAAGAGTAATTCCGGCGCGCTGGAGAGCTAGTTGGCACGAAAAATCTCGACGGAACTTTTGGTGACTTTTGGTCGGTTGAAAATTTTGTTCTCAAAATTTGAACATTCGTTAGAGCTCTAGTATTTTTTCCCGTGATATTCGATCTTATTCCCGCTCGCCATCTTGATCTCAGCTCGATCGGGTAACTTTGAAGGCCAAAAAGCACTCTGGCGGGATCGGCCGTTTCGAGTCATCTTGATACGCGTTGTCGGTATTTTGTACTTAACTCAAGCTGTAGGGCACCTATAGAGCTGGTAAGCACACCTATCGCATTCAGAATGAATAGACGCGTTCGCCTGTTGAATCCAGAGGGCTAAACTCGGTCTGTGAGCCGAGCTAGGTCCGCAAACCTATTCGTATTATTCGAATCATCTTGACAGAAACTGTCGGTATTTTGTACTTAACTCGAGCTGTAGGGCAGCTACAGAGCTGGTAAGCCCACCTATCGGATTCAGAATGATTAGGCGCGTTCGCCTGTTGAATCCAGAAGTCTGAACTCGGTCCGTGAGTCGAGCTAGGTCCGCAAACCTATTCGTATTATTCGAGTCATCTTGACATAAACTCTCGGTTTTCTGTACTTAACTCGAGCTGTAAGACAGCTACAGAGCTGATATTTACAGAAACTGATTCAGAATCGTCAGTTGCGTTTGTCTGTCGAATCCAGAGCTCTGAACTCGGTCTTCTGCCCGTCTAGAATCGCGAAATTATTCGTATTGGTCGAGTCATCTTGAGAAGTGCTCTCGGTTTTCTTCACTTAACTTGCGCTGAGAGGGTGCTACAGTGCTGGTTGTCATATGAATCGATTTAAAGAGATCATGCGCGTCCGACTGTCGAATCGAGAGCTCGGAACTCGGTCTGCTGCCCGAACTAGGTTCGCGAAACTATTGTATTGTTCGAGTCATCCTGAGAGATGCTGTCGGTTTTCTGCACTGACCTCGGGCTGTAGGGGGGCTGCGGGGCTGGTAATGACAGGAGTCGATTCGCAGACATCAGACGCGTCCGCTTGTCGCATTCAGAGGTCAAAAACTATGTATTCACTATGAGTCAGAATGTTGGTAGGTGCTGTCGGTTTTCTCAACTTAAGTCGAGCTTGGAAGCTCTACGAGTTCCCCGGCGGTAACCAAGGTTGACGGTTTACCGCCGGCGCCCAGTTATCGAAAATTTTTCGCCGTGGTTTCCCTCTTCCAGGCGCGGCCGCGGCCGCGGCTGCGGCTGCGGCTGCGGCCGCGGCTGGGGAGGGGGAAACTATCGCGAATTTTTCGCGGTGGTTTTCTCCTTCCAGCCGCGGCCGCGGCCGCGGCTGCGGCTCTGGCTGGGGCTGCGGCCGCGGCTGGGAGGGGGAAACTATTGCGAATTTTTCGCGGTGGTTTCCTCTTCCAGGCGCGGCCGCGGCTGCGGCTGCGGCTGCGGCTGCGGCCGCGGCTGGGAGGGGGAAACTATCGCGAATTTTTCGCGGTGGTTTTCTTCTTCCAGCCGCGGCCGCGGCCGCGGCTGCGTCTGCGGCTGCGGCCTCGGTTGGGAGGGGAAAATTATCGCGATTTTTTCGCGGTGGTTTTCTTTTTCAAGCCGCGGCCGTGGTTGCGGCTGCGGCTCTGGCCGCGGCTGGGAGGAGGAAACTATTGCGATTTTTTCGCTGTGGTTTTCCTCTTCCAGCCGCGGCCGCGGCCACGGCTGCGATCCGGCTGTGGCTGCGGCTGGGAGGGGGGGAACTCTCGCGAATTTTTCGCGGTGTTTTTTTCTTCCAGCCGCGGCCGCGGCCGCGGCTGCGGCTCCGGCTGCGGCTGCGGCTGAGAGGGGGAAAACTATCGCGATTTTTTCGCGGTGGTTTTTCCTTCCAGCCGCGGCCGCGGCCGCGGCTGCGGCTCCGGCCGCGGCCGCGGCTGGGGGGCGGCGGGGGGGCAGCGGGAGAGAGCAGAAGGGCAAGGCAAGCAGAGGAGGGGCCGGCCAGCAGGGAGCAGAAAAGAGCAGCAGCGGCGAGGGAGCGGGAGGGGCGACAGCGACGACGACGGAGGCGCGAGGGGCCGGCGGGGGGGCACCGGGAGAGCGCAGCAGGGCAAGGCAAGCAGAGGGGGGCCGGCCAGCAGGGAGCGGCGAGGGAGCGGGAGCAGCGGCGAGGGCAGCAGCGGGGAGGGCAAGCAAGCAAAGGGCAGCGGGAGGGCAGCGGCGAGGGCAGCGGCGGGGAGCGCAGCAGGGCAAGGCAAGCAGAGGGCAGCAGCGGCGAGGGAGCGGGAGGACGGCGACGACGACGACGACGACGACGACGACGACGACGACGACGACGACGACGACGACGACGACGACGACGACGACGACGACGACGACGACGACGACGACGACGACGACGACGACGACGACGACGACGACGACGACGACGACGAACGACGACGACGACGACGACGACGACGACGAGACGACGACGACGAACGACGACGACGACGACGACGACGACGAACGACGACGACGACCCGACGACGACGACGACGAAAGACGACGACGACAACGACGACAACACGACGACGACGAACGACGACGACGAACGACGAACGACGCGACGACCGACGACGACCGACGCACGACGACGACGACGACGACGGGGACGACGACGACGACCGACGACGACGACGGACGGACGACGACACGAACGCGAACAACGACGACGAAAAAAAAACGACCGACGACGACGACACGACCACAACTACGAGATCAACGACGACGACGACGACGAACGAACGAACGACGACGACGCGACGACGACGACGACGACGACGACGACGACGACGACGACGACGACGACGACGACGACGACGACGACGACGACGACGACGACGACGACGACGACGACGACGACGACGACGACGACGACGACGACGACGACGACGACGACGACGACGACGACGACGACGACGACGACGACGACGACGACGACGACGACGACGACGACGACGACGACGACGACGACGACGACGACGACGACGAGGGGGGGGGGCCGCCGCCGCCGCGCAGCCTCCACAGGCGCTCCTCCTTCCTCTTCCTTTAGGCTCAAGGAGCCTTGAGCTTCTAGCGCGGCCCGGGGGTCTGCAGTCGTTCCGCAGGGAGCGGCGGCGGGCTCTGGGGCCTAACCTCGGGGCTAACCCGAGGGAGATCTGCTGTCTCACAGGAGATGGCGGGGCACCTGGTGAAAGCCCAGGACCTGCTGCTGCCTCCGGGTGGCGGTGGGGGAGCTGGTGCAAGCCTAGCAGAGTCGTGCGTCCCTGCGCGGAGTGCGGCGCGTCCGGTGGAAACCCGCGACGACCTTCTGCTGCTTCCTCCGGGAGGCGGTGGGGGAGTTGGTGAAAGCCCAGCAGAGCTGTGGCTCCCTCCGGGGACTGCGGCGTGCCCGGTGAGAACCCGGGAACCTCTCTCTTCAAGACCTGGGCTCTCCTGCCCGGGCCGCCCTTCGGGGTGTGCCTCAGAGCAATCTGAGGAAACGCTGGAGCCCGCAGAAGCTTTCGAGCACGCTGTGGGGGAAGGCTCGGCCGCGTACGCGGTTGTGCTCTCGAGTGATCGAGAGAAATGCTGGGTTGATGCCGGCTCTCCCTCCGCGGGTGCGATGCGCGGACACCCCCGGGTTAACCACACCGGGGTTCATCGACACTTCACGGCAGTCGCTCGGGAGTCTCCACTCTCCGAGAAAGATAGTAGTGAAGGGAACCTCGATCCTACCGAGGCTAAACAAAGGACCTATGCAGCGGGCGCTCGGGAGTCTCCTCTCCCTTGGCAGCTAGCTGTTGTGGAAGCCCCAGCTCCGGCTGGGCCCCTGGTCGCGCCACGCTGTGCGGCCGGGGAAAGTCCCGCGAAAGCGGGCCCTGGTTCCCCTCCGGGTTGGCCTGGTGCCATGGGGACTCGGTGGTTCATCACATCGGGTTACACTGAAGGAAACGAAGGTTTGGAGAGAATGTCTGTATGTGCGGAAGCCTGGTGTGGTGGTGGCGCGGCGGGCGCGGTGAGCGGACGCGACTGCGGTCTGCGCTGGGAGGACGAAACGCTCGCGAAATTTTCGCGGGCGCTTTCGGCGCCAGCGCGGGCTGTGCGGCGCGGGCAGGAGGCCTCTGGGTTAGTGCGCTGGGAGGGGGAAACTATGGCGAATTTTTCGCGACGGTTTTCTGCTTCGGCGTGTGGCCTGTTGGGCGGAGCGGGCGTTTCGGGAATGGCGCTCTCGCAGGGGGAAACGCTGGCGGATTTTTCCAGATGGTCTTCTGCTCCGGGGGCCGCTCGGTGCGGATGTGTCTCTTCGGAGGCAGCGCGCTGGGAGGGGGAGTCTATCGCGAATTTTGCGCGACAGTTTCCCGATGCTGCGCGCGCGGCGGGCGCGGTGGGCGGACGCGATTGCGGTCCGCGTTCGGAGCAGGAAACGCTCGCGAAATTTTCGCGGCCGTCTTCGGCTCTGGCGCGGGCTGTGCGCTGCGGAGAGGAGGCTACTGGGTCAGGGCGCTGGGAGGGAGAGTTTCTTTCGGACTTTTCGCGGGAGGTTCCGGCTGCGTCGCGGGCTTCGGCTCCGGTCTTGCCAGGCGGGATCGCGCGGGCCTCGGATTCCGTCGCTGTGCCCGTCCCAGCGCGGCTCGCTGATCATTCGCCGTGGGAAAGCAGTGATGGCTGTGAATTTATAGAGGATTTCGACGCGGGGGAACTTGATGCTTTTGCCGCCAGCGATTGTGACGACGACGACGAGAATGACGATGACGACGATTGGTTTGGAGCTGACGACGCCGTCTGGTCAGCCCCGGTCCCGGCTTCCTCTTTGGCAGTGGCGTTGGCCTCGGCTTCTGTCGCGGCCGTGGTCTCGGTCCGGGCTCCGTCTGTGCGGGGCGCGGAGCGCGCCCCGCAGCTGGGGGGATCTGTGGAGTGGGAGGACCGGCTGCGTGAGAGCTTGCGCGCAGAGCACGACGTGATCAGGGAGGAAGTCGTGGATGATGCCGCCTGGGAGGCAGCGCAGCGCGAGCAGAAAGCGCATCGCAAGGCGTGCCGCGCGTCGCTTCGGAGGTCGCGCTGTGCGCGGCGGGAGGCGGAGTGGGCGCGGCGGACGGAGGCGGCGGCGGCGCGTAACGAAGAGATGGCGGTCCGTGTCCCGCTTCCGGTCGTGCCGCGCCTGCTTCCGCGCGATGAGTCGCCGCGTGCGCGCGATGAGTCGCCGCGGCGTGCCCCGGTGTCCCGCGCGGCGCTGGGGGGGCGGAGACTCGCGCGACTGCAGCAGTTTCTGAATGCCCGAGCGGCGCGGGCTGTTGATTCCGTGTGCACCCCGCGCGTGGCGCTGCCGTCTCTGGAAGCGCGTGTGTCTGCGCTGTCAGTCGGGGAGGTTGCGCTGATTGCAGCTTCAGTTTTTGCTGCGCTGGGTCTGTTCCCGCCAAGGCCACAAGTTCTGTCAGGTGGCCGCGCTGTGACGCGCGCGATGGCGCGCGCGCGGATGTGGAAAGAGAGAGAGAGCTTTTGGCGCGACGTGGGCGCTCCGTCCGATGCGGCGCCGTCTGCCGCGAAGGTTCGGGTCGCCAAGTGGTTTTGCTGTGGCCGGCGTGGGCTCTCCGCGCGGAGGTGCGGGGGGCGGCGCGTGTGCGCGCGCAGGTTCTCCCCCGGCATTGGCATCGGCGCTGCCAAGGCCAGGGCGGGCCGGGGCGCGGACGAGTGCGCGGGGGGCGCTGCTTGGAGGGCGTCGCAGAGGGCGGGGCAGTGCGTTGGCGATGCGGCTCTGCGCGTGGCCTGTGTCTTCGCCGCGCTGGGCGGTGTTTTCTGGGATGTGTGTTCCCGCGTGGGACGACTCGGTGCTGCTGGGGGGTCTGGCGCGCCCCGCGCGTGGCGGCGGCGCCTTAGACGTGGCGTCGCGTCGGGGCGACTCGGAGTTGTTGATGCGGGAGATCGCCCGGGGCCGTGGCGGAATAAGTGTCTGCAATTGAGTGTCGCTCGGTGCGGGGGTGCTGGCGCGCGCGCGCAGGCGGAGTGCTTCTTCGAGTTGCAGTGCGCTAATGATTCCGGAGCTGGGGCGTGCGGTGACGCAGCGGAGAAGGCGAACTTTGCTATCGTGCAGGATTGGCTGGAGGCGCGCCGTTCGAGGATGCGAGTCTATGAGGCGGAGAGTGCAGATGGTTTACTGCGTGGGGAGTGTTCCGGCGCATGGTTTTTGGGTTCCGCGGGGGGGGCCGAGATCGGCAGCGTTGTGTGGTACCCAGAGGGCCATGTCGCGACGGTCGTTGATGTGGACGGTCGCTTGGCCGCTGGCGTATCTCTCGGAGACGCAGGCGCCGCGCCGTGGCTGCGGTCGATTGCAGGCGCGCCGAAGAGGAGTGCGCCGAAAAAGAAGGCCGCCGCGAAAAGCCAGCGAGGTGCGCATCTCCGCGGTGCGCAGAACCCGAACGTCATGGCGGGCGTTGCTGCGCGGGAGCGACGCGCGACCGGTGAGGATGGGGCGCCGTCGTCGTCTGGCGAGGACATGCCAGTCATCCAGGGAGTCACCGTCGACGATGCCGATTCGGGCGATGCCGCGGGGGCGTCCGTGCTTCGTCGACCTGCAGCTGCGGTCGCCACGCGCGGCCGTGCGTCTGGGGATGAGAGCGATTCGGGTGAGGACATGCCGATGCTTCCAGGGGTTACGGTGGAAGAGGATGACGCGGGGGCTGCTCGGGCGCGATCGGACGCCGTCGCACCGCAGGCAGCGGCTGCGAGGCGCGCTCTTCGGGGCGCGGCTTCGGCCGCGGCGCCGCCGAGCGATTCTGATGGCGAGGAGATGCCTGTCATCCCTGGAGTGACCGTGGACGTCGGGGGTGCTGACGATGGTGCAAGCGATGGCAGCGGGCCGGCCGCGCGTCCGCGCGGTGCCCGGAGAGCACGCCGGAAGCGCGGGGCCGCGGACGGGGTGCTTGCGTCCGAGGCAGAGTCCCGGCAGTTCCAGCCGGATTACGTGGACGAGGACCGCTGCAAAGGGCTGACGTGGGGGGGGGGCTGGGGGCGAGAGCAGTGCCGGTTTCGGCCGAAGACGGGGAGCGACGTGTGCGGGAAGTGCGCTCGATATGGGTGCCCGCACGGGCGCGTCAGGGGCCCGATTCCTGCAGGCGCGTTGGATAAGTTCAAGGAGTTCGCGCTCAAGGCGAACAAGCCATCTAAGCAGTGGTACGCGCGGCACGCGATGTGGGACGTGGCGTCGAAGATGAAACCTGAGCTGAAGTCCTTGTGTGATGTGGACGAGCACGGGCGATTTGTGTTAACGAACAGTGAGTACGAGCAGTGCCTCAAACAAGTCCATGACAATCTCCGAACCAATAAGAATTATGGCCGTTCTGGCTTCGTATACGAGAAGGGGGCAGGGGTGCGGACACTGCAGGATCGCTGCGGGGAGGGAACTACTCGGTTCGGATCGGAGAGGGAGTCCTACAATGGGCAGCAGGGGGGGAAGGTGTTCATGTGGTACAGCAGGGCGGTCTTCAACAAGTACCTGGGGCAGCTGCAAGCTTCCGAAATGGAATGTAGCGAGAAGGACTGCGTGGAGGCGTTGCGGTTGACCAGCGAGGAGATCCGGCGGTACCCAATGAAGCAGCAGTATCTGAAGCCGTACGCAGGCCCGCAGTGCTATCCGCACATTGATCCGCGTTCGAAGGAGAACAGGCTGCACGCGAACGAGAAAATGGGGCATGCGCCCGGAGAGGATCCGCAGGGGGGCGGCGACGGCGGCGCCGGGCCCGAGGCGTGCGGGGGAGCCGACGACGGGGCGTCGCACTTGTTCTGTATGCGGAATTGGGCGCAGTGCGATCGGTGCCACTGCTGGCGCCTGCTTCTGCCTGCCTGCGCTGCGCGCGCGCGAGGGGATGAGTACTGCAGGGTTCGCGACACCGACTTGGATTGGGAGGGGTGGTTGAGGGGGGCGGCGCATCGGTGTGCGGCGACGGCTGGTGCGTCGAGAGATCAGGACGCTGCGCTTGGTGGGGGGGGCGGCGACGCCGTGGAGGGTGCGATGCAGCAGGGCGGCGGCGCGGACGAGGCCGGGGTGGGGGGGGGTGCGCGGCGGCGCTCGGAAGCGGCGCCTGGGGCGGAAGACGTCCGAGGCGGAGGCTGCCGAGCCCGCCGCGGTGCGCGGCGGGGCGCGGAAGCGGCGGTTGGGGCGCAAGACGTCCGAGGCAGAGGCTGCTGGGGGCGACGCGGGGCGCAGGGGCGCGGAGGAGGGGCGAGCTGGCGAAGGGGGCGCGGAGGTGCCGGAGGCGCGCCGGGGGCGCCGGAGACTCGAGCGCAAGACGTCCGCCGAAGAGAGGGCCGAAGCGGGCGGTGCGGTCCGCGGAGCCGTGGATGAGGAGGGCGGTGGTGACGAGGCTTGCGGCGGCATGGCGGAGTTATCGGCATCGGATTGCGACGACGAGCGTTCTGCGTCAGATCATGAGTGCGCCTCGGAAGAAGACGCGGCACCGCTGCCGCGCGAGCTGCGCAGCGCGCTCGATGCGGAGCTGGTGCGTTTCGCTGGTGCTGGGCCGCCGACGGAGGCAGACTGGGCAGAGGCGCGAGCGGCCGAGGAGGGGCGCGGGAGCGCGCCGCGTCGCGCCGGAGGTGGGGATGCGCGGGCGTGGGCAGTTGCGTCCGTGCCCCACCTCAAGGACAAGCGCATGTTGGCATTGGTCGGTGCCGTCCGCGAGTACCTGGTGTCGTGTCGTCAGTGCGACCGGGGTAGTTTTCGGATCCAGGGGTCGGACGGCGACAAGTTGTGGGGTGCGCTGATGGAGCCGGGGCGGCCAGGGCGGTTCGGGCGCGTGCTGCTGGAGATGGAGGATCGCGCGCGCGGTCGTGATCCGAGCGCGGAGCGTTCGTCTTGGGAGGCGATAGCCGTGGAGGAGGATTTTCGTCGTCGCTCGAAGTGGCCCCGAGTGCGTTTCGAGTGTAGTATGTTGCAGACGCCGGTCGTGTCCGAGAGCGGCGGGACGCAGTGGCGGGCGGTGCGGTGCTGCGATGACCCGGATGGGGGCGATGTGGACGATTTCCAGGCTCTGTGGCAGCGCGAGTCGCGTGTCGCGGCCGGGTTCGCGGCGAACGTGGTTCGGGATGACGACGTGGTCGTGTTGCCTGTGGAGCGGCCTGCCGGGTGGACAGAGCCCGCGCACATGGCGGGGGCGTGGTGGCGGGGCCAGGGCCCGCGGGAGCGCAGAGCGGAGGAGGGGGAGAACCCTGGGCGCGTCTGGGTGGGCCAGCTGCAGGAGGACGCGGCCGTGGCGGGGCTGCTGCCTGAGGGCTGCGCGGGCGAGCGCACTGCGAAAGAGGGGCTCGACGCGTTGCATCAGGCCGGTCAGGAAGCGCGGGGGGCGGGTCGCGCGGGGCGTGGTCGAGGGCGCCCGGCGAAGAAGCGCGGTCGGTACGGGAATGACTTGAGGGTTGTGCTCCGAAGTCGGTGGGCCCCGGGCGACCGCGCGCGCCCAGGCAAGCGGGAAGTGTTTGTGTTTGCAGGCGCGCCAGAGGCTGGCCACTGGGAGTTCCGACCGCAGGCGGAGTTGCGCGATGTGTTTGGAACCGCGGGAGCGTTGACGCCCAAACTGGATCACCGAGGCCGTGTCGAGGCAGGGGACGTTCACCAGAAGTGCATGCTGCTGGCGCTGAAGACGGTGCCGCTGCGCGTGGCGAAGTATGACGTGCAGCTGCGCGATGCGTCCGTGCGGGCCGTGCAGGCGGCGCAGGCGATCCTGACGCGCATGGTGAAGTTCACGTGCCACGAGTGCCAGGAGCGGTTCCCGGCGTTCCACCCTGCCTTCGAGCCGCCGGACCAGCTCGCGGATGAGATGCTGCTGCTGCGTCGCGGCGGGGACGGGCTGGCTGCGTGCAGCACGGAGGTGGCCGAGTGGGACGAGGTGCCGCCGAGCGACCCGCCGGATGGCTTCGCCCTGGAGTGCGCGGGCGTGTGCATGCGGTGCAGGCGGGATCTGGACAAGCAGGCGGCGGCCGCGCCCACGGAAGACGACCTGTATCAGGTGGTGGGTCTCCGCACCGCGCAGAATCACATGGACCCGTGCTTCCGGTTCCCCTCCGATGACCTGCGCGACCTGTTCGACCAGGCCACGCTCACGGAGAGCCTGCTCATTGCTCTGGACCACATGCAGGTGCATCTGGCCACCGTGTCTCGGACAGGGCTGCGCAAGTTCCGCAAGAACATCATCTCGTTCCCGCAGGATGTGGCCGGGTTCGCGCGGCGTCACGAGCTGATGAAGGGGTACCGCGTCGGGGATCGCGTGAACTCGGTGCGCGGACCTGGCGAGCGCCCCGACGACCCGCACCGCCCGGAGCGCATGGCCGCGGGGAGCACGGACGAGGAGCGGCAGCGCTTCGGCGTGGACGTGTACGGGTGCCTGGTGTTTCCCGGTCGGGTTGCGGAGGTGCTGCTCAGTGGGGAAGTGATCATCGACTACGACCATGGCGGCAGGGGGAGGGAGCTTCAGGAGAACGTGGAGCCGCGGGTGATGGTGCCCTGGCACCCGAGGAAGGTGCCCTTCAGTCTGATGCTGCGGCGGAACGTTGGTTTCGGGAAGGAGGTGGTCGAGGGCCTGCACGTGCGCTGGCGCTACTGTGGGCACGTGCTGCGGGCGCTGTGCGCGTTCGCCGGCTCGTACGGGCCCTGGCGCCTGGGCGGCACTGCGAATGAGCCCATGCACAAGTACTACGACCCGCGTTTGTTTGATGTGCTGCCGGACGACGACATCATCCGGTGCTATGCGCCGAAGGAGAGCGACGACGGCGCCGTGCTGTCGGGGGACGAGGCGGGGGAAGCCGAGGGGCCGGGGCCGGTGACTCGGGCGGAGGCCATTGCCAGGGATACTGTTCCGTGTGGCGTCGACGTCGTCACGCCGCGGCAGTTCATTGCCGCGGGCTTCGACGTGCACTTCGTGGGGCCGCGTGATGAGGCTCAGCGCGGGGCGAGAGTCCGCGACGGCGACGGCGCACAGCGTGGCGACGAGGGCGGCCAGGACGCCGCGGGCGACGGTGGTGCCGAGGAGGCAGATGAGGACCAGTTCGATGTCGGGGACGGAGACGAGGCCATGGCCGTCGATCACGATGTGTTCAGTGCTTGGCTCGAGAAGGCGCAGTTCAGGTACGGCGGGGCTGTGCAGCGATGGTGGGCGGGGCTGCAGCCGGACCTGTTCGGGCGCTTGCTGGACGCGGCGCGGGGGGAGAGCACAGTGGTGGCCGTGCAGAGGGATCGGGTGCCCGTGGAGTGCGTGCGCGTCGATTTCCTCGTGGACTGGATCGGGCCGCGGGTCGGGGGGCCGTTCTCTGACCCAGACGGGGGCGTGACTCCGGAGGCGGTCCTGGACGATGTGATGCTGGAGTTGGCCATGGCCGGCAGGTTCGTGGGAGCTGCTCAGGACAAGGATACGGGGTGCGTGGAGGAGAATTTGCCGGAGTTTGACGAGGACGAGGTGGTCGCGCGGACGGGAGAGCGGATGATTTACGGGTGGCCCGGCCAGAGTGACGACCCGATCCCGGCGCGCTCCGTCGGTCGCTTCGCGAGGGCGTTCCCGTTGGAGTTCCCGATGGGCATCGGCGACCTCTTCGAGGACCGCCCTCGCCGGGTCTCCGTGCAGGAGTGGGTGCAGCACCTGATGCGCTACCGCACCGGGCAGTTCGTTGGTGGTCCGCGTGGGCAGCGCGTGATGTGGGCTATGGTGAACGTGCTGCTCCTGAACGAGGCACGGGCGAAGGGCTTCGGCGTGTATCGGACCATGTACAGGCGGGCGGGGCTCGCGGTGCAGGGCCCGAGTGTGATGACCAAGGGTGGGCTCAGGCAGATCTTGGAGAGCGAGGACCGGGTGCGGATCCTGGTGGGTCAGCTGGCGAACGTTGGGCGCGACGTGCCCTCGACCACACCCGCCCTGGGTCGAGGGCCCTCTGGCGGACGGCGCGGAGCCTGTCGGCAGGCGGTTCCTGCGCGAGATGGACTTGCCGGCGGGGAACGGGCGGACTCAGCGCAGGCGGCCTCTCGTGCCGGATGTTGTCGGGCTCGGCCGGCACCCGTCCATCTGGTGGACGCAGAATCCGTTCTACAATGCCGCGTTTGACATTCAGCGCATGGGAGGAGGCCGGGGGGCGCGGGCGGCAGGGGAGCGCGCCCTCGGGGATTGGGTGGGTGACGGGCGAGAGGAGCGCTTTCGGTTCGCTCGGGACAACCCGGACCTGGTGGCGTACATGATGGCCCTGCGGGTGGAGCTGAACATGCGGATGGTGATGCCCGCAGTGCTGCCGCACTCTGAGCAGTTCAAGTACATGGCCATGGCCAGGGCCGAGTGTGGCGCGGGAGGGAATCTGCACTACCACGGGTTCAGCGTAGGATTGCCCGGGCCCGAGGTTGCGCGGGTGCGTGCGGACGTGGACGGGGGGGGCGACATGCTCCCGCCGAGCGTGACCAGCGACTTGGCGGCGTGTTTGCCATCGCTGGAGGCGGGGCCGATGGCTTGGCCCCCGCAGGAGCAGAAGCGCCGCGCCGCTGCTCTCGCGGTCCTGGAGCAGGTGCTGCGCGCCGCTGCCGGCCGGCCAGGCGCGCGGGCATCCAGGGGTCGTGGGGGTGAGGGCACGGCGGCTTCAGGGTCTGGGAGCGAGGATGGCGCGGACGACGACGATGAGGATGAGTTCGTGGGCGGGGCTGATGCGCTGCTTGACGCGCTGGTGGATCGCGGGTGGTTGGAGATCGTTGATGTTGATGAGGGTGCGCGCGGTCGGGGAGGATAACGAGATGTCGCGTTCGAGCGTGTCGGCCGAGAGATTTCATCGCCTGTGGACGCGCCGGGAGAGAGTCCTGTGGAGGACGGTGAGGGCGGTGACGGCGCAGAGGACGCCGGTGCGGGTCGGCCTGCTGGAGTTCCTGATGGGGCCCGCTTGCAGCGCTTGACGGGTGCTGGCGCTGATTTCGGCGTGCTGAAGCCAGAACACGAGAACGTTTCGCTGCAGAGCGTTCTGGAGAAGCGGTTCTATGAGTTCTTCGGGCACGTGGTCTCGGAGTGGAACCCCTGCTACGATGACGCGGGCGCGTGCAGATACACGTGGGACGACGAGGTTGGGGCCTTCGATGTTGACGTGGAGATGGAAGACCAGGCTGCTGCTGAGACGTCGGAGGCCCGGGCGGTCCGGAGCGTGCCTGCGTCTGCGCCGGAGTGCTTGAACTTGCGGAAGGTTCTGGACGAGGCCTTTCAGTCCGAGGCAGCAGGGACGTTGGACGTGCAGCCGGTTCGGAGAATGGTGTCCGCGCTGGTGAACAGGGTTGCGCGCCACACGAAGCATGGCATGGGCCCGCCGAAGCTCGGGGTACATGCGTGTGCGCGCGGCAAGGAGGGGTGCGTGTTCTGCCGGTATGATTTTCCGCGAGAGAGGTGGGGCCGCGTCGGGCCGAGACCGTTCCGGATGGAGAAGGGGCGCAGGGAGGGCCACTGGCAGGCGGTGTTCCCGAGGAACGACCGGCTCTGCAACAGCTACGAGGAGCACGTGCTCCTGGCCAATATGGGGAACATCGATTGGCGCCCCGTCCTGAACCTGTGGGCCGTTGTGGAGTACGTCACGAAATATGCGACGAAAGCGCCCAAGGGCTCGCGGAAGATCAAGGAGGTGCTGGACGACGCCGTCAACGAGGTCTGCGCGTACGTTCCCGACGGCGAGGGCACCGACTTCCTCCGACGCTCGATCCAGAAGTTCTTCGCTCGGATGCTCGGGGAGAGGGATTACCATTGTTACGAAGTGGCGCTGCTGGGGTTGCGCTTGCCAATGGTCTTGTCCATGATGCCCGTCGTGACTCTCAACACGACGGGTGCGCGTGCCCTGAAGCCTGCGTCCGCACTGCGGGACAAGTCGGAGGATGAGGAGGTCCGCGAAACTATTCGTATTGTTCGAGTCATCCTGAGATGCTGTCGGTTTTCTGCACTTAACTCGGGCTGTAGGGGGGCTGCAGGGCTGGTAATGACAGCAACCGATTCGAAGACATCAGACGCGTCCGCCTGTCGCATTCAGAGGCCTGAACTTGGTATGATACTCGAGCTGGGTTTGCCAAACTATTACGTAAATGGGGCTGTAGGAGAGCTACAGAGCTCGTACAGAAGACAATCCAGAAGCATTGGGGGCGTTTGGCTGTTGCATCGAGAGGTCTGAAATCGCTTGGGCTGAAAAACTGCTCGTTCTCTGCAATTTTTGTTCGACATTATATATTGTCAGGAAGCTCTACGAGTCCCCCGGCGGTAAGAAAGGTTGACGGGGTCGCCGGTTTCCAGGACTAGATCTGCGAAACAATTCGTTATTGCTGGAAGCTGAAGGTAATTCTGGGGCGCTGGAGGCTAGTTGGCAAGAAAATGACGGACCTTTGGTGCTTTTGGTCGGTTGAAAATTTTGGTCCGAAATTCCTCAATTCGTTTGAGCTCAAGTATTTTTTCCCGTGATATTCGATCTCACTTCCGCTCGCCATCTTGATCTCAGCGCGATCGGGTACCTGTTACTGCCAAAAGCGTCCAGCTCGGATCCGCCGTTTCGAGTCATCTTGGTACGCGCTGGCGGTATATCGCCCTCAACTCGAGATACAGGACAGCTCCACAGCTGGTAAGCACACCTTATCGATTCAGAATGATCAAGCGCGTTCGTCTGTTGCATCTAGAGGTCTAAACTCTGGTCTGCTAGCCGAGCGCAGAACGCGACCTATTCGTATTATTCGAGTCATCTTGACAGGCGTTCTCGGTTTTCTGTACTAAACTCGATTTATAGGACAGCTATAGAGCTGACACTTACAGAAACCGATTGAGAATCGTCAGTCGTATTTGTCTGTTAAATGCAGAGCGCTGAACAGGTCTGATGCCCGATCTAGAATCACGAAACTATTCGTACTGTTCGAGTCATCTTGAGCGGTGCTGTCGGTTTTCTGCACTAACTCGGTGCTGTAATGCGTCCGGGCTACAGAGGCTGTATTGTGGTCACCTGCAGAACTCGGGCTCGCAGGGCGTTTACCTAAGACAGATCATTCGGCGCGGGTGAAGCTAGTTGGCCAACCCGACCTTAAGAGACAATGTGACGACTTTAGGTAGGTTTTTCTATCTTTTTCTGAAATTTCAAAATGCGTTTTAAGAACCGGTATTGTTCCCACCTGTAGTGGGTTATGCCGCGCTTGTCAATTAAATTACAGGTCCGTAGCTGTAATATTAGTATCGAAAGACTTGAGGGAACCGTCGGCCGTTTCGAGTCACTTGATACGCGTTGACGGTTTTCTGTACTTAAATCAAGATTTAGGACAGCTACAGAGCTGATGCTGACTGGGAGCTGGCGGTAAACCGTCAACCAGGTTACCGCCGGGACCCTCGTAGAGCTCCGAATAGACTAAGCGATAACAGCAGAAAAACAGCTCATCGATGCCGAAGAGCTCTACGAGGTACAGAAACCGATCCAGAATCATCAGAGGCGTTCGTCTGCTCCATGGATAGGTCTGAACTCGGTTTCCTACTCGAGCTAGATCTGCGAAACAATTCGTATTATACGAGACATTATGACTGGGCGCCGGCGGTAAACCGTCAACCATCGCCGGGGGACGCGGAGAAGGTCTCGGAGAACGAACGTTTCTGCACTGTAACTCGCCGGCTGTAGTGGGGCTGAACAGGGCTGGTAGAGCTGACGAGAAATCGATTCGGAGGCCATACCTCGCTAGCGGAGCTCTTCGGCAAGATGAGCTTAGAGGAATTCGGGCGCAGGGTGAAGCTAGTTGGCCAACCCGACCTCTAAGAAGACACCCCCTGTGACGCCCACTTTAGGTAGGTTTTTCTATCTTTTTCTGAAAATTTCAAGCCAATGCGTTTTAAGAACCCCGTATTGTTCCCAACCTGTAGTGGGTTATGCCGCGACCGCCGTGTCAGATTAGAATTCGCAGGTCCGCGCTAGGCTCGTAATATCTGAGCTATCGAAAGACGTTGAGGGGAACCGTCGGCCGCGGTTTCGAGTCACTTGAGCCCGACGAGTCCCGAGCCCGAGCCCGCCCGAGCCTGTACTTAAATCAGGAGATTTAGGACGACGAAGCGGTACAGCCCAGGCTGAGCGGGAGCCCTGAGCTGTGCTGGGTTACCTCCGGCGGCCTAAAGCCGTCAACCCGAGCAGGTTACCGCGCGGGTCACCCTCGTGGAGAGCTCCGTCCCCAATAGACTAAGCGATAACAGCAGAAAAACAGCTCATCGATGCCGAAGGCCCGAGCTCGCTACGAGGTACAGAAGACCGATCCAGAATCGGATCAGAGGCGTTCGTCCGACTCCATGGAGCACGTCTGAGCGGCCCGAAGCGACGTTTCCCGACACGAGCTAGCCGCTGCGAAACGCCGTATTATAGCCCGACCCGAGACGGGGCGCCGGCGGCGCAGCCCGGTGACTGCCCAGGCCCAAACCCGAGCCACGAGCCCGACAGCCGAGCCGAGCCGAAGCCGAGCCCGAGCCCCGAGCCGAGAGCCCGTGAGCTCCCCGCGCCCGAGGCCCGCGCCCGAGCCCGCGCGCCGCGCCCGAGCCCGCAGACGCCGAGCCCGAGCAGCCGAGCCGGCCAGAGGCCGAAACCCGAGCCCGAGCCAAGCGAATCCGCAGCCGAGCCGCCGAGCCAGCCCGGCACAGGCCCCGTGGCGCAGCGGCCTGGGAGGCCCGAGCCTGAGCCCGAGCCGGAGCCAAGCATTCCAAGCGAGGCCGCAGCCCGAGCCGCGAAGCCCAGGCCCAACGACCCGAGCGTCGAGCCCAGGCCGCGAGCCCGAGCCCCAGCCCGAGTCCGAGCGTCCGAGCTCGAGAGCTCGAGCTCGAGCCCGTCAGCCCGAGCCTGCGAGCCAGATCCCGAAGCGACCGAGCCCAGACCGAGCCGCTGTGATTCGATTGAAGCCCGAGCCCCAGGCTGCCAGGGCCCGATTCGCGAGACATCAGACGCGTCCGCACGGTCGCATTGAGAGCCCGAGCCCCGAGTCCCGAGCTCGAGTGCGTAGCCCGCAGTCGAGCCTACTAGCCGCAACACGTTGGCGAAACCGATCTTTCGATGAGCAAGCCGAGTAGCGCCCGCGACATGCTGAGGTTTTTAAGAGTCTTCGCGATGGGCCAGACTCTTCCTGCGATGTGTACCGAGAAGCGCCCGAGCCCGAGCCTGCCCGAGAAGGAACGAGCCCGAGTCTAGCCCGAGCCCGAGCGCGAGGGCGGCTCGAGCTCGGGCTCGAGCCGAGCCCCAGCCCGGCCCGCGCTCGAGCCTGGACCGAGCCCGCCCGAGCGCCGAGCCGAGGTGAGCCCGAGCCCGCGCCCGAGGATCGAGCCCGAGGCCTGCGATTCCGAGCCCGAGCCCGAGCCGAGCGATCGAGCTCGAGCTCGAGGGGGAATGGCGACTTTTGGCGGTTCTGAAAATTTGTTCGCGTTCGCATTCCCGCGCTTGGATCTCAGCTCGATCGGGTGAATTTTACTATCGGGATCGGCCGTTTTGAATATTTTGATATGCGCTGACGGTTTTCTGAACATAACTCGAGCTCTAGGGCAGCTACAGAGCTGGTAAGTACAGCTCATGCATGCAGAATGATCAGGCGCGTTCGCCTGTTGAACCCAGAGGTCTGAACTCGGTCTGCTAGCCGAGCTAGGTCCGCAAACCTGTTCGTATTATTCGAGCCATCTTGAAAGAAACTCTCGGTTTTCTGCACTTAACTCGAGCTGTAGGACAGCTACAGAGCTGATATTTAGGCACCAATTCAGAATCATCAGTTGCGTTTGTCTGTTGAATCCAGAGCTCTGAACTCGGTCTGCTGCCCGATCTAGAATCGCGAAACTATTCGTATCGTTCGAGTCGCTTGCAAGATGCTGTCGGTTATCTGGACTTAACTCGGGCTGTAGGGGGACTGCATGGCTGGTAATCACTGGAATCGATTTGAAGACATCAGGCGCGTCCGCCTGTCGAATACAGAGCTCCGAACTCTGTCTGCTGCGGGTAAACTAGTTCGGCAGAGGGCTGTGCTGCGAGCTGTGGGGGGCTGCGGCTCCTCAGACCCCGCCTGTCGCAAGGTCTGTTGTCTCTCCGCTGGCGGCTCCAGATGGGTTTGGCGAAGTACGGCTGGAGACGGTTTAGGCGGTAGTGCAAAATTTGCTGGAACCCCGTAGTTGGGTCGGTAGCCTCTATCCCCTCCGGATGCGCGGCTACATCGAAGCTGAGGGGGCAGTCGAGTCATTTTGCGTGGACTGAAGCGGCTGGACGACTCTGTACTGTGGCGGTGGCGCGCAAGAAATCACGAGTGGTTGGATAGAGTTCCGAAGAGGATCGATGATTGGAGGGGTCGGTTGGGAGGAGAGGTTCTTCGGGCATGCCTGGGAAATGTAGTTGGACGTTCGTCGGCGATGGTTGTCGAGGAGTTCGCGGAGGTGCGGAGTGGTTCGGAGTTTGGATAGGGGCGGCTACGGCACGCCAAATCATCGCGTGCGGTGCCTTTCCCCTGCCAGGAGCGTCGCAAACCTATTCGTATTATTCGAGTCATTGTAGCAGGCGCTCTCGGTTTTTCGTACTTAACTCGATCTGTAGGGCAGCCACAGAGATGATAATCACAGAAATCGATTGAGAATTATCAGGCGCGTTCGTCTGTTGAATCAAAAGCTCTGAACTCGGCCTGCTCCCCGAGCTAGGTTCGCGAACCTATTGGTATTGTTCGAGTCATCTTGAGAAGTGCTCTCGGTTTTCTGTACTTAAATCGTGCTGGGGGAGGGCCACAGTGCTGCTGGTCACAGAAATCGATTTCGAGACATCAGGCGCGTCCGCCCGTCGAACCGAGAGCTCGGAACTCGGTCTGCTGCTCGAACGAGATCCGCGAAACTGTTGTATTATTCGAGTCATCCTGAGAGGTACTCTCGGTTTTCTGCACTTAACTCAGGCTGTATGGGGGGCTGCAGAGCTGGTAATCACAGGAATCGATCCGCAGACATCAGACGCGTCCGCCTGTCGCATTCAGAGGTCTGAACTCGTTTCATACTCGAGCTCGATTGGAAAACTGTTCGTTTGTTTTGTTAGAGTCATCTTGAGAGGTCTATAATCGCTTGGGCTGAAAAACTAGTCGTTCTCTGAAATTCTTTTCCACATTATATATATTGTCAGGAAGCTCTACGAGTCCCCCGGCGGTAAGAAAGGTTGACGATTTACCGCCGGCGCCGACCCGGCCAGAAAGGACAAAGTGATAACTTTTGGGTAATTTTGCAATTTGTTGAAAGATGTTTGACAATTCATTTTCAGAAAGCAGATTTTTCGCACCTGTAAACGGCTCTGAGGGCCGCTCTGTCTTAGTATGAGCTCTCTAGGCGTACTTTTACTATCAAAACACTTGGCGGAACCATCTTGATGTCGACACGAAAAAATCAGTTCTCTTTTTCGAGAAATGCTTACAGCAGCTCTTTCGACTCCGAGCACTCTTACGCGTGAACTGAGCTCTACGAGGTTCCCGGCGGTGAACAGGTTGACGGTTTACCGCCGGCGCCAGTTCCGGCGCGCTCCAAAGCTAGTTGGCAAGAAAACGGAACTTTTGATCACTTTTGGTCGGTTGACAATTTTGTTCTCGAAATTCAACCATTCATTAGAGCTCTAGTATTTTTTCCCGTGATATTCGATCTCATTCCCGCTTGCCATCTTGATCTCAGCTCGATCGGGTAAATATTATTGTCAAAAAGCACTCTGGCGGGATCGGCCGTTTTGAGTCATCTTGATACGCGCTGACGGTAATCTCAACATAACTCGAGCTTCAGGACAGCTACAGAGCTGGTAAGCACAGCTAATCGATGTAGAATGATTAGGCGCGTTCGCCTGTTGAGTCCAGAGGTCTGGACTTGGTCTGCTAGCCGAGCTAGGTCCGCAAACCTATTCGTATTATTCGAGTCATCTCGACAGACGCTCTCGGTTTTCTGTACTTAACTCGAGCTGTAGGACAGCTACATAGATGATATTTACAGAATCTGATTCTGAATCATCAGTTGCGCTTGTCTGTCGAATCTAGAGCTCTGAGCTCGGTCTGCTGCCCGATCTAGAATCGCGAAACTGTTCGTATCGGTCGAGTCATCTTGAGAAGTGCTCTCGGGTTTCTTCACTCAGTTCGCGCTGAGGGTGGCTACAGTGCTTCCGGTCGCAGGAATCGATCTGAAGACATCAGGCGCATCCGCCTGTCGAATGTAGAGCTCCGAACTTGGTCTGCTGCCCGAATTAGATCTGCGAAACTACTGTATTGTTCGAGTCATCCTGAGAGGTGCTGTCGGTTTTCCGCACTTAACTCGGGCTGTTGGGGGGCTGCAGGGCTGGCAATGACAGCAGTCGATTTGCAGACATCAGACGCGTCCGCCTGTCGCATTCAGAGGTCAAACAATATCCACTATAAGTCGGAATGTTGGTAGATGCTGTCGGTGTTCTCAACTTAAGTCGAGTTAGGAAGCTCTACGAGTCTCCCGGCGGTAACCAAGGTTGACGGTTTACCGCCGGCGCCCAGTTGGCAAGACAAATCTCGACGGATCTTTTGCTGACTTTTGGTCGGTTGAAAATTTCGTTCTCAAAATTTGACCATTCGTTAGAGCTCTAGTATTTTTTCCCGTGATATTCGATCGTATTTCCGCTCGCCATCTTGATCTCAGCTCGATCGGGTGAATATTACTATCGAAAAGCACTGTGGCGGGATCGGCCGTCGAGTCATCTTGATATGCGCTGACGGTTTTCTGAACATAACTCGAGCTCTAGGGCAGCTACAGAGCTGATGAGCACAGCTAATGCATGCAGAATGATCAGGCGCGTTCGCCTGTTAAACCCAGAGGTCTGAACTCGGTCTGCTAGCCGAGCTAGGTGCACAAACCTGTTCGTATTATTCGAGTCATCTTGACAGAAACTCTCGGTTTTCTGCACTTAACTCGAGCTGTAGGACAGCTACAGAGCTGATATTTACAGGCACTGATTCAGAATCATCAGTTGCGTTTGTCTGTCGAATCCAGAGCTCTGAACTCGGTCTGCTGCCCGATCTAGAATCGCGAAACTATTCGTATTGTTCGAGTCGCTTGCAAAATGCTGTCGGTTCTCTGCACTTGACTCGGGCTGTAGGGGGGCTGCATGGCTGGTAATCACTGGAATCGATTTGAAGACATCAGGCGCGTCCGCCTGTCGAATACAGAGCTCTGAACTCTGTCTGTTGCCCGAACTAGGTCCGCGAAACTATTCCTATTGTTCGAGTCATCCTGAGAGGTGCTGTCGCTTTTCTGCACTTAACTCGGGCTGTAGGGGGGCTGCAGGGCTGGTAATGACAGGAGTCGATTTGCAGACATCAGACGCGTCCGTCTGTCGCATTGAGAGATCAACACATGTTCACTATGAGTCGGAATGTTCGTAAGTGCTCTGTTTTCTCAACTTTTAGGAAGCTCTACGAGTCTCCCGGCGATAACCAAGATTGACGGTTTACCGCCGGCGCCCAGTCAGACGCGTCCGTCTGTCGCATTCAGAGATCTGAACTCGGTTTGATACTCGAGTTGGGCTGAAAAACTATTCGGTCTCTACACTTTTTTTTTTGACATTATATGTTGTCAGGAAGCGAGTCCCCCGGCGGTAAGAAAGGTTGACGGTTTACCGCCGGCGCCAAGTTTTTGTAGAAAAGCTTCCAGAAGCTCCCGCTTTGATGGTGAGCTTTCTCAGAGATGCAAGAAGCTCTACGAAGTTCCCGGCGGTGGCCAGATTGACGGTTCACCGCCGGCGCCAGTCATTTAAAGCTCGAATGCGAGACCGAGTTTGGAGTTCTCGATACAAAAACGCGCCCGGTGATACAGAATCCGTTTATATGCGTACCAGCTCTGTAGCTGATCTGAATCTTCAGAGAAGAGAAACCGACAGCACTAGTCAGAATGTCTCGTAGAAGCTTTAGAGTAATTCCGGAGCGCTGGAGAGCTAGTTGGCTCGGAAAAAAAGAACTGGACTTTTCGAATTGTCAAATATCTTTCAAAAAATTGCAAAACCACCCAAAAGTTATCACTTTGTCCTTTCTGGCCGGGTCGACCAACTAGCTCCACCCCGCGCCGGAATTCCTCTAGTCGATCGATGTCGAAGAGCTCTGCGAGGTATTGCAAAATATCTTCCAATTTTTCGCAAAACCAACCAAAGTTATCACACCTTCTTTTCTGGCCGGGTCGCCCAATTGGTGGCGACCAAAACCTGAAGAGCGAAGGGAGCGTAAGGTCGACATTTTTCGAGCCAACTAGCCCGCCAGTGCGTCCGAATTACTCTTAAGCTTCCAGCTGCTAGCTTAGGGAAGCTCTACGAGTCTTTACCAGCCCTGCAGCCCCCTTACAGCTCGAGTTAAGTGCAGAAAACGGACAGCATCTCTCAAGATTCACGAAGAGCTCGCTGAGAGCTAAAGGGTTTGAGATTAGAAGCCGGACCGTTGTGGTGCCTGCCAGGAGCTCCTCCACGGCGCTCCACGTTCCCCGCAGAAACTCATGCGTGCAGGCACGCATGGAAGCGTTTCTGGCAGCGCTTCCGCAGCGCCCCAGGGGGGCCCCAAGGCTCTCCAGGAAAAATTTCCCGTCCCCGAGATTCTCTTTGCTCTCCGGGTTTTGGACGCTGCCAAGTGACTCGACGAATACGTATTTTTCAAACCTAGCTCGGGCAGCACACCGAGTTCCGAACTCAGGATTCGGCGGACGCGCCTGATCTCTCCGAATCGATTCCTGTGAGTACGAGCCCTGTAGCCCCCTACAGCCCGAGTTAAGTGCAGAAAACTGTCAGCACCTCTCAAGATGACTCCAACAACACAAATAGTTTCGTGGACCTAGCTAGGGCAGCAGACCGAGTTCAGACCTCTAGATGGAACAGACGAACGCGCCTGATGATTCGCAATCGGTTGCTGTAAGAATGAGCTCTGTAGCTGCCCTACAGCTCGAGTTAAGTACAAAATACCGACAACGCGTATCAAGATGACTCGCAGCCGATACCGCCGCGACGCTTTTTTGCAGAAATATTTACCCGATCGAGCTGAGATTAAGACGGCGAGCGGAAATAAGATCAAATATGGTCAGAAAAAATACTAGAGCTGAAACGACTTGTTGAATTTGAGAGAAAATTTTGAACCGACGAAAAGTCAGCGAAAGGTCCGTCGGATTTTTCTTGTCAACTTGCTCTCCAGCGCGCCGGAATTACTGGGCGCCGGCGGTAAACAACTTTTGTTACCGCCGGGGGACTCGTAGAGCTTCTTGAAAACATATAATGTCGAAAAAATTATACAGAAAAAATATTTTTTCAATCCAAGCAACTGGGCGCCGGCGGTAAGCCGTCAACCTTTGTTACCGCCGGGGACTCGTAGAGCTTCCTGACAACATATAATGTCGAAAAAATCACACACAGAAATAGTTTTCAGCCCAAGCAATTTCAGACCTCTCGGATGCAACAGCCGAACGCCCCCCATGTTTCTGGATTGTCTTCTGCACGAGCTCTGTAGCTCTCCTACAGCCCAAGTTACGTGCGTAAGACAGCACCTCTCAAGATGACTCGAAAAATACGAATAGTTTGGCAAACCTAGCTCGAGTATCATGAGATCAAGATGGCGAGCGGAAATAAGATCGAATATCATGGTAAAAAATACTAGAGCTCCAGCGAATGTTGGAATTTTGAGAACGAAATGTTCAACCGACCAAAAGTTACCAAAAGATCCGTCGAGATGTTTCTTGCCAACTAGCTCTCCAGCGCCCAGGAATTACTATTCAGCTTCCAGAAATAACTTGCTAAGGGAAGCTCGGTATTTTGTACTTAACTCGAGCTGTAGGGCAGCTACAGAGCTGGTAAGCACAGCTATCGCCCTCAGAATTAGCAGGCGCGTTCGCCTGTTGATTCGAGAGGTCTGAACTCGGTCTGCTAGCCGAGCGAGGTTCGCAAACCTATTCGTATTATTGGAGTCATCTTGACAGACGCTCTCGGTTTTCTGTATTTAACGCGAGCTGTAGGGCAGCTACAGGGCTCATTGTCACAGACATCGATGGGAAATCATCAGTCGCGTTCGTCTATTGAACCGAGAGCTCTGAACTCGGCCTGCTGCCTGAGCTAGGGTCGCGAAACTATTCGTATTGTTCGAATCATCTTGAGAAGTGCTCTCGATTTTCTGCACTCAACTCGTGCTGGGCAGGGCTACAGTGCTGCGGGTCACAGATATCGATTTGTACTCATCAGGCGCGTCTGTCCGTCGATTCCAAAGCTTGGAACTCGGTCTGCTGCTCAAACTAGGTCCGCAAAACTATTCTATTATTCGAGTCGATACTGTCGGTTTTCTGCACTTAACTCGGGCTGTAGGGGGGCTGCAGGGCTGGGAATCACATGAGTGGATTCGCAGACATCAGACGCGCCCGCCTGTCGCATTCAGAGGTCTGAACTCGGTTTGATACTCGAACTGAATTGCGAAACTGTTTGTTTTTTTGTTAGAGTGAAAATCGCTTGGGCTGAAAAACTGGTCGTTCTTTGGAGTTTTTTACACGCTATATACTGTCAGGAAGCTCTACGAGTCCCCCGGCGGTAAGAAAGGTTGACGGTTTACCGCCGGCGCCCAGTATGAACATCGAAAAAATCGAATTCCAAGATTTTCGAAAAATCACTATTTTTTGATTCTGTGTCGATTCTCTGCACTCTTACTAGTGAGAGGAGCTCTACGAGGTTCCCGGCGGTGACCAGGTTGACGGTTCACCGCCGGCGCCAGTACCTCGTAGAGCTCTTCGGCATCGATGAGCTAGAGGAATTCCGGCGCGGGGTGGAGCTAGTTGGCCCAGCCGGCCGAGGCCAATGTGATAACTTGACTCGTAGAGCTTCCCTAAGCTAGTTGCTGGAAGCTTAAGAGTAATTCCGGCGCGCTGGAGAGCTAGTTGGCTCGAAAAAAAAAGAACTGAACTTTTCACAACTTTTGGTCGGTTGAAAACTTTCTTCTCGAAATTCAACAATTCGTTTGTGCTCTAGTATTTTTTCCGGTGATATTCGATCTTATTCCCGCTCGTCATCTTGATCTCAGCTCGATCGGGTATCTTTTACTGCCAAAAAGCACACTGGGGGATCGGCCGTTTCGAGTCATCTTGATACGCGTTGTCGGTATTTTGTACTTAACTCGAGCTGTAGGACAGCTACAGAGCTGGTAAGCACAGCTAATCGATGTAGAATGATTAGGTGCGTTCGCCTGTTGAATCCAGAGCTCTGAACTCGGTTTGCTAGCCGAGCTAGGTCCGCAAATCTATTCGTATTATTCAAGTCATCTTGATTCGCACTGTCGGTATTCTGAACTTAACTCGAGATATAGGACAGCTACAGAGCTGGTAAGCACGCCCCATCGACTCAGAATCATCAGGCGCGTTCGGCTGTTCCAACCAGAGGTCTGAACTCGGTCTGCTAGCCGAGCCAGGTCCGCAAACCTATTCGTATTATTCGAATCATCTTGATAGGCGCTCTCGGTTTCCTGTACTTAACTCGAGCTATAGGATAGCTACAGGGCTGATAGTTACAGAAACCGATTCAGAATCATCAGTCGCGTTTGTCTGTCGAATCCGGAGCTCTGAACTCGGTCTGCTGCGCGATCCAGAATCACAAAACTGTTCGTATTCTTCCAGTCATCTTGAGAGCTACTGTCGGCGTTCTGCACTTAACTCGGGCTGTAGGGAGGCTGCAGGGCGGGTAATCACAGGAATCGATTCGGAGACATCAGACGCGTCCGTCTGTCGCATTCAGAGGTCTGAACTCAGTCTGATACTCGAGTTGGGCTGAAAAACTATTCGTTCTCTGCAATTTTTTTCGACATTGTATGTTGTCAGGAAGCTCTACGAGTCCCCCGGCGGTAACAAAGGTTGACGGTTTACCGCCGGCGCCCAGTTTGGGTGGTTTTGCGAACATTTGAAAGATATTTGACCATTTATTTTGAGAAAGCAGATTTTTACGCCGAGCATTGGCGTATAAACTCCTCTCTGACAGGAGCTCAGCACATGGATGCATGAGTTGTCTTCCAGGAACTGAGCGAATATGAACATCGAAAAATCGAATTTCAAGATTTCGAAAAATCTCTATTTTTTCACTCTGTGTCGACTCTATGCACTCATACCAGTGAGAGGAGCTCTACGAGGTTCCCGGCGGTGACCAGGTTGACGGTTGACCGCCGGCGCGAGTTCGCGAACCCGACCTTAAGAGAGAATGTGACGACTTGGGGTTCGTTTTTCGATCTTTTTGCAAAATTTAAAAATTCGTTTTGAGAATTGGTATTGTTCCCACCTGTAGTGGGGAATGCCCTCTCTCCATGTATTCCGACGATCGCCGTGCAAGAACAGAGCTCTACGAGGTTTCCGGCGGTAACCAGGTTGACGGTTTACCGCCGGCTCCCAGTTCTGGGGCGCTGGAGAGCTAGTTGGCAAGAAAATCTCGACGGACCTTTTGGTGACTTTTGGTCGGTTGAAAATTTTGTTCTCGAAATTCAACAATTCGTTAGAGCTCTAATATTTTTTACCGTGATATTCGACCTCATTCCCGCTCGTCATCTTGATCTCAGCTCGATGAGGTACCTTTTACTGCCAAAAAGCAGGCAGGCGGGATCGGTACGCGATGACGGTTTTCTGAACATAACTCGAGCTTGAGGACAGCTACAGAGCTGGTCAGCACAGCTTATGGATTCAGAATGATCAGGCGCGTTCGTCTATTAAACCCAGAGGTCTGAATTCGGTCTGATAGCCGAGCTAGGTCCGCAAATCTATTCGTATTATTCGAGTCATCTTGACATACGCTCTTGGTTGTCTATACATAACTCGAGCTACAGCACAGCTACAGAGCTGATACGTACAGAATCTGACTCAGAATCATCAGTGGCCGTTGTCTGTTGAATCCAGAGCTCTGAACTCGATCTGCTGCCGAATCTAGAATCGCAAAACTATTCGTATCGTTCGAGTCATCTTGAGAGATGATGTCGGTTCTCTGCACTTAACTCGGGTTGTAGGGGGGCTGCATGGCTGGTAATCACTGGAATCGATTCGGGACATCAGGCGCGTCCGCCTTCTGAATCAAGAGCTCCGAACTCTGTCCGCTGCACGAACTAGGTCCGCAAAACTATTCGTATTGTTCAAGTCATGTTGAGAGGTGCTGTCGGTTTCCTGCACTTAACTCGGGCTGTTGGGAGGCTGCAGGGCTGGTAATCACCGGAATCGATTGAGAGACATCAGATGCGTCCGTCTGTCGCATTCAGAGGTCAGGAATCGATTCAGAGATCAGACGCGTCCGCCTGTGGCATGCAGAGGTCTCGGTGTGATACTCGAGCTAGGTTTGCCAAACTATTCGTATTGTTCGAGTCATCTTGAGAGGTGCTGTCGATTTACGCCCGAAGCTCCGGCTGCAGGAGAGCTACAGAGCTCGTACAGAAGACAATCCAGGAGCATAGGAGGCGTTCGGCTGTTGCATCCGAGAGGTCTGAAATTGCTTGGGCTGAGAAAAACTATTTTTTCAGTGTGTTTACATTATATGTTGTCAGGAAGCTCTACGAGTCCCCCGGCGGTAAGAAAGGTTGACGGTTTACCGCCGGCGCCCAGTAACTCGTAGAGCTTCCCTTAGCAAGTTATTGCTGGAAGCTTAAGAGTAATTCCTGGGCGCTGGAGAGCTAGTTGACAAGAAAAATCTCGACGGACCTTTTGCTGACTTTTGGTCGGTTGAAAATTTTGTTCTCGAAATTTGAACAGTCGTTAGAGCTCTAGTATTTTTTCCCATGATATTCGGCCTTATTCCCGCTCGCCATCTTGATCTCAGCTCGATCGGGTACCTTTTACTGCCAAAAAGCAGGCAGGCGGGATCGGCCGTTTCAAGTCATCTTGATACGCGATGACGGTTGTCTGAACATAACTCGAGCTTGAGGACAGCTACAGAGCTGGTAAGTACAGCTAATCGATTCAGAATGATCAGGCGCGTTCGCCTGTTCAATCCAGAGGTCTGAATTCGGTCTGCTAGCCGAGCTAGGTCCGCAAACCTATTCGTATTATCCGAGTCATCTGAGCAGACCCTCTCTGTTTTTTGTACTTAACTCGAGCTGTAGGGCAGCTACAGAGCTCATGGTCACAGAAATCGATTGGGAATGATCAGACGCGTTCGTCTATTGAATCCAGAGCTCTGAACTTGGCCCCCTGCCCGATTCGTATTATTCGAGTCATCTTGAGAATTGCTCTCGATTTTCTGCACTGAACTCGTGCTGGGGGAGGCTACAGTGCTGCGGGTCACAGAAATCGATTCGGGGACATCAGCCGCGTCCGTCTGTCAAACCCAGAGCTCGGAACTCGTCTGCTGCTCGAACTAGGTCCGCGAAACTATTGTATTATTCGAGTCATCCTGAGAGGTGCTATCGGTTTTTCTGCACTTAACTCGGGCTGTAGAGGGGCTGTAGGGCTGTTAATCACAGGAGTCGATTCGCAGACATCAGACGCGTCCGCCTGTCGCATTCAGAGGTCTGAACTCGGTGTGATACTCGAGCTGGGTTGCCAAACTGTTCTTTTTTTTTTAAGCGTCATCTTGAGAGGTCTGAAATCGCCTCGGCTGGAAAAATATTCGTTCTCTGGAATTTCTTCCCACATTATATACTGTTAGGAAGCTCTACGAGTCCCCCGGCGGTAAGAAAGGTTCACGGTTTACCGCCGGCGCCCAGTTGGCCAATCCGGCCCCGACGGACAATGTGCAAATTTTGGGTCGGTTGGACGAACTTTGTAAGAAACTGGGCGCCGGCGGTAAACCGTCAACCTTGGTCACCGCCGGGGAACTCGTAGAGCTTCCAAGCTCAACTTAAGTTGAGAAAACCGAGAGCACCTACAACATTCTGACTCATAGTGAATATTTTTTGACCTCTGAATGCGACAAGCGGACGCGTCTAAAGACCGAGTTCATACCTCTCAATGCAACAGGCGGACGCGTCTGATGTCTGCGAATCGACTCATGTGATTACCAGCCCTGCATCCCCCCTACAGCCCGAGTTAAGTGCAGAAAACCGACAGCATCTCTCAGGATGACTCGAATAATATAATAGTTTCGCAGACCTGTTTCGAGCAGCAGACCAAGGTCTGAGCTCTCGAATCGACCAACGAACGCGCCTGATGTGTGCAAATGGATTTCTATGACCCGCAGCACTGTAGCCATTCAAGCACGAGTTCAGTGCAGAAAATTGAGAGCACTGTTCACGATGATTCGGACAATACGAATAGTTTCGCGAACCTAGCTCGGGCAGCAGGCCGAGTTCAGAGCTCTCGATACAACAGACAAACGCGCCCGATGATTCTAAATCGAGTTCTGTGACTGTAAGGCTCTCTACCTGCCTACAGCTCGAGTTAAGTAAAGAAAATACCGAGAGCGTTTGTCAAGATGACTCGAATAATACGAATAGATTTGCGGACCTAGCTCGGCTAGCAGACCGAGTTCGGGCCTGGAGTTAAGAGGCAAACGCACCTGATGATTCTCAGTGCGATAGGTGTGCTTACCAGCACTGTAGCTGCCCTGCAGCTCGAATTAAGTATGAAATACCCACCACGCGTATCAAGTTGACTCGAATAATACGAATAGGTTTGCGGACCTAGCTCGGCTAGCAGACCGAGTTCAGACCTATGGATTCAACATGCGAACGCATCTGATTATTCTGAGTCCGATAGATGTGCTTACCAGCACTGTAGCTGCCCTACAGCTCGAGGTAAGTAGAACATACTGACAACGCGTATGAAGTTGACTCGAATAATACGAATAGGTTTGCAGACCTAGCTCGGCTAGCAGACCGAGTTCAGACCTATCGATTCAACAGGCGAACGCGCCTGATGATTCTGAGTGCGATAGCTGTGCTTATCAGCTCTGTAGCTGTCCTACAGCTCGAGTTAAGTACAAAATACCGACAACGCGTATCAAGATTACTCGAAACGACCGATCCCGCCAGTGTGCTTTTTGGCAGTAAAAGGCATCCGATCGAGCTGAGATCAAGATGGCGAGCGGAAATACGATCGAATATCACGGGAAAAAAATACTAGAGCTCTAACGAATTGTCAAATTTTGAGAACATAATTTTGAACCGACCAAAAGTTGTGAAACGTTCAGTTCTTTTTTTTCGAGCCAACTAGCTCTCCAGCGCGCCGAAATTACTCTTAGCTTCCAGCTATAACTAGCTAAGGGAATCTCTACGAGTTATTTGAACATTCGTTTCAAGAACCGATATTTTGCGCATATGTAGTGGGTTTTGTCGCGTCTGTCAATTTATTCTCAGGTTCGGAGCTGCAGTATTACTATCAAACAAACTTGGCGGAACCGTCGTTCGGTGATAACTGAAAAACTTACTTTTCCGAGTTTTCAGCTCGCGTATCAGAAAAGCTCCTGCCCGCTGTGCTAAGCGCCCAAAACTGGGACCGGCGGTAAACCGTCAACCAGGTTACTGCCGGGGCCCTCGTAGAGCTCGGCACGGCCCTGCTCGTTACATATGCAGGTTGAGTCTGGAAGAAAATCCCAGAAAACTCGAAAAATGACGTTTTCATGTTTTTATCCGAAGACGGTTTCGCCAAGTGTTTTGACAGTAATACTACACCTACAGACCTAAGAATTGATTCGCGAACGCGAAATAATCCACTACAGGTGCGAAAAATACCAGATCTCAAAACGAATGTTCAAATCTCTCACGAAGTTCGTCCAACCGACCCAAAGTGCGCACAATGTCCGTCGGGGCCGGGTCGGCCAACTAGCTGCACCTCGCGCCCGAACTGGACGCCGGCGGTAAACCGTCAACCTTGTTACCGCCGGAAGACTCGTAGAGCTTCCAGCTCGACGATGTTGAGAACACCGAGGACCTACCAACATTCCGACTCATAGTAAATATTTTGTGTCCTCTCAATGCGACAGGCGGACGCGTCTGATGTCTGCGAGTCGACTTCTATCATTACCAGCCCTGCAGCCCCCCTACAGACCGAGTTGAGTGCAGAAAACCGACAGCACCTCTCAGGATGACTCCAACAATACAGTTTCGCAGACCTAATTCAGGCAGCAGACGAGTTCCGAGCTCTGGTCTCCGCAGGCGGATGCGCCTGATGTCTCTAAATCGATTGCTGTCCCCAGCAGCACTGTAGCCTCCCCCCAGCACGAAATACCGACAGCACTTCTCAGGATGACTCGAACAATACGAATAGTTTTGCGAACCTAGCTCGGGCAGCAGGCTAAGTTCAGTGCTCTGGAGTCAACGAACAAAGGCGCCTGATGATTTCCAATAGATGTCTGTGACTACGAGCTCTGTAGCTGCCCTACGGATCGAGTTAAGTACAGAAAACCGAGGGCGCCTATCAAGATGATCCAAATAATACGAATAGGTTTGCGGACCTAGCTCGGCTAGCAGACCGAGTTCAGACCTCTAGATTTAACAGGCGAACGCGCCTAATGATTCTGACTGCGATGGATGTGCTTGCCAGCTCTGTAGCTGTCTTACAGCTCGAGTCCAGACCAGAAAACCGAGAGTTTCTGTCAAGATGACTCGAATAATACGAACAGGTTGCCGCAGCTAGCTCGGCTGACAGACCGAGTTCAGACCTCTGGGTTCAACAGGCGAACGCGTCTGATCATTCTGCATGCATAAACTGTGCTTACCAGCTCTGTAGCTGCCCTAGAGCTCGAGTTATGTTCAGAAAACCGACAGCGCGTATCAAGATGACTCGAAACGGCCGTTCCCGCCACAGTGCTTTTTGGCCTTCAAAGTTACCCGATCGAGCTGAGATCAAGATGGCGAGCGGGAATAAGATCGAATATCACGGGAAAGAATACTAGAGCTCTAACGAATGGTCAAATTTCGAGAACAAAATTTTCAACCGAGCAAAAGTCACCAAAAGTTCCGTCGAGATTTTTCTTGCCAACTAGCTCTGGGGCGCGCCGGAATTACTCTTAGCTTCCAGCTATAACTAGCTAAGGGAAGCTCTACGAGTTATTCCTTTAGCTCATCGATGCTGAAGAGCTCTACGAGGTACCTGTTGGGTGTTGGGGTCGGCTACACAGGGCGCGTGCGCCCTAGCCGTGCAGAGTCCCTAGGGTCCCTCACGCCCTCTCAACCTCTTTGGGGTTGGAGGCCCGAGGATCTCAGAGATAATCTGCCGAACACCTTGGAGCAGGCGTTCACAAGCTGTGAGCTCGCTATCTGTAACAGTGGCCCCCAGAGGGAGTAAAGAAGCCTCCTGGAAAACTCGTCGCCAGTGGTTGTCCCCAAATGAGACCTCCACATAGCAACCTAGAGCAGAGCCTTCAACACTCACGCCACCGTCCCATCCTCCACGGATACGTCTGATACAATGTCTCTGTTGTCGTAAATATCTGAAGTCAATCCATCTTCCCGTCCTCCCCCTCCTCGCCTCCCAAGTCAACTCATCCGCAACACAATTGAACTCTCTGTAGATATGCTTCCACGGATCCGTCCCTACTGTGGCACACCTGATGTCGTAATCCTCCGTCAGTTGATTCATATCGTTTTGTAGACCGTGCACTCTCCTGCGGTACGATCGATCACGGCATTCCCAGATCCCTCGGGCCCAATTCACCACACACATACTATCACCAGTCATTTCAATCATCAATGAGCTCTCCGAGCCCTCCTGCCAGACAGTTTCGTTGTTATATCCGTGGGCAATCCTACGAGCGAGCCTGTCGGAGTCCTCAGGGGAGTCCCACGTATCCACCGGGCAAGGAGCACCGGGCGGTTTCCTGAAGATGGGCTCCCATCGAGGCTGTATTTTTGTCATGCACGCAACTACATTCCACCAGTCCGTCGCATTCCACTTGATGCTGAACCAGCGTAAATTACCACTCGCCGCCAGCATAAGACAATGCCAGCTGTCAGTGCTTGCATGCGCTCTCCCTCCCACTCTCCTCGTACCTTCCCTCCTCCTGGCTCCCGTGAACATGGATACAAGTGTGTCCCTCCGTAGTGACCATTCCCCCGCACAGTGTAACATGGCCTGCAGCGTCTGACGCCAGGCTCGTGCCCCACGCAAGTCCGTGGAGGCGAAGGCCCGATCATGAAACTGGGCCAGCTCCAGCGCAAACTCGAAATTGGCTCGGACCACCTTCTCTAGGAGACTGCAGTGGCCAGCCTGCAAGAATAGCTCGTATGACTTCGGTGTGGTCCTGTCCCTGAACTCCTCCCACGTCTCCTCCTCCCTCTTGTGTAATCCTCGCATACCGTTGAGACACCTCCCCTCCCAGACCTTAATCCTCTCCAGCAGTCGTAGGTTGCACGGCCAGCCTATACACCCGTGGTACACCACAGACTGCACACGAGCGGCATACCTACGAGGTACCTGTAAGCGTCCAAAACCCGGATAGCGAAGCCAAGCGCGGAACGCCGCACGGGGACCTCTGCCAGGCCGACTGAAACGATGCGCGGGACGCTGGAAACCTCGCAGGAGACGCTTGCAGGGGCGCCGTTTACGATGCGTGGGGCCCTGCAAAGCCCGCAAGGAAGATCTGCCTAAGAGCCTGGAAGAACTGCCGAAGCTCTTCCGAAGCTCTGCCGAAGCGCTTCGCGCACCCTGGAGCCACGCGCATTGGGAAACGCTAGGAAGCCACGCCCCTGGACCCGCTGCCGGTTCCGGCAGGGCGCTGCGAGAATCGTGGACCGGCGGAGGTGGGCGCGTGCTCCTCACCACCCACCGCCGGCTTCTTATCTGAAACCCTCAGCTCTCCAAGGAGCTATCCGGGAAAATACCTCGTAGAGCTCTGCGGCAAGATGACTGGGCGCCGGCGGTAAACCGTCAACCTTTGTTACCACCGGGGGACTCGTAGAGCTTCCTGACAGAATATAATGTGTAAAAAATTCCAGAGAACAACTAGTTTTTCAGCCCAAGCGATTTGAGACCTCTTAAGAAAACTCGGACGAAAAAACGATTTGTTTCGCAACCCAGTTCGAGTATCGAACCGAGTTCAGACCTCTGAATGCCGCGTCTGATGTCTGCGAATGGACTCCTGTGATTCCCAGCCCTGCAGCTCCCCTACAGCCCGAGTTAAGTGCAGAAAACCGACAGTATCGACTCGAATAAAAGAATAGTTTCGCGAGCAGCTGACCGAGTTCCGAGCTCGGAAATCGACCAACAGACGCGCCTGATGTGTACAAATCGATATCTGTGACCCGCAGCACTGTAGCCCTCCCCAGCACGAGTTGAGTGCAGAAAATTGAGAGCGCTTCTCAAGATGATTCGGACAATACGAATAGTTTCGCGAACCTAGCTCGGGCAGCAAGCCGAGTTCAGAGCTCTCGGCTCAATAGACGAACGCGACTGATGATTCCCCATCGATGTCTGTGAAAATGAGCCCTGTAGCTGCCCTACAGCTCGAGTTAAGTACAGAAAACCGAGAGCGTCTGTCGAGACGACTCGAACAATACGAATAGGTTTGCGGACCTAGTTCGGCTAATAGACCGAGTTCAGATCTCTTAGTTCAACAGGCGAACGCGCCTGATAATTCTGAATGCGATAGATGTGCTTACCAGATCTGTAGCTGCCCTACAGCTCGAGTACAGACAACTAAGAGCGTCTGTCAAGACGACTCGAATTATACGAATAAGTTTGCGGACCTAGCTCGGCTAGCAGACCGAGTTCAGACCTCTGGATTCAACGAGCGAACGCGCCTGATAATTCTGAATGCGATAGGTGTGCTAACCAGCTCTGTAGCTGCCCTACAGCTCGAGTTAAGAATAAAATAGCGACAACGCGTATTAAGATGACTCGAAACGACCGATCCCGCCAGTGTGCTTTTTGGCAGTAAAGGGTACCCGATCCAACTGAGATCAATATGGCGAGCGGGAATAAGGTCGAATATCATGGGAAAAAATACTAGAGCTCTAACGAATGTTCAAATTTCGAGAACAAAATTTTCAAAAAAGTTGTCAAAAGTTCAGTTCTTTTTTTCCGAACCAACTAGCTCTCCAGCGCGCCGGAACTGGCGCCGGCGGTGAACCGTCAACCTGGACACCGCCGGGAACCTCGTAGAGCTCCTGGCACGCAGGAGAGTGCTCAGCATCAAAAGAGAGGGCTTCTGCAAGCGTTTCTCGAAAATTAGTAAACGTGATTTTTCCATGTCTACAGGAAGTTGGTTTCGCCAAGTGTTTTAATAGTGAAAGTGCATCTACAGAGCTCATATTAAGACGCAGAGGCCCTCAGAGTCGTTTACAGGTGCGAAAAATCTGCTTTCTCGAAATGAATGGTCACATATTTTTAAAATTTTAGCAAGACCGACCAAAAGTTACCATATTGTCAGTTCTGGTCGGTCGACCAACTAGCTGAACCCCGCGCCGGAATTCCTCTAGCTCATCGCCGAAGAGCTCTACGAGGTAAACCCGGATAGTGAGGCAAGGCGCGGAGCGCAGAGCGCTCCAAAGCGCCGCACGGCGACCTCTGCCAGGCCGCCTGGACCGATGCGTGGGGCGCTGGAAACCTCGCAGGAGACGCCTGCGAGGGCGTCTTTTACGACGCGCGGTGCTCTGTGAAACCTACCACGGCACTTCTGCCTAGGAGCCTGCGAGCACTGGCGAAGCTCTGCCGAAGCTCTGCCGAAGCGCTTCGCGCACCCTTGAGCCACGCGTATTGGGAAACGCTAGGAAGCCACGCTCCCGGACCCGCTGCAACCTCCGGCAACTCGCTGCGAGGATAGCGAAGCCAAGCGCGGAACGCCGCACGGGGACCTCTGCCAGGCCGCCTGAAACGATGCGCGGGACGCTGGAAACCTCGCAGGAGACGCTTGCAGGGGCGCCGTTTACGATGCGTGGGGCCCTGCAAAGCGCGCAAGGAAGATCTGCCTAGGAGCCAGGAAGAACTGCCGAAGCTCTTCCGAAGCTCTGCCGAAGCGCTTCGCGCACCCTGGAGCCACGCGTATTGGGAAACGCTAGGAAGCCACGCTCCCGGACCCGCTGCCGGTTCCGGCAGGGCGCTGCGAGAATCGTGGACCGGCGGAGGTGGGCGCGTGCTCCTCACCACCCACCGCCGGCTTCTTATCTGAAACCCTCAGCTCTCCAAGGAGCTATCCGGGAACAATTCGTCTGTGCTCTAGTATGACTCGTGGAGCTTCCCCAAGCTAGTTGCTGGAAGCTTAAGAGTAATTCCGGCGCGCTGGAGAGCTAGTTGGCTCCAAAAAAAAGAACTGAACTTGACTCGTAGAGCTTCCCTATGCTAGTTGCTGGAAGCTTAAGAGCAACTCGTAGAGCTTCCCTTAGCTAGTTATAGCTGGAAGCTTAGAGTAATACCTCGTAGAGCTCTTCGGCATCGATGAGCTAGAGGAATGCCTCGTAGAGCTCTGATGGTAGAAGAGCTAGAGGAATTCGGCGACAGGGTGGAGCTAGTTGGCGAAATGTCGAAAAGGCACGCGATCATACCTTGCGCGGCCTGGCTCAGCCGATTTTGCAGTTCTAACAATTCGTTTGGGCTGCTATTTGCGCAGAGCGAAGCTTGGCATTACAGAAGTTACCTCACAAATTCTTAGTTCACTCCGCCAAAGAATTCTCCCAGCGAAGCCAGGGACCGACTTCACGTCGGCAGTCCAAAAATACAATTTTCCAGTTTCGCAGAAAATGCCATCAGAAGCTATCTGCTTGCACTTCTAGTTCTCTCAGGCGACTGCTTGCACTTCTATTGCCTGGTAGAGCTCTGATGGTACAAGAGCTAGAGGAATTCGGCGACAGGGTGGAGCTAGTTGGCGAAATGTCGAAAAGGGACGCGATCATACCTTCCGCGGCCTGGCTCAGCCGATTTTGCAGTTCTAACAATTCGTTTGGGCTGCTATTTGCGCAGAGCGAAGCTTGGCATTACAGAAGTTACCTCACAAATTCTTAGTTCATTCCGTCAAAAAATTCTCCCGAGCGAAGCCAGGGACCGACTTCACGTCGGCAGTCCAAAAATACAATTTTCCAGTTTTGCAGAAAATGCCATCAGAAGCTATCTGCTTGCACTTCTAGTTCTCTCAGGCGTCTGCTTGCACTTCTAGTGCCTCGTAGAGCTCTGATGGTAGAAGAGCTAGAGGAATTCGGCGACAGGGTGGAGCTAGTTGGCGAAATGTCGAAAAGGGACGCGATCATACCTTCCGCGGCCTGGCTCAGCCGATTTTGCAGTTCTAACAATTCGTTTGGGCTGCTATTTGCGCAGAGCGAAGCTTGGCAGTACAGAAGTTACCTCACAAATACCTCGTAGAGCTCTTCGTCATCGATGAGCTAGAGGAATTCCGGCGCGGGGTGGAGCCAGTTGGTCGACCCGGTGGCGGACAAAGTGTTAACTTTTCGGTAGTTTTGCGAATATTTCAAAGATATTTGACCATTTATTTGGAGAAAGCAGATTTTTCGCATGTGTAGTGGGATAAGACGCGTCTGCCACTAAAATTTTCAGGTCCGTAGCTGCAGTATTACTATCAAAACACTTGGGGGAACCGACGTTGGATAAAAACAGAAAAACGTGATTTTTCGAGTTTCTCAGGTCTTGCTGTAGATGCTTTCTCCATGCTTACCGAGGAGCGCCGTGTGAGAAAAGAGTTCTACGAGGGCCCCGGCGGTAACCTGGTTGACGGTTTACCGCCGGTTCCCAGTTCGGGCGCGGGGTGCAGCTAGTTGGCCGACCCGGCCCCGACGGACAATGTGCGAACTTTGGGTCGGTTGGACGAATCTCGTGAGAGATTTGAACATTCGTTTTGGAATCTGGTATTTTTCGCACCTGTAGTGGGTTATTTTGCGTTCGCTAGTGAATCCTGAGGTCTGTAGCTGCAGTATTACTATCAAAACACTTGGCGCAACTGTGCTTTCATATAAACATAAAAACGTGTTTTTCGAGTTGTTTGGGATCTTCTTCTGGACTCTGCCTGCATGTGTGCCGAGCAGCGCCTTGCGAGAAAAGAGCTCTACGAGGGCCCCGGCGGTAATCTGGTTGACGGTTTACCGCCGGTTCCAGTTCCGGCGCGCTGGAGAGCTAGTTGGCTCGGAAAAAAAAACTGAACTTTTCACAACTTTTGGTCGGTTGAAAATTTTGTTCTCGAAATTTGAACATTCGTTAGAGCTCTAATATTTTTTTCCGTGATATTCGATCTTATTCCCGCTCGCCATCTTGATCTCAGTTGGATCGGGTACCTTTTACTGCCAAAAAGCACACTGGCGGGATCGGCCGTTTCGAGTCATCTTGATACGCGTTGTCGGTATTTTATACTTAACTCGAGCTGTAGGACAGCTACAGAGCTGGTCAGCACACCTATCGCATTCAGAATCATCAGGCGCGTTCGCCTGTTGAATCCAGAGGTCTGAACTCGGTCTGCTAGCCGAGCTAGGTTCGCAAACCTATTCGTATCATTCAAGTCATCTTGATTCGCACTGTCGGTATTCTGAACTTAACTCGAGATATAGGACAGCTACAGAGCTGGTAAGCACGCCTCATCGACTCAGAATCATCAGGCGCGTCGGCTGTTCCAACCAGAGGTCTAACTCGGTCTGCTAGCCGAGCCAGGTCCGCAAACCTATCGTATTATTCGAATCATCTTGATAGGCGCTCTCGGTTTCCTGTACATCTTGATTCGCACTGTCGGTATTCTGAACTTAACTCGAGATATAGGACAGCTACAGAGCTGGTAAGCACGCCTCATCGACTCAGAATCATCAGGCGCGTTCGGTTGTTCCAACCAGAGGTCTGAACTCGGTCTGCTAGCCGAGCCAGGTCCGCAAACCTATTAGTATTATTCGAATCATCTTGATAGGCGCTCTCGGTTTCCTGTACTTAACTCGAGCTATAGGACAGCTACAGGGCTGATAGTTACAGAAACCGATTCAGAATCATCAGTCGCGTTTGTCTGTCGAATCCAGAGCTCTGAACTCGGTCTGCTGTGCGATCCAGAATCACGAAACTGTTCGTATTCTTCCACTCAGCTTGAGAGCTACTGTCGGCGTTCTGCACTTAACTCGGGCTGTAGGGAGGCTGCAGGGCGGGTAATCACAGGAATCGATTCGGAGACATCAGACGCGTCCGTCTGTCGCATTCAGAGGTCTGAACTCGGTCTGATACTCGAGTTGGGCTCAAAAACTATTCGTTCTCTGCAATTTTTTTCCGACAGTATATGTTGTCAGGAAGCTCTACGAGTCCCCCGGCGGTAACAAAGGTTGACGGTTTACCGCCGGCGCCCAGTACTCGTAGAGCTCATCGGCATCGATGAGCTAGAGGAATTCCGGCGCGGGGTGGAGCTAGTAACTCGTAGAGCTTCCCTTAGCAAGTTATGACTCGTAGAGCTTCCCCAAGCTAGTTGCTGGAAGCTTAAGAGTACTTCCGGCGCGCTGGAGTTGGCTCGAAAAAAAAGAACTGAACTTTTCACAACTGACTCGTAGAGCTTCCCTTAGCTAGTTGCTGGAAGCTTAAGAGTAATTCCGGCGCGCTGGAGAGCTAGTTGGCTCGAAAAAAAAGAACTGAACTTTTCACAACTTTTGGTCGGTTGAAAATTTTGTTCTCGAAATTCAACATTCGTTTGAGCTCTAGTATTTTTTCCCGTGATATTCGATCTTATTCCCGCTCGTCATCTTGATCTCAGCTCGATCGGGTAACCTTGAAGGCCAAAAAGCACACTGGCGGGATCGGCTGTTTCGAGTCATCTTGATACGCGTTGTCGGTATTTTGTACTTAACTCGAGCTGTAGGGCAGCTATAGAGCTGGTAAGCACACCTATCGCACTCAGAATCATCAGGCGCGTTCGCCTGTTGAATCTAGAGGTCTGAACTCGGTCTGCTAGCCGAGCTAGGTCCGCAAACCTATTCGTATTATTCGAGTCAACTTGATACGCTTGTCGGTATTTTCTACTTAACTCGAGCTGTAGGGCAGCTACAGTGCTGGTAAGCACACCTATCGCATGCAGAATCATCTGGCGCGTTCGCCTGTTGAATCCATAGGTCTGAACTCGGTCTGCTAGCCGAGCTAGGTCCGCAAACCTATTCGTATTATTCGAGTCAACTTGATACGCGTGGTGGGTATTTTGTACTTAATTCGAGGTCTAGGGCAGCTACATATCTGGTAAGCACATCCATCACATTCAGAATCATCAGGCGCGTTCGCCTCTGCACTCCAGAGGTCTGAACTCTGTCTGCTAGCCGAGCTAGGTCCGCAAATCTATTCGTATTATTTGAGTCATCTTGACAAACGCTCTCGGTTTTCTGTACTTAACTCGAGCTGTAGGGCAGCTACAGAGGCTATAGTCACAGCAATCGATTGGAATTATCGGGCGCGTTTGTCTGTTGTATCGAGAGCTCTGAACTCGGCCTGCTGCCCGCGCTAGGTTCGCGAAACTATTCGTATTGTCCGAATCATCGTAAAAAGTGCTCTCAATTTTCTGCTCTCAACTCGTGCTGGGGGAGGGCTACAGTGCTGCGGGTCATAGAAATCGATTTGCACACATCAGGCGCGTTCGTTGGTCGATTCGAAGCTCAGAACTTGGTCTGCTGCTCGAAACAGGTCCGCGAAACTATTGTATCATCCGAGTTATTCTGAGAGATGCTGTCGGTTTTCTGCACTTAACTCGGGCTGTGGGGGGGCTGCAGGGCTGGTAATCACATGAGTCGATTCGCAGACATCAGATGCGTCCGCCTGTCGTATTGAGAGGTCTGAACTCGGTCTGATACTCGAACTGGGTTGCGAAACTGTTTGTTTTTTTGTTAGAGTCATCTTCAGAGGTCTGAAATCGCTTGGGGTGGAAACTATTCGTTCTCTGCAATTTATTTTCCACATTATATATTGTAGGAAGCTCTACGAGTCCCCCGGCGGTAACAAAGGTTGACGGTTTACCGCCGGCGCCCAGTTTCACAACTTTTGGTCGGTTGAAAATTTTGTTCTCGAAATTTGACCATTCGTTAGAGCTCTAGTATTTTTTCCCGTGATATTCGATCTTATTCCCGCTCGCCATCTTGATCTCAGCTCGATCGGGTACCTTTTACTGCCAAAAAGCACACTGGCGGGATCGGGCGTTTCGAGTCATCTTGATACGCGTTGTCGGTATTTTGTATTCAAATCGAGCTGTAGGAGACTACAGAGCTGGTAAGCACAGCTATCGCACTCCGAATCATCAGGCGCGTTCGCCTGTTCCAGTCAGAGGTCTGAACTCGGTCTGTCAGCCGAGCTAGGGCCGCAAACCTATTCGTATTACTCGAGTCAACTTGATACGTGTGGTCGGTATTTTCTACTTAACTCGAGCTGTAGGGCAGCTACTGTGCTGGTAAGCACACCTATAGCACTCAGAATCATCAGGCGCGTTCGCCTGTTGAATCCATAGGTCTGAACTCAGTCTGCTAGTCGAGCTAGGTCCGCAAACCTATTCGTATTATTGGAGTGAACTTGATACGCGTGGTGGGTATTTTCTTCTAAATTCGAGCTGCAGGGCAGCTTGAGAGCTGGTAAGCACATTCATCGCATTCAGAATTATCAGGCGCGTTCGCCTCTTGAATCGAGAGGTCTGAAATTGGTCTGCTAGCCGAGTCAGGTCCGCAAACCTATTCGTATTATCCGAGGCATCTTGATAGACGCTCTCGGTTTTCTCTACTTTACTCGAGGTGTAGGGCAGCTACAAAGCCTATAGTCACAAAAATCGATTGAAAATTATCGGGCGCGTTTATCTGTTGTATCGAGAGCTCTGAACTCGGCCTGTTGCCTGAGCTAGATTCGCGAAACTATTCGTATTGTCCGAATCATCGTGAAAAGTGCTCTCAATTTTCTGCACTCAACTCGTGCTGGGGGAGGGCTACAGTGCTGCGGGTCATAGAAATCGATTTGCACACATCAGCGCGTTCGTTGGTCGATTCGAGAGCTCAGAACTTGGTCTGCTGCTCGAAACAGGTCCGCGAAACTATTGTATTATTCGAGTCATCCTGAGAGATGCTGTCGGTTTTCTGCACTTAACTCGGGCTGTAGGGGGGCTGCAGGGCTGGTAATCACATGAGTCGATTCGCAGACATCAGACGCGTCCGCCTGTCGCATTGAGAGGTCTGAACTCGGTCTGATACTCGAACTGGGTTGCGAAACTGTTTGTTTTTTTTGTTAGAGTCATCTTGAGAGGTCTGAAATCGCTTGGGCTGAAAACTAGTCGTTCTCTGGATTTTTTCCCACACTATATACTGTCAGGAAGCTCTACGAGTCCCCCGGCGGTAAGAAAGGTTGACGGTTTACCGCCGGCGCCCAGTTTTTTCCCGTGATCTTCGATCTTATTCCCGCTCGCCATCTTGATCTCAGCTCGATCGGGTACCTTTTACTGCCAAAAAGCACACTGGCGGGATCGGCCGTTTCGAGTCATCTTGATACGCGTTGTCGGTATTTTGTATTTAACTCGAGCTGTAGGACAGCTACAGAGCTGGTAAGCACAGCTAATCGATGTAGAATGATTAGGTGCGTTCGCCTGTTGAATCCAGAGCTCTGAACTCGGTTTGCTAGCCGAGCTAGGTCCGCAAACCTATTCGTATTATTCAAGTCATCTTGATTCGCACTGTCGGTATTCTGAACTTAACTCGAGATATAGGACAGCTACAGAGCTGGTAGGCACGCCTCATCGACTCAGAATCATCAGGCGCGTTCGGCTGTTCCAACCAGAGGTCTGAACTCGGTCTGCTAGCCGAGCCAGGTCCGCAAACCTATTCGTATTATTCGAATCATCTTGATAGGCGCTCTCGGTTTCCTGTACTTAACTCGAGCTATAGGACAGCTACAGGGCTGATAGTAACTCGTAGAGCTTCCCTTAGCAAGTTATTGCTGGAAGCTAAGAGTAATTCCGGCGCGCCCCACAGCTAGTTGGCTCGAAAAATCTCGACTGAACTTTTCACAACTTTTGGTCGGTTGAAAATTTTGTTCTCGAAATTCAACAATTCGTTTGTGCTCTAGTATTTTTTCCCGTGATATTCGATCTTATTCCCGCTCGCCATCTTGATCTCAGCTCGATCGGGTAAATATTACTATCGAAAAGCACTGTGGCGGGATCGGCCGTTTCGAGTCATCTTGATACGCACTGACGGTTTTCTGAAGATAACTCGAGCTTTAGGACAGCTACAGAGCTCGTAAGCACAGCTAATTGATGTAGAATGATTAGGCGCGTTCGCCTGTTGAACCCAGAGCTCTAAGCTCGGTCTGTGAGCCGAGCTAGGTTCGCAAACCTATATGTATTATTCGAGTTATCTTAATTCGCACTGTTGTTATTCTGAGCTTAACTCGAGATATAGGACAGCTGCAGAGCTGGTAAGCACACCCTATGATCTCAGAATGATCAGGCGCATTCGGCTGTTCTAACCAGAGGTCTGAACTCGGTCTGCTAGCCGAGCCAGGTCCGCAAACCGATTCGTATTATTCGAATCATCTTGACAGACGCTCTCGGTTTCCTGTACTTAACTCGAGCTATAGGACAGCTACAGGGCTGATGCTTATTGAAACCGATTCAGAATCATCAGTCGCGTTCGAATCCAGAGCTCTGAACTCGGTCTGCTGCCCGATCCAGAATCGCGAAACTGTTCGTATTCTTCCAGTCATCCTGAGAGCTGCTGTCGGCTTTCTGCACTTAACTCGGGCTATATAGGGAGGCTGCAGGGCGGGTAATCACAGCAATCGATTCGGAGACATCAGACGCGTCCGCCTGTTGCATTCAGACGTCTGAACTCGGTCTGATACTCGAGTTGGGCTGAACAACTATTCGTCTTCTGCAATTTTTTTTTGAGATTATATGTTGTCAGGAAGCTCTACGAGTCCCCCGGCGGTAACAAAGGTTGACGGTTTACCGCCGGCGCCCAGTTACAGACACCCATTCAGAATCATCAGTCGCGTTTGTCTGTCGAATCCAGAGTTCTCTCAGCGGCTGGGAGGGGGAAACTATCGCAAATTTTTCGCGGTGGTTTCTTCTTCCAGCCGCGGCCGCGGCCGCGGCTGCGGCTGCGGCTGCGGCCGCGGTTGGGAGGGGAGAACTATCGCGAATTTTTCGCGGTGGTTTTCTTCTTCCAGCCGCGGCCGTGGCCGCGGCTGCGGCCGCGGCTTCCTCTTCCAGCCGCGGCCGCGGCCGCGGCTGCGGCTGCGGCTGTGGCTGCGGCCGCGGCTGGGAGGGGGAAACTATCGCGAATTTTTCGCGGTGATTTCTTTTTCCAGCCGCGGCCGCGGCCGCGGCTGCGGCTGCCGATGCGGCCGCGGCTGGGAGAGGGAAACAATCGCGAATTTTTCGCGATAGTTTTCTTCTTCCAGCCGCGGCCGCGGCCGCGGCTGCGCCTCTGGCTGTGGCTGCGGCCGCGACTGGGAGGGGGAAACTATCGCGAATTTTTCGCGGTGGTTTTCTTCTTTCTGCTGCGGCCGCGGCCGCGGCTGCCGCGGCTGCGCCTTTGGCTGTGGCTGCGGCTGCGGCTGGGAGGGGGAAACTATAGCGATTTTTTCGCGGTGGTTTTCTTCTTTCAGCCGCGGCCGCGCCTGCGGCTGCGGCTGCGGCTGCGGCCGCGGCTGGGAGGGGGAAATTATTGCGATTTTTTCGCGGTGGTTTCCTTCTTCCAGGCGCGGCCGCGGCCGCGGCCGTGGCTGTGGCTGCTGCCGCGGCTGGCAGGGGGAAATGACTCGTAGAGCTTCCCTAAGCTAGTTGCTGGAAGCTTAAGAGTAATTCCGGCGCGCTGGAGAGCTAGTTGGCACGAAAAATCTCGACGGAACTTTTGGTGACTTTTGGTCAGTTGAAAATTTTGTTCTCAAAATTTGAACATTCGTTAGAGCTCTAGTATTTTTTCCCGTGATATTCGATCTTATTCCCGCTCGCCATCTTGATCTCAGCTCGATCGGGTAACTTTGAAGGCCAAAAAGCACTCTGGCGGGATCGGCCGTTTCGAGTCATCTTGATACGCGTTGTCGGTATTTTGTACTTAACTCAAGCTGTAGGGCACCTATAGAGCTGGTAAGCACACCTATCGCATTCAGAATGAATAGACGCGTTCGCCTGTTGAATCCAGAGGGCTAAACTCGGTCTGTGAGCCGAGCTAGGTCCGCAAACCTATTCGTATTATTCGAATCATCTTGACAGAAACTGTCGGTATTTTGTACTTAACTCGAGCTGTAGGGCAGCTACAGAGCTGGTAAGCCCACCTATCGGATTCAGAATGATTAGGCGCGTTCGCCTGTTGAATCCAGAAGTCTGAACTCGGTCCGTGAGTCGAGCTAGGTCCGCAAACCTATTCGTATTATTCGAGTCATCTTGACATAAACTCTCGGTTTTCTGTACTTAACTCGAGCTGTAAGACAGCTACAGAGCTGATATTTACAGAAACTGATTCAGAATCGTCAGTTGCGTTTGTCTGTCGAATCCAGAGCTCTGAACTCGGTCTTCTGCCCGTCTAGAATCGCGAAATTATTCGTATTGGTCGAGTCATCTTGAGAAGTGCTCTCGGTTTTCTTCACTTAACTTGCGCTGAGAGGGTGCTACAGTGCTGGTTGTCATATGAATCGATTTAAAGAGATCATGCGCGTCCGACTGTCGAATCGAGAGCTCGGAACTCGGTCTGCTGCCCGAACTAGGTTCGCGAAACTATTGTATTGTTCGAGTCATCCTGAGAGATGCTGTCGGTTTTCTGCACTGACCTCGGGCTGTAGGGGGGCTGCGGGGCTGGTAATGACAGGAGTCGATTCGCAGACATCAGACGCGTCCGCTTGTCGCATTCAGAGGTCAAAAACTATGTATTCACTATGAGTCAGAATGTTGGTAGGTGCTGTCGGTTTTCTCAACTTAAGTCGAGCTTGGAAGCTCTACGAGTTCCCCGGCGGTAACCAAGGTTGACGGTTTACCGCCGGCGCCCAGTTATCGAAAATTTTTCGCCGTGGTTTCCCTCTTCCAGGCGCGGCCGCGGCCGCGGCTGCGGCTGCGGCTGCGGCCGCGGCTGGGGAGGGGGAAACTATCGCGAATTTTTCGCGGTGGTTTTCTCCTTCCAGCCGCGGCCGCGGCCGCGGCTGCGGCTCTGGCTGGGGCTGCGGCCGCGGCTGGGAGGGGGAAACTATTGCGAATTTTTCGCGGTGGTTTCCTCTTCCAGGCGCGGCCGCGGCTGCGGCTGCGGCTGCGGCTGCGGCCGCGGCTGGGAGGGGGAAACTATCGCGAATTTTTCGCGGTGGTTTTCTTCTTCCAGCCGCGGCCGCGGCCGCGGCTGCGTCTGCGGCTGCGGCCTCGGTTGGGAGGGGAAAATTATCGCGATTTTTTCGCGGTGGTTTTCTTTTTCAAGCCGCGGCCGTGGTTGCGGCTGCGGCTCTGGCCGCGGCTGGGAGGAGGAAACTATTGCGATTTTTTCGCTGTGGTTTTCCTCTTCCAGCCGCGGCCGCGGCCGCGGCTGCGGATCTGGCTGTGGCTGCGGCTGGGGGGGGGGGAACTATCGCGAATGTTTCGTGGTGTTTTTTTCTTCCAGCCGCGGCCGCGGCCGCGGCTGCGGCTCCGGCTGTGGCTGCGGCTGAGAGGGGGAAAACTATCGCGATTTTTTCGCGGTGGTTTTTCCTTCCAGCCGCGGCCGCGGCCGCGGCTGCGGCTCCGGCCGCGGCCGCGGCTGGGGGGCGGCGGGGGGGCAGCGGGAGAGAGCAGAAGGGCAAGGCAAGCAGAGGAGGGGCCAGCCAGCAGGGAGCAGAAAAGAGCAGCAGCGGCGAGGGAGCGGGAGGGACGACGACGACGACGACGGACGCGAGGGCCGGCGGGGGGGCACCGGGAGAGCGCAGCAGGGCAAGGCAAGCAGAGGGGGGCCGGCCAGCAGGGAGCGGCGAGGGAGCGGGAGCAGCGGCGAGGGCAGCAGCGGGGAGGGCAAGCAAGCAAGGGGCAGCGGGAGGGCAGCGGCGAGGGCAGCGGCGGGGACGCGACACGCGACGACGACGACACAACGACGACGACAACGACGACGACGACGACGACGACGACGACGACGACGACGACGACGACGACGACGACGACGACGACGACGACGACGACGACGACGACGACGACGACGGACGACGACGACGCGACCGACGACGACCGACGACGACGACGACGACGACGACGGACGACGACGACGACGACGACGACGACGACGACGACGACGACGACTGACGACGACCGACGACGACGACGACGACGACGACGACGACGGACGACGACGACGACGACGTCGACGACGACGTCGACGACACGAACAACGACGACGACGACGACGACGACGACGACGACGACGACGGACGACGACGACGACGACGACGACGACGACGACGACGACGACGACCGACGACGACGCGACGACGACGACGACGACGACGACGACGACGACGGACGACGACGACGACGACGACGACGACGACGACGACGACGACGACGACGACGACGACGACGACGACGACGGACGACGACGACGACGAACGGACGACGACGACGACGACGACGACGACGACGACGACGACGACGACGACGACGACGACGACGACGACGACGACGACGACGACGACGACGACGACGACGACGACGACGACGACGACGACGACGACGACGACGACGACGACGACGACGACGACGACGACGACGACGACGACGACGACGACGACGACGACGACGACGACGACGACGACGACGACGACGACGACGACGACGACGACGAGGGGGGGGGGCCGCCGCCGCCGCGCAGCCTCCACAGGCGCTCCTCCTTCCTCTTCCTTTAGGCTCAAGGAGCCTTGAGCTTCTAGCGCGGCCCGGGGGTCTGCAGTCGTTCCGCAGGGAGCGGCGGCGGGCTCTGGGGCCTAACCTCGGGGCTAACCCGAGGGAGATCTGCTGTCTCACAGGAGATGGCGGGGCACCTGGTGAAAGCCCAGGACCTGCTGCTGCCTCCGGGTGGCGGTGGGGGAGCTGGTGCAAGCCTAGCAGAGTCGTGCGTCCCTGCGCGGAGTGCGGCGCGTCCGGTGGAAACCCGCGACGACCTTCTGCTGCTTCCTCCGGGAGGCGGTGGGGGAGTTGGTGAAAGCCCAGCAGAGCTGTGGCTCCCTCCGGGGACTGCGGCGTTCCCGGTGAGAGCCCGGGAACCTCTCTCTTCAAGACCTGGGCTCTCCTGCCCGGGCCGCCCTTCGGGGTGTGCCTCAGAGCAATCTGAGGAAACGCTGGAGCCCGCAGAAGCTTTCGAGCACGCTGTGGGGGAAGGCTCGGCCGCGTACGCGGTTGTGCTCTCGAGTGATCGAGAGAAATGCTGGGTTGATGCCGGCTCTCCCTCCGCGGGTGCGATGCGCGGACACCCCCGGGTTAACCACACCGGGGTTCATCGACACTTCACGGCAGTCGCTCGGGAGTCTCCACTCTCCGAGAAAGATAGTAGTGAAGGGAACCTCGATCCTACCGAGGCTAAACAAAGGACCTATGCAGCGGGCGCTCGGGAGTCTCCTCTCCCTTGGCAGCTAGCTGTTGTGGAAGCCCCAGCTCCGGCTGGGCGCCTGGTCGCGCCACGCTGTGCGGCCGGGGAAAGTCCCGCGAAAGCGGGCCCTGGTTCCCCTCCGGGTTGGCCTGGTGCCATGGGGACTCGGTGGTTCATCACATCGGGTTACACTGAAGGAAACGAAGGTTTGGAGAGAATGTCTGTATGTGCGGAAGCCTGGTGTGGTGGTGGCGCGGCGGGCGCGGTGAGCGGACGCGACTGCGGTCTGCGCTGGGAGGACGAAACGCTCGCGAAATTTTCGCGGGCGCTTTCGGCGCCAGCGCGGGCTGTGCGGCGCGGGCAGGAGGCCTCTGGGTTAGTGCGCTGGGAGGGGGAAACTATGGCGAATTTTTCGCGACGGTTTTCTGCTTCGGCGTGTGGCCTGTTGGGCGGAGCGGGCGTTTCGGGAATGGCGCTCTCGCAGGGGGAAACGCTGGCGGATTTTTCCAGATGGTCTTCTGCTCCGGGGGCCGCTCGGTGCGGATGTGTCTCTTCGGAGGCAGCGCGCTGGGAGGGGGAGTCTATCGCGAATTTTGCGCGACAGTTTCCCGATGCTGCGCGCGCGGCGGGCGCGGTGGGCGGACGCGATTGCGGTCCGCGTTCGGAGCAGGAAACGCTCGCGAAATTTTCGCGGCCGTCTTCGGCTCTGGCGCGGGCTGTGCGCTGCGGAGAGGAGGCTACTGGGTCAGGGCGCTGGGAGGGAGAGTTTCTTTCGGACTTTTCGCGGGAGGTTCCGGCTGCGTCGCGGGCTTCGGCTCCGGTCTTGCCAGGCGGGATCGCGCGGGCCTCGGATTCCGTCGCTGTGCCCGTCCCAGCGCGGCTCGCTGATCATTCGCCGTGGGAAAGCAGTGATGGCTGTGAATTTATAGAGGATTTCGACGCGGGGGAACTTGATGCTTTTGCCGCCAGCGATTGTGACGACGACGACGAGAATGACGATGACGACGATTGGTTTGGAGCTGACGACGCCGTCTGGTCAGCCCCGGTCCCGGCTTCCTCTTTGGCAGTGGCGTTGGCCTCGGCTTCTGTCGCGGCCGTGGTCTCGGTCCGGGCTCCGTCTGTGCGGGGCGCGGAGCGCGCCCCGCAGCTGGGGGGATCTGTGGAGTGGGAGGACCGGCTGCGTGAGAGCTTGCGCGCAGAGCACGACGTGATCAGGGAGGAAGTCGTGGATGATGCCGCCTGGGAGGCAGCGCAGCGCGAGCAGAAAGCGCATCGCAAGGCGTGCCGCGCGTCGCTTCGGAGGTCGCGCTGTGCGCGGCGGGAGGCGGAGTGGGCGCGGCGGACGGAGGCGGCGGCGGCGCGTAACGAAGAGATGGCGGTCCGTGTCCCGCTTCCGGTCGTGCCGCGCCTGCTTCCGCGCGATGAGTCGCCGCGTGCGCGCGATGAGTCGCCGCGGCGTGCCCCGGTGTCCCGCGCGGCGCTGGGGGGGCGGAGACTCGCGCGACTGCAGCAGTTTCTGAATGCCCGAGCGGCGCGGGCTGTTGATTCCGTGTGCACCCCGCGCGTGGCGCTGCCGTCTCTGGAAGCGCGTGTGTCTGCGCTGTCAGTCGGGGAGGTTGCGCTGATTGCAGCTTCAGTTTTTGCTGCGCTGGGTCTGTTCCCGCCAAGGCCACAAGTTCTGTCAGGTGGCCGCGCTGTGACGCGCGCGATGGCGCGCGCGCGGATGTGGAAAGAGAGAGAGAGCTTTTGGCGCGACGTGGGCGCTCCGTCCGATGCGGCGCCGTCTGCCGCGAAGGTTCGGGTCGCCAAGTGGTTTTGCTGTGGCCGGCGTGGGCTCTCCGCGCGGAGGTGCGGGGGGCGGCGCGTGTGCGCGCGCAGGTTCTCCCCCGGCATTGGCATCGGCGCTGCCAAGGCCAGGGCGGGCCGGGGCGCGGACGAGTGCGCGGGGGGCGCTGCTTGGAGGGCGTCGCAGAGGGCGGGGCAGTGCGTTGGCGATGCGGCTCTGCGCGTGGCCTGTGTCTTCGCCGCGCTGGGCGGTGTTTTCTGGGATGTGTGTTCCCGCGTGGGACGACTCGGTGCTGCTGGGGGGTCTGGCGCGTCCCGCGCGTGGCGGCGGCGCCTTAGACGTGGCGTCGCGTCGGGGCGACTCGGAGTTGTTGATGCGGGAGATCGCCCGGGGCCGTGGCGGAATAAGTGTCTGCAATTGAGTGTCGCTCGGTGCGGGGGTGCTGGCGCGCGCGCGCAGGCGGAGTGCTTCTTCGAGTTGCAGTGCGCTAATGATTCCGGAGCTGGGGCGTGCGGTGACGCAGCGGAGAAGGCGAACTTTGCTATCGTGCAGGATTGGCTGGAGGCGCGCCGTTCGAGGATGCGAGTCTATGAGGCGGAGAGTGCAGATGGTTTACTGCGTGGGGAGTGTTCCGGCGCATGGTTTTTGGGTTCCGCGGGGGGGGCCGAGATCGGCAGCGTTGTGTGGTACCCAGAGGGCCATGTCGCGACGGTCGTTGATGTGGACGGTCGCTTGGCCGCTGGCGTATCTCTCGGAGACGCAGGCGCCGCGCCGTGGCTGCGGTCGATTGCAGGCGCGCCGAAGAGGAGTGCGCCGAAAAAGAAGGCCGCCGCGAAAAGCCAGCGAGGTGCGCATCTCCGCGGTGCGCAGAACCCGAACGTCATGGCGGGCGTTGCTGCGCGGGAGCGACGCGCGACCGGTGAGGATGGGGCGCCGTCGTCGTCTGGCGAGGACATGCCAGTCATCCAGGGAGTCACCGTCGACGATGCCGATTCGGGCGATGCCGCGGGGGTGTCCGTGCTTCGTCGACCTGCAGCTGCGGTCGCCACGCGCGGCCGTGCGTCTGGGGATGAGAGCGATTCGGGTGAGGACATGCCGATGCTTCCAGGGGTTACGGTGGAAGAGGATGACGCGGGGGCTGCTCGGGCGCGATCGGACGCCGTCGCACCGCAGGCAGCGGCTGCGAGGCGCGCTCTTCGGGGCGCGGCTTCGGCCGCGGCGCCGCCGAGCGATTCTGATGGCGAGGAGATGCCTGTCATCCCTGGAGTGACCGTGGACGTCGGGGGTGCTGACGATGGTGCAAGCGATGGCAGCGGGCCGGCCGCGCGTCCGCGCGGTGCCCGGAGAGCACGCCGGAAGCGCGGGGCCGCGGACGGGGTGCTTGCGTCCGAGGCAGAGTCCCGGCAGTTCCAGCCGGATTACGTGGACGAGGACCGCTGCAAAGGGCTGACGTGGGGGGGGGGCTGGGGGCGAGAGCAGTGCCGGTTTCGGCCGAAGACGGGGAGCGACGTGTGCGGGAAGTGCGCTCGATATGGGTGCCCGCACGGGCGCGTCAGGGGCCCGATTCCTGCAGGCGCGTTGGATAAGTTCAAGGAGTTCGCGCTCAAGGCGAACAAGCCATCTAAGCAGTGGTACGCGCGGCACGCGATGTGGGACGTGGCGTCGAAGATGAAACCTGAGCTGAAGTCCTTGTGTGATGTGGACGAGCACGGGCGATTTGTGTTAACGAACAGTGAGTACGAGCAGTGCCTCAAACAAGTCCATGACAATCTCCGAACCAATAAGAATTATGGCCGTTCTGGCTTCGTATACGAGAAGGGGGCAGGGGTGCGGACACTGCAGGATCGCTGCGGGGAGGGAACTACTCGGTTCGGATCGGAGAGGGAGTCCTACAATGGGCAGCAGGGGGGGAAGGTGTTCATGTGGTACAGCAGGGCGGTCTTCAACAAGTACCTGGGGCAGCTGCAAGCTTCCGAAATGGAATGTAGCGAGAAGGACTGCGTGGAGGCGTTGCGGTTGACCAGCGAGGAGATCCGGCGGTACCCAATGAAGCAGCAGTATCTGAAGCCGTACGCAGGCCCGCAGTGCTATCCGCACATTGATCCGCGTTCGAAGGAGAACAGGCTGCACGCGAACGAGAAAATGGGGCATGCGCCCGGAGAGGATCCGCAGGGGGGCGGCGACGGCGGCGCCGGGCCCGAGGCGTGCGGGGGAGCCGACGACGGGGCGTCGCACTTGTTCTGTATGCGGAATTGGGCGCAGTGCGATCGGTGCCACTGCTGGCGCCTGCTTCTGCCTGCCTGCGCTGCGCGCGCGCGAGGGGATGAGTACTGCAGGGTTCGCGACACCGACTTGGATTGGGAGGGGTGGTTGAGGGGGGCGGCGCATCGGTGTGCGGCGGCGGCTGGTGCGTCGAGAGATCAGGACGCTGCGCTTGGTGGGGGGGGCGGCGACGCCGTGGAGGGTGCGATGCAGCAGGGCGGCGGCGCGGACGAGGGCGGGGGTGGGGGGGGGTGCGCGGCGGCGCTCGGAAGCGGCGCCTGGGGCGGAAGACGTCCGAGGCGGAGGCTGCCGAGCCCGCCGCGGTGCGCGGCGGGGCGCGGAAGCGGCGGCTGGGGCGCAAGACGTCCGAGGCAGAGGCTGCTGGGGGCGACGCGGGGCGCAGGGGCGCGGAGGAGGGGCGAGCTGGCGAAGGGGGCGCGGAGGTGCCGGAGGCGCGCCGGGGGCGCCGGAGACTCGAGCGCAAGACGTCCGCCGAAGAGAGGGCCGAAGCGGGCGGTGCGGTCCGCGGAGCCGTGGATGAGGAGGGCGGTGGTGACGAGGCTTGCGGCGGCATGGCGGAGTTATCGGCATCGGATTGCGACGACGAGCGTTCTGCGTCAGATCATGAGTGCGCCTCGGAAGAAGACGCGGCACCGCTGCCGCGCGAGCTGCGCAGCGCGCTCGATGCGGAGCTGGTGCGTTTCGCTGGTGCTGGGCCGCCGACGGAGGCAGACTGGGCAGAGGCGCGAGCGGCCGAGGAGGGGCGCGGGAGCGCGCCGCGTCGCGCCGGAGGTGGGGATGCGCGGGCGTGGGCAGTTGCGTCCGTGCCCCACCTCAAGGACAAGCGCATGTTGGCATTGGTCGGTGCCGTCCGCGAGTACCTGGTGTCGTGTCGTCAGTGCGACCGGGGTAGTTTTCGGATCCAGGGGTCGGACGGCGACAAGTTGTGGGGTGCGCTGATGGAGCCGGGGCGGCCAGGGCGGTTCGGGCGCGTGCTGCTGGAGATGGAGGATCGCGCGCGCGGTCGTGATCCGAGCGCGGAGCGTTCGTCTTGGGAGGCGATAGCCGTGGAGGAGGATTTTCGTCGTCGCTCGAAGTGGCCCCGAGTGCGTTTCGAGTGTAGTATGTTGCAGACGCCGGTCGTGTCCGAGAGCGGCGGGACGCAGTGGCGGGCGGTGCGGTGCTGCGATGACCCGGATGGGGGCGATGTGGACGATTTCCAGGCTCTGTGGCAGCGCGAGTCGCGTGTCGCGGCCGGGTTCGCGGCGAACGTGGTTCGGGATGACGACGTGGTCGTGTTGCCTGTGGAGCGGCCTGCCGGGTGGACAGAGCCCGCGCACATGGCGGGGGCGTGGTGGCGGGGCCAGGGCCCGCGGGAGCGCAGAGCGGAGGAGGGGGAGAACCCTGGGCGCGTCTGGGTGGGCCAGCTGCAGGAGGACGCGGCCGTGGCGGGGCTGCTGCCTGAGGGCTGCGCGGGCGAGCGCACTGCGAAAGAGGGGCTCGACGCGTTGCATCAGGCCGGTCAGGAAGCGCGGGGGGCGGGTCGCGCGGGGCGTGGTCGAGGGCGCCCGGCGAAGAAGCGCGGTCGGTACGGGAATGACTTGAGGGTTGTGCTCCGAAGTCGGTGGGCCCCGGGCGACCGCGCGCGCCCAGGCAAGCGGGAAGTGTTTGTGTTTGCAGGCGCGCCAGAGGCTGGCCACTGGGAGTTCCGACCGCAGGCGGAGTTGCGCGATGTGTTTGGAACCGCGGGAGCGTTGACGCCCAAACTGGATCACCGAGGCCGTGTCGAGGCAGGGGACGTTCACCAGAAGTGCATGCTGCTGGCGCTGAAGACGGTGCCGCTGCGCGTGGCGAAGTATGACGTGCAGCTGCGCGATGCGTCCGTGCGGGCCGTGCAGGCGGCGCAGGCGATCCTGACGCGCATGGTGAAGTTCACGTGCCACGAGTGCCAGGAGCGGTTCCCGGCGTTCCACCCTGCCTTCGAGCCGCCGGACCAGCTCGCGGATGAGATGCTGCTGCTCCGTCGCGGCGGGGACGGGCTGGCTGCGTGCAGCACGGAGGTGGCCGAGTGGGACGAGGTGCCGCCGAGCGACCCGCCGGATGGCTTCGCCCTGGAGTGCGCGGGCGTGTGCATGCGGTGTAGGCGGGATCTGGACAAGCAGGCGGCGGCCGCGCCCACGGAAGACGACCTGTATCAGGTGGTGGGTCTCCGCACCGCGCAGAATCACATGGACCCGTGCTTCCGGTTCCCCTCCGATGACCTGCGCGACCTGTTCGACCAGGCCACGCTCACGGAGAGCCTGCTCATTGCTCTGGACCACATGCAGGTGCATCTGGCCACCGTGTCTCGGACAGGGCTGCGCAAGTTCCGCAAGAACATCATCTCGTTCCCGCAGGATGTGGCCGGGTTCGCGCGGCGTCACGAGCTGATGAAGGGGTACCGCGTCGGGGATCGCGTGAACTCGGTGCGCGGACCTGGCGAGCGCCCCGACGACCCGCACCGCCCGGAGCGCATGGCCGCGGGGAGCACGGACGAGGAGCGGCAGCGCTTCGGCGTGGACGTGTACGGGTGCCTGGTGTTTCCCGGTCGGGTTGCGGAGGTGCTGCTCAGTGGGGAAGTGATCATCGACTACGACCATGGCGGCAGGGGGAGGGAGCTTCAGGAGAACGTGGAGCCGCGGGTGATGCTGCCCTGGCACCCGAGGAAGGTGCCCTTCAGTCTGATGCTGCGGCGGAACGTTGGTTTCGGGAAGGAGGTGGTCGAGGGCCTGCACGTGCGCTGGCGCTACTGTGGGCACGTGCTGCGGGCGCTGTGCGCGTTCGCCGGCTCGTACGGGCCCTGGCGCCTGGGCGGCACTGCGAATGAGCCCATGCACAAGTACTACGACCCGCGTTTGTTTGATGTGCTGCCGGACGACGACATCATCCGGTGCTATGCGCCGAAGGAGAGCGACGACGGCGCCGTGCTGTCGGGGGACGAGGCGGGGGAAGCCGAGGGGCCGGGGCCGGTGACTCGGGCGGAGGCCATTGCCAGGGATACTGTTCCGTGTGGCGTCGACGTCGTCACGCCGCGGCAGTTCATTGCCGCGGGCTTCGACGTGCACTTCGTGGGGCCGCGTGATGAGGCTCAGCGCGGGGCGAGAGTCCGCGACGGCGACGGCGCACAGCGTGGCGACGAGGGCGGCCAGGACGCCGCGGGCGACGGTGGTGCCGAGGAGGCAGATGAGGACCAGTTCGATGTCGGGGACGGAGACGAGGCCATGGCCGTCGATCACGATGTGTTCAGTGCTTGGCTCGAGAAGGCGCAGTTCAGGTACGGCGGGGCTGTGCAGCGATGGTGGGCGGGGCTGCAGCCGGACCTGTTCGGGCGCTTGCTGGACGCGGCGCGGGGGGAGAGCACAGTGGTGGCCGTGCAGAGGGATCGGGTGCCCGTGGAGTGCGTGCGCGTCGATTTCCTCGTGGACTGGATCGGGCCGCGGGTCGGGGGGCCGTTCTCTGACCCAGACGGGGGCGTGACTCCGGAGGCGGTCCTGGACGATGTGATGCTGGAGTTGGCCATGGCCGGCAGGTTCGTGGGAGCTGCTCAGGACAAGGATACGGGGTGCGTGGAGGAGAATTTGCCGGAGTTTGACGAGGACGAGGCGGTCGCGCGGACGGGAGAGCGGATGATTTACGGGTGGCCCGGCCAGAGTGACGACCCGATCCCGGCGCGCTCCGTCGGTCGCTTCGCGAGGGCGTTCCCGTTGGAGTTCCCGATGGGCATCGGCGACCTCTTCGAGGACCGCCCTCGCCGGGTCTCCGTGCAGGAGTGGGTGCAGCACCTGATGCGCTACCGCACCGGGCAGTTCGTTGGTGGTCCGCGTGGGCAGCGCGTGATGTGGGCTATGGTGAACGTGCTGCTCCTGAACGAGGCACGGGCGAAGGGCTTCGGCGTGTATCGGACCATGTACAGGCGGGCGGGGCTCGCGGTGCAGGGCCCGAGTGTGATGACCAAGGGTGGGCTCAGGCAGATCTTGGAGAGCGAGGACCGGGTGCGGATCCTGGTGGGTCAGCTGGCGAACGTTGGGCGCGACGTGCCCTCGACCGCACCCGCCCTGGGTCGAGGGCCCTCTGGCGGACGGCGCGGAGCCTGTCGGCAGGCGGTTCCTGCGCGAGATGGACTTGCCGGCGGGGAACGGGCGGACTCAGCGCAGGCGGCCTCTCGTGCCGGATGTTGTCGGGCTCGGCCGGCACCCGTCCATCTGGTGGACGCAGAATCCGTTCTACAATGCCGCGTTTGACATTCAGCGCATGGGAGGAGGCCGGGGGGCGCGGGCGGCAGGGGAGCGCGCCCTCGGGGATTGGGTGGGTGACGGGCGAGAGGAGCGCTTTCGGTTCGCTCGGGACAACCCGGACCTGGTGGCGTACATGATGGCCCTGCGGGTGGAGCTGAACATGCGGATGGTGATGCCCGCAGTGCTGCCGCACTCTGAGCAGTTCAAGTACATGGCCATGGCCAGGGCCGAGTGTGGCGCGGGAGGGAATCTGCACTACCACGGGTTCAGCGTAGGGTTGCCCGGGCCCGAGGTTGCGCGGGTGCGTGCGGACGTGGACGGGGAGGGCGACATGCTCCCGCCGAGCGTGACCAGCGACTTGGCGGCGTGTTTGCCATCGCTGGAGGCGGGGCCGATGGCTTGGCCCCCGCAGGAGCAGAAGCGCCGCGCCGCTGCTCTCGCGGTCCTGGAGCAGGTGCTGCGCGCCGCTGCCGGCCGGCCAGGCGCGCGGGCATCCAGGGGTCGTGGGGGTGAGGGCACGGCGGCTTCAGGGTCTGGGAGCGAGGATGGCGCGGACGACGACGATGAGGATGAGTTCGTGGGCAGGGCTGATGCGCTGCTTGACGCGCTGGTGGATCGCGGGTGGTTGGAGATCGTTGATGTTGATGAGGGTGCGCGCGGTCGGGGAGGATAACGAGATGTCGCGTTCGAGCGTGTCGGCCGAGAGATTTCATCGCCTGTGGACGCGCCGGGAGAGAGTCCTGTGGAGGACGGTGAGGGCGGTGACGGCGCAGAGGACGCCGGTGCGGGTCGGCCTGCTGGAGTTCCTGATGGGGCCCGCTTGCAGCGCTTGACGGGTGCTGGCGCTGATTTCGGCGTGCTGAAGCCAGAACACGAGAACGTTTCGCTGCAGAGCGTTCTGGAGAAGCGGTTCTATGAGTTCTTCGGGCACGTGGTCTCGGAGTGGAACCCCTGCTACGATGACGCGGGCGCGTGCAGATACACGTGGGACGACGAGGTTGGGGCCTTCGATGTTGACGTGGAGATGGAAGACCAGGCTGCTGCTGAGACGTCGGAGGCCCGGGCGGTCCGGAGCGTGCCTGCGTCTGCGCCGGAGTGCTTGAACTTGCGGAAGGTTCTGGACGAGGCCTTTCAGTCCGAGGCAGCAGGGACGTTGGACGTGCAGCCGGTTCGGAGAATGGTGTCCGCGCTGGTGAACAGGGTTGCGCGCCACACGAAGCATGGCATGGGCCCGCCGAAGCTCGGGGTACATGCGTGTGCGCGCGGCAAGGAGGGGTGCGTGTTCTGCCGGTATGATTTTCCGCGAGAGAGGTGGGGCCGCGTCGGGCCGAGACCGTTCCGGATGGAGAAGGGGCGCAGGGAGGGCCACTGGCAGGCGGTGTTCCCGAGGAACGACCGGCTCTGCAACAGCTACGAGGAGCACGTGCTCCTGGCCAATATGGGGAACATCGATTGGCGCCCCGTCCTGAACCTGTGGGCCGTTGTGGAGTACGTCACGAAATATGCGACGAAAGCGCCCAAGGGCTCGCGGAAGATCAAGGAGGTGCTGGACGACGCCGTCAACGAGGTCTGCGCGTACGTTCCCGACGGCGAGGGCACCGACTTCCTCCGACGCTCGATCCAGAAGTTCTTCGCTCGGATGCTCGGGGAGAGGGATTACCATTGTTACGAAGTGGCGCTGCTGGGGTTGCGCTTGCCAATGGTCTTGTCCATGATGCCCGTCGTGACTCTCAACACGACGGGCGCGCGTGCCCTGAAGCCTGCGTCCGCACTGCGGGACAAGTCGGAGGATGAGCCGGTTCACTGGGATAGCAAAGTGGACAAGTTCGACAAGCGCCTGGAGTTCGTGCGGCGCCAGCGGGCCCGGGGCGACGGGTCCATCACGGAGGAGGAGGTGCGCGATGTGTCACTCTTCGAGTTTTACTGGAAGTACGCCGTGTATCGAGGGAAGCTGAGGCGCGGGAACCCTGCGGTGTGCCTGCAGGTGACGCCCGGCTATAGCGCGGAGTGTGCGAACGTGGAGCACGCCTGCCACGAGGCGTACGCGCGGGCGAACGTCATCGCGCACTGGCGGCACATGGCGACGGCGGACCGCAGAGCCATGATCGGTGCAGAGATGCGGCGCGACGTCCGCCCTGTGCCGGAAGTCTGCATTGGGGCCACGGATTTCGTGCCCCATGCTGGGGGCGATCGGTTCCTGGGAGTGCAGGATCTGTGGTTCAAGTCGGGGGGGGCGGCTTGGAGGGGCAGGGAGGATCGGTTCTGGGGAGATATGTTGATGGAGATGCTCACGGACCCGATGCTCCGACAGTGGGTGCCGGCGTGGGTCGTGGAGCAGTACGAACGCGCGAATCCGTTCTACAAGGAGGTGCTGGGCGCAATCTTGGAGGCTGGTGGGGTGCGGACCAACCGCGAGCTGCTGAGGCGGACGCGCCGCGAGATGGTGCGTCGGCACCGGGCGCGGGAGCAGGGGCGTGACGCTGGGGCGGGCGACGCCGCGGGCGACGTGGGGGGCCAGGATTCCGACGGTGGCTCGAGGGAGGGTGACGCTGGCAGAGAGAGCGATGCGGCGGAGTCGGGGGAGGACGTGGAGGAGCTGGTGGACAGACTCGCGCAGAACGCCGAGGACGATCCCAACGAGGAGCCTCGGGATATCGTGTTGCGCGACCCGCGACCAGGGGAGGGTGTGGAGGGTGCCGCAGGTGCGGGGGAGGTGTCCGAGTGGGATCGCCGCCCAGCGGATGAGCGTGTTAGCGCGGCGGGCCCCGCGGTGCAGGCGGCAGACGTGCGCGTCGGGGATGTGGCGCGGGAGGACGTTCGCGGGAGGGTGCGTGTGAACCCGAAGGATTTCAATTGGCTGGATGAACCGTGCAATGTGTCGACAGGGGAGAAGCGGCGCCTCGAGGAGCTGCGCGATGTCTGGTACGGCAAGGCCAACGTGGGTGACGGGGCCGAGGTCGTCTTGCGCGAAGACCTGGACCCCTGGCAGAAGTTTGCCCACGACATCGTTATGGATGGACGCCACTCCGAGAAGGACCCGCTCCGCCTGATGGTCACGGGCGTGGCAGGCACGGGGAAGTCGCGCACGGTGCGTAGTTTTGTGGCGGCGAGGCGACAGAGGGCGCGTCAGACGGCTCCGCGGACCAGAATGGATCGGGTGCCGGGCCTCCGGGGTGGGATGCGCGAGGGAAGGCGCTCTCAGTCGGAGATTGATGAGGAGGTGCGGAATTGCTGTTTGCTGGCTGCTCCGACAGGGTGCGCCTCGTTCCAGTTGAAGTATGGGGCGACTACTCTGCACAGGGCTTTCGGCGTTCCGGTGGGGTACTGCGGGCCTTGGAAGCAAAAGGGCGGTGAACGCTTCTTGCGGACGCGGGACCGGTTGCGGCAGGCGAAGCTGTTTGTGTTGGATGAGATGAGTATGATCGGGCGGCAGATGTTGGGGAAGATCGAGTACAAGGTGCAGGACACTCTGGGCACGGATGCGAAGTTTGCGGCACGCGGAGGAGGCGGAAAAGGAGGAAAGGGGAGGAAGTTGGAGGAGGACGAGCCAGTGTATCTCGGCGGGAAGGATGTCGTGCTGGCAGGAGATCCGCAGCAGGCGCCGCCCATCGGCGACGATCCGTTGTATCGAATGGGCAAGTATGAGGGGCATGGGAAAAATAAGCCGAGGGGGGCGGAGCGCACTCCAGACGATGCGTGGAGCACGGAGAAGTTGGTGGCCACGGGCCAGTTTGTGCGCAATACGTTCCAGGACGTCGCCGTGCTACGGCGCGTGCACAGATGGAGTGGGAAGAAGGAGGGTCTGTCCGCCGAGCGGCAGGCGGAGTACCGGCGGGATGCCGATCGTTTTCTGGAGGTGACCAAAGGAATGGCGCAGTGCACGTGGGACCAGTCGGATCATGCGTGGTTGAGGCGCCGGAACAGGTCGGTGCTGCAGATGACGAAGGAGGGCAGGGAGGAGCTCGCAGCGTTCGAGACGGCGCCGCTGCTGATGGATGGCAGGAAGGATCGGGCGTCGGGTGCCTGCGGCGCGGATAGGGTGAACCTGGAGAGGCTGTACCAGGTGGCGGCTGCCAGTGGCAAGCCCATTGCGTCTCTGCGCGCCTATCACAATTGGAAGGATAAAAGTAAATCTCGGCCGGAAGAGATGGCGGCCGACGATTTCCGAGGGATCGAGAACGAGCTTCACATGTGTGAAGGGGCGCGCGTGCTGCTGACGCAGAACTTGTGGGTCGAGGCGGGGTTGATGAACGGGGCGATGGGCACGCTGCGCGGGTACATGTGGCCGGACGGGGCGGACCCGCACAACAGTGCGCGCCCGGACTTGCAGGCGCCAATTTGTGTTTTCGTCGAGTTCGACGACGTCGATCTGGGAAAAGACGAGAATGGCGAGCCGCGGTCTTTCTTCAAGAACGATCCTGTGCGCAAGAACTGGGTGCCCATCTGGAGGCAGACTGTATCGTCCACGACGGAGGACGGCCTCGCGCGCGAGAACTACCCGCTGCAGCTGGCGTGGGCTTTGACGCACTGGAAGGCGCAGGGGATGACGTTGGCGAAAGTCCGCGTGCACATGTCGGCGAAGACCGCGGCCGTCGCTGGGATCGGGTTCGTCGCAACGACGCGCGTCAGGCATCCGTGGGACTTGGTGTTCGAGGAAGACTTGCCGGAGTACGCGGACTTCATGCGGGCCAGGCACACGACGGCGTTCCGGGAGCGCCGTCGGTTCGAGCTGCGGTTGGAGGCGCGCGCTTCGTCAACGTTGCGGAAGTATGGGTACTGCGAGGCGGATTTGTGGACCGCAGAGGAGAGGTGTGCGGCGGGGAGATTGTTGGGCCGTCTCGAGACCGTCCGTGCGGCGCAGGCGGAGAGGCTCAGAGGTCTGAACAGAGTGGTGGATGATGACACTTGGCTCTGGGGTGAGGACGGCGCGCCGTGCGTGTCCGCGTTGGCTGAGGCTGTCGATGCCGAGGCGGGGGGTGATGATGTCGCGCGGCGGCGTCTGACCGCCGTGGCTGACAGGCTCCTGGACCGGAAGAGGGTGCGCGGTGTGACGTTGGAGGAACGTGAGGCCGCGCGGGAGCTGGCGGGTGGGGATGCAGAGGATTTCTATGGTGTTGACACGGAGGAAGAGTTGCGGGGGCGTTTGAGGGCTGCCGCTGCGCGGCTGTCGCGGGAGCGCCCGGACGACGACGGAGTGGAGTTGTTGGGCCGTGTCGCTGACATGATGGTGGATCGGTGGGTGGCGTGTGGGCGGTGGGATGGTCGCGTGTTCGATGTCGTGGAACCGAGCCTGGGCCCGCTGCACATGAGCGCTGTGAAGGAGGCCATGGGTGCGCTGGTGCCGCCGAGACTGCACGGGAGCTTGGATAAGGCGGCCAGGAAGATGAAGGATGCGTTCGGGGATGTTCGCGGTGGCTGCGCGCTGCGGATGGACAAGTGGGTCGTGAACGTGCGGTCGGAGAGCGCTCTGGCGGAGGGCAGACTGGAGCGTCAGGCGTTGGAGTTCTTCCTGAAGGTGGCGCGACAGCTGTGCTCAGGGTTAGACCTGCCGATGACTGTGGCCTCGGCAAAGGTGGGCGAGCACGTCGGCGCGGAGGAGAACCCAGAGCATTTTGCTCGGGTGGCGCACAACTGGACGAGCGTTTGGGACGCGAGCTGCGTCAGCGATAAGAAGGAGTTGCTGATGGTTGCTGCCGTGGACGCTCTGAGCGTGTCTGGCGTTCCCCAGGATTGGATCTTTGTGCGCGTCCAGGCTGGTCGGGCGGGGGAGGCGCTCGGGCGTGCCGAGTCTCTGACCGTGTGCGTGTACGATCGAGGCCGCAGGGAGGCGGTTGCAGGGCGAATCGCTCGGAATATCGACGCGCTGCTGCGGCCGATACAGGCCAGTGATGGGCGGCGCCCGCCACCAGTGGTAGAGTTTGGGGAGGCGCCGCACGCTCGGGTGCCTTCGCAGAGGATCGCCGGCGCACTCGGGCTCCTGCTGGGCCACGTTGGTCGCGGGGCCGGTGCCAGGGTGCTGGATGCGTCGGCGGAGTCGTTCGTGCCAGACGTGTGTCGTGCGTTGCGGGGCGCGTTCGCGTCTTTTCGCGCGGGTGTCGGCGCGCGGGGTGCGCGGGATGTCATGGAGTTGTTGCTCTCGGACCAGGAGTGCCGTGACGCTCTGGACCTCTTCGGCGTCGTCCCGCGCGCGGATGTGTCTGGGCCCAGTGCGGCGGGCGCGGGCCGGGCGATGGCGGGTGTGGTGGGGAGGGCCGTGGACGAGGCAGGCGAGGGAGAGGGCCTTGAGGGCGCGTCGACGTTGTCGTTTGCGACGTGGAACATTGCTGGTGGGCATCGCGCTGCCGTGGCGCCGCATTCCTGGACCGCGCGGGATCAGCGCGCCGCGGTTCTTGGCGAGGTGCTCCGTTGGAAGCAGGCGCGCGGGTGTGACGTCGTTGCCTTGCAGGAGTGCGAGGGCGGGGGCGCGTACGAGGAGCTGTCAGGGGAGTTTCAATTGGCGGGCGTTGCGCAGGCGCACGAGTCCAGGGGGTATGTGCATCTGTACGTCAGGCACGGTCTGCGGGCGGAATCTGTGGCTGTGCCAGGGCAGGATCCGTGCGTGCTGTGCCGTGTCCAGGTGCCCGGAGACGGCGGCGCCGGCGGCGATGGGCACGTGCACGTGGCGGCGGTGCACCTGCCCACGGACGCGTCATGGGAACGGCGTCGTGCGATACTTGGGAAGATTGTGGCGAAGTGCGGGCACGAATGCCATCGGCTGCTCATCGTGGGCGACATGAACAGCACGGATGCGCAGGTGCAGGCAGCCGTGGAGCAGTTGCGGCTGAGGGACGCATGGTATGAGGGCCGATCCTGGGGTTGCCCCGGCAATAAGTTCTATTCGGGTCTCGGCGAGAGGGGGGCTGTCGGCCAGAGACGTGACCGGGTGCTCTTTGGAGCGGATCTCTGGTCCGAGGTGCACTTGGTAGGGAAAGGGAAGGTGTTCTTCGAGGGTTCCGAGTTCCACATGTCCGACCACTATGGGTTGTTCGGGTATGTGCGTGCCCACGCGTGCTTTGGATCTCGGGAGCAGAAGATGAGGGCCGTGGCGCAGCGCGCGCGAGTCGTGCTGCAGGCGACGCGCGATCAGTCACAGAGACTGGAGGGTGTGGAGGTTCAGAGTCGGTTACAGCGTGGTCGAGAGGCCGCGGCGCTGGCCCGGCAGCAGGCGCAGGAACGAGATCGAGAGGCGTACTTGCGGACGCAGCAGCGGGCTGCCGGCCGCCGACAGCGCCGTCGGGAACAAGCGATATCCGCAGCGTTCGGGCCACAGAGTTTGTTTGCTTTGGGTCGCCCGGTTCCGCCGCCACCGAGCCCCTGCCCGCCTCCGCCGCCACCGTGCCCGGCAGACATGTATGTCCCGAACGTGGCTGGCATTCGCGCGGCTTCGTGGGACAGCGTGCGGTGCGTGCCCGTCCGAGGGATGCCGCGGCCATGGCACACCTGCTACGTGGTCAGTGTGACGCAGCTGATGTTGCGGACGCCTGCCGTCTTGGAGTGGCTTCGATGGCATTCAGAGCAGCAGTGCGAGGACCGGGGCACGGGGCGTTGTTGCGTGTGCGGGATGTGGGAGACGTACAACCAGTTGTGCTCGCGACGCTGGCAGCAGGGACCTGTGAGTGTGCTGCGGCGTACGAGCGTTGACTGCGACGACGATGTGATGGGGCGGCCGAGTGAGTTCAACGACCCGTGGCAGCAGCAGGATGTGTTTGCGTATTGGGGTAAGCTGATGGTGGCTGCGCGTGACGCAGAGATGTTGGCAGGTCGGTTTGCGCAGCGGGAACCCGATAGCATCCGCGCGGTGAATCTGAGGGTGACGTGCGTTGATCAGATGTTCGGGTTCGTTGTGGAGAAGCGGGAGAAGTGTGACGTGTGCAATTACGAGACTGTCGCGTACGAGGCTGAGGATGTGCTGAAGCTGCGTGTTCATGGGCGTCCAGGTGGGCCCTTGATGCTGCAGGAGTTGTACTGCGACTTTTGTGCTCCTGAAGATATCGAGAAGAGCTGCCCGGGGTGCTGCCGCGACGAGCACGACCGGGTTAAGCACGTGAGGCAGACGAGAGCCACTGGTGTGCCACAGGTTCTGGTGGTTCAATTGAGGAGGGGCTCCGAGGCGCGGGAGGCAGTGTGGGTGGAAGAGCAACTGAGGCTGCCAGGGCTTCCCCAGATGCAGTTGGTCGGTGTGGATGGGAGGTACTTCATGTTTGACGACGACGAGCCACCGCGCTTCATCCGAGACAAGCCTGCGCATATCAAGCAGAAGGAGGCGTACATGGCAGTGCATTGCCGCCTGGGCCGCGGTCAGGGGCAGGGCGCGGGCGCAGGTGCGACCGAGGTGGACGCAGCGCGAGAGGGGCAGGGCAGTGGCGGGAGTGGGCCGGGGGGCGGTGATGCGAGTGCGTCTGGTGGCGGCGGATGGGGCGGGGGTGGGGCTGTTGGCGGTGACGCCGACGGAGCGACGGAGCGCGAGGGGGGGAGTGGGGCGTCGGCGGCCCGAGGGAACGGGCGCGCGGGCGGCGTCGCTGGCGAATGGGCCGGGGCATCGGCGTCTGTCGGGTCGAGGGGTGAGCCTACGTCCGGCGGTGGAGTTGGTGCAGGGCCAGTCCGTGGAGGACGCAGGGAGGGCGTTGTCTCGGTTGCCGCCGCCGAGCCGCGTTCCGCGAGCAGGCGCCTGCGGAGGAAGTGCGCGGTTTCGACGTCAGGGGAGGGGCGCGCCGTCGATGGTGATGGTACCGCTGGGCGGCGAGCGGTCGCGACGAAGGGCAGGGCTTCGGGCGCAGCCGAGTCAAGGGGCGCGGCAGGCGCCCGCGACTTGACCGCTGGGGTTGGCGGGGGGGCGGTGTCTCCGAGGGAGGGGGGGGTCTCTGGCTCGCCTGGTGGCGCCGCTCCGCGTTCCGCCGCGCGGCGGGCACGGGAAAAGACGGCGACGCCTCGCTCGGATGCAGGGGCGGCGGGTGGCGCGGCGGGCGCGGCTGGAGTCAGGGATGTCGGCGGGGAGCGCGACGTCGCTGGGCCAGGGCGCGTCCGAGGTGCTCGAGGGTCCGAGGGGGCGCGCGCGGGCGTCGGGGGCCTAGGTGGCGATGTGGCGCGCGCGAGTGTCGCGGGGGGGAAAGATGCGGCAGCGGTGGAGACGGCGCGGGTTTCAGCGTCGGGGAAGCGAAAGGTGGAGCCTCGGTCAGAGGCGGAGGTCCCGCGGAGGAGCTCGGCGCGTTTGGCGGCACGAGCTGCGCCCGGCCCCGTCGCGGTCGAGGAGGGGGCTGCCGCGGGCGAGGGCGCGTACGTATACGGGGGGGGGGTGCTGGTGCGCCCGAGGCGCGCGGAGCCGTCTGGACCGTCGAGTGGCGGCGGCGCCGCGCGAGTGGTGACAGGTTTCGGCGCGGGAAGGATCGAGAACTTGGCTGCGTTCCAGCGCGGCCGCGATTTGGGGGATGCGACGCGCGCGTCGCAGCGGGTCTCGGAGGGGACCCGAGGGAGGTGCGTGGATATGCAGGGGAATGAGCTGGATCCGTCTGCGGGGTCCGCCTGGCATGCGGGTCGATAGGGCGGGGGGTGCGGTGGGGGCTGGGTGTTGAGGGGGGAAGAGAGGGGAAGCAAGACGGGGGGGGGAGCGGGTAAACTAGGGCAAGGCTGTGCTGCGAGGTTCGGCTCCTCCCCCCTCAAGTCTTTTCTCTCCGCTGGCGCTCCATGGGGGCGAAGTGGCTGGAGCGGAGGGAGGGCTGGCCCCGTAGTTGGGCGGTGCCTCTCCCCTCCGGAGCGCCATCGAGGAGGGGGGTGCGCGTGGATGAAGGGCTGGAACTCTTTGTGGCGGTGGCGCCGATCAAGTGGTGGATGGTTCCGAAGGGATCGATGATTGGAGGGGCTTGGGGAGGGTCTCGGGTATGCCGGGAAATGAGTTGGATTCGTCGGCGTGGTTGTCGGAGTTCGCGAGGGCGGAGTGGTTGGAGTGGAGGGGCGGCCGGCCCCAAAATGGTGCGGTGCCTTTCCCCTCCGGAGCGCCGGAAGGGGGTGTGGTGGGTGGGGGGGCTCTGTGTGCCTGTCTGTGTGTCTGTGTGTCTATGTCTCTATGTGTCTATGTGTCTGTGTGTCTGTGTGTCTGTGTGTCTGTGTTTTTGCGTCTGTGTGTCTGTGCGTCAGTGTGTCAGTGTGTCTGCGTATCTGTTTGTGTGTGTGTGACTGTGTGTCTGTGTGTCTGGGTGTTTGTGTGTCTGTGTGCCTGTGTGTCTATGGTCAGGAGGAAAAAAGCACAGACGCAATTAATCGTCGCTTCGCTAGAATATATGGGAAAATATGGGGAGTGGGAGGGAAGACAAAAAACACATAAAATATGGGAACATATGGGGATTTGTTTTATTTGTGTGTATTCATTTGTGTGTCCTGGGGCCCCTTCATTTTTGCCTGCGTGTCTGTGTGTCCTTGTGTCCTTGTGTCTGTGTGTTGTTGTGTCTGCGTGTCTGCGTGTCTGTGTGTCCTTGTGTCTGTGTGTCCGTGTGTCTTGTGTGTCTGTGTGTCTGTGTGTCTGTGATTGTGGTGCTCTGTGTGTCTGTGTGCTTGAGTGTCTGTGTCTCTGTGTGTCTGTGTATTTGTGTGTCTGTATGTCTGTGTGTCTGTGTGTCTTCGTGTCTGTGTGTCTGTGTGTCTGTGTGTCCGTGTGTCTGTGTGTCTGTGTGTCTGTGTGTCTGTGTGTCTGTTTGTCTGTGTGTCTGTGAGTCTGTGTGTCTGTGTGTCTGTGACTGTGTGTCTGAGTGTCCGTGTGTATTTTGTGTCTGCATGGCCGTGTGTCTGTCTGTCTGTGTGTGTGGTTGTCTGTGTGTCCGTGTGTCCGTGTGTCCTTGTGTCTGTGTGTCTATGTGTCTGTCTGTCTCTCTGTATGTCTGTCTGTCTGTTTGTCTGTCTGTGTGTCTGTGTGGCAGTGTGTCTGTGTGTCTGTGTGTCTGTGTGTCTGTGTGCCTGTGTTTCTGTCTTTCTGTCTTTCTGTGTGTCTGTGTGTCTGTGCTGCTGTGTGTCTGTGTGTTTCTGTGTCTGTGTGTCAGAGTTTCTGTGTGTCTGTGTGTCTGTGTGTCTGCGTGTCTGTGTGTCTGTGTGTCAGTGTGTCAGTGTGTCTGTGTCTTTGTGTGGCTGTGTGTCTGTGTGTCTGTGTGTCTGTGTGTCTGTGTGTCTGGGTGTCTGGGCGACCGTGTGTCTGTGTGTCTGTGTGTCCGTGTCTCTGTGTGTCTGTGTGTCTGTTTTTTTTTTTTTTTGTTGCGTCTGTGTGTCTGTGTGTCAGTGTGGCAGTGTGTCCGTGTACCTGTTTGTCTGTGTGTCTGTGTGTCTGTCTGTCTGCGTGTCTGTGTGTCCTTTTGTCTGCGTGTCTGTGTGTTGGTGTTTCTGCGTGTCTGCGTGTGCTTGTGCGTCCGTGTGTCTGTGTGTCTGTGTGTCTGTGTGTCTGTGTGTCTGTGTGTCTGTGTGTCTGAGTGTCTGTGTGTCTGTGTGTCTGGTGCTGTGTGTGTCGGTGTGCTTGAGTGTCTGTGTGTCTGTGTGTCTGTGTATTTGTGTGTCTGTATGTTTGTGTGTCTGTGTGTCTGCGTGTCAGCGTGTCTTTTTGTCTGTGTGTCTGTGTGTCTGTGTGTCTGTGTGTCTGTGTGTCTGTGTGTCTGTGTGTCTGTGTGTCCGTGTGTCCGTGTGTATGTGCGTCTGTGTGTCTGTGTGTCTGTGTATCTGTCTCTCTGTCTTTCTGTTTGTCTGTGTGTCTGTTTGTCTGTGTGTCTGTGTGCCTGAGTGTCCGTATGTCTGTGTGTCTGTGTGTCTGTGTGTCTGTGGGTCTGTGTGTCTGTGTGTCTGTGTGTCTGTTTGTCTGTGTGTCCCTGTGCCTCTGTGTCAGTCTTCCTGTCATTCTTTGTGTCCGTGTGTCTGTGTGTTTGTGTATCTGTGTGTCTGGTTGCTTGTGTGTCTGTGGGTCCGTGTGTCAGTGTGTCTGTGTGTCTGTGTTTCTGTGTGCCAGTGTGTCAATTTGTCAGTGTGTCAGTGTGTCTGTGTGTCTGTGTGTCTATGTGTCTGTGTGTCTGGGTGTCTGGGTGTCAGTCTGGCAGTGTGTCCGTGTGTCTGTGTGCCTGTGTGTCTGTGTATCTGTGTGTCTGGTTGTCTGTGTGTCTGGGTGTCTGTGTGGTTGTGTGTCTGTGTGTCTGTGTGTGTGTGTCCGTGTGTCTGTGTGTCTGCATGTCCGTGTGTCCGTGTGTCCGTGTGTCTGTGTGTCTGTGTGTCTGTGGTGTGTCTGTGTGTCTGTGTGTCTGTGTGTTTCTGTGTTGGTGTGTCTGTGTGTCTGTGTGTTGGTGTCGTGTGTCCGTGTGTCCGTGTGTCCGTGTGTCTGTGTGTCTGTGTGTCTGTGTGTCTGTGTGTCTGTGTGTCCGTGTGTCTGTGTGTATGTGTGTGTGTGTCTGTCTGTCTGTGTGTCTGTGTGTCTGTGTGTCTATTTATCTGTGTGTCTGTATGTCCGTGTGTCTTTTGTGTCCGTGTGTCCGTGTGTCCGTGTCTGTGTGTCTGTATGTCTGTGTGCTTGTGTGTCTGTGTGTCTGTGTGTTTGAGTGTCTGCGTGTCTGGGTGTTTGTGTGTCTGTGTGACTGGTTGTCTGTGTCTCTGTGTATCCTGGTGTCTGCGCGTCTTTGTGTCTGTGTGTTTTCGTTTCTGTATGTCAGTATGTCTGTGTGTCTGTCTGTCAGTGGATCTGTCTGTGTGTCTGTCTTTCTGTGCGTGTGTGTGTGGGTGTCTGTCTGTGTGTCTGTGCGCGTGTATTTGCGTGTGTGTGTGCGCGTGTGTGTGTGTGTCAGTGTGTGTGTGTGTGCGCGTGGCGCTGGCATCCCCGCGCTGCCCCCCCCCCCCTTTCCCGGGCGCTCCGCGAGGGCGGAGTGGTTGGAGTGGAGGGAGGGCCCGCCCTAAATGGGGGCGGTGCCTCCCCCCTCCGGAGCGTCTGCGTGTCTGTGTATCTGCGTGTCTGTTTGTCTGTGTGTCTGTGTGTCTATGTGTCTATGTGTCCGTGTGTCTGTATGTCTGTATGTCTGTGTGTCTGTGTGTCTGTGTGTCTGTGTGTCTGTGTCTGTGTGTCTGTGTGTCTGTGTGTGTCCCTGTGTCTTTTGTTTCTGTATGGCCGTGTGTCTGTCTGTCTGTGTGTTTGTCTGTGTGTTCGTGCGTCCGTGTGTCTGTGTGTCCGTGTGTCTGTTTTCTGTGTGCCTGTGGGTCTCTGTGTCTGTGTGCCTGAGTGTCCGTGTGTCTGTGTGTCTGTGTGTCTGTGTGTCTGTGTGTCTGTGTGTCTGTGTGTCTGTGTGTCTGTGTGTCTGTGTGTCTGTGTGCCTGTGTGCATGTGTTTCTGTCTTTCTGTATTTATGTGTGTCTGTGTGTCTGTGTGTCTGTGTTTCTGTGTGTCTGTGTGTCTGTGTGTCTGTGTGTCGGCGTGTCTGTTTGCCCTGTGTTTCTGTGTGTCAGTGTGTCAGTGTGTCTGTGTGTGTGTGTCTGAGTGTCTGTGTGTCTGTGTGTCTATTTATCTGTGTCTGTCTGTGTGTCTGTGTGTCTGTGTGTCTTCAGTGTGTCAGTGTGTCTGTGTGTCTGTGTGTCTGTGTGTCTGTGTTTTTTTTTGGCGTCTGTGTGTCAGTGTGTCAGTGTGTTATATGTTTGTCTGTGTGTCTGTGTGTCTGTCTGTCTGTGTGTCTGTGTGCCTGTGTGCCTTTGTGCCTGCTTGTCTGTGTGTCCTTGTGTCTGCGTGTCTGTGTGTTGGTGTTTTTGCGTGTCTGCGTGTGACTGCGTCTCTGTGCGTCTGTGTGCCTGTGTGTCTGTGTGTCTGAGTGTCTGTGCGTCTGTGTGTCTGGTGCTGCGTGTGTCTGTGTGTCTGTGTATTTGTGTGTCTGCATCTCTGTGTGTCTGTGTGTCTGCGTGTCTGTGTGTCTGTGTGTCTGTGTGTCTGTGTGTCTGTGTGTCTGTGTGTCTGTGCTTCCGTGTGTTTGTGTGTATGTGTGTCTCTGTGTCTGTGTGTCTGTGTGCTTGTGTTTTTGTCTTTCTGTCTTTCTGTGTGTCTGTGTGTCTGTGTGTCTGTGTGTCTGTGTGTCTGAATGTCCAAGTGTTTGCGTGTCTGTGTGTCTGTGTGTTTGTGTGTCTGTGTGTTTCTGTGTCTGTGTGTCCCTGTGCCTGTGTGTGTTTTTCTGTCTTTCTTGGTGTCCGTGTGTCGGTGTGTCTGTGTATCTGTATATCTGGTTGCCTGTGTGTCTGTGTGTCAGTGTGTCTGTGTGTCTGTGTGTCTGTGTGTCAGTGTGTCAGTGTGTCAGAGTGCCAGTGTGTCTGTGTGTCTATGTGTCTGTGTGTCTGTGTGTCTGGGTGTTTGGGTGTCAGTCTGTCAGTGTGTCCGTGTGTCTGTGTGTCTGTGTTTCTGTGTATCCTTGTATTTGTGTGTCTGTATGTCTCTGTGTCTGTGTGTCTGCGTGTCTGTGGGTCCGTGTGTGTGTCCGTGTGTCTGTGTGTCAGCGTGTCCGTTTGCCCATGTGTCTGTGTGTCTGTGCGTCTGTGTGTCTGTGTGTCTGTGTGCCAGCGTGTCCGTGTAACCATGTGTCTGTGTGTCTGTGTGTCTGTGTGTATGTGTGTCTGTGTGTCTGTGTGTCTGAATGTCTGTGTGTCCTGTTTTGTTTTTGTGTTGGTGTGTCTGTGTGTCTGTGTGCTGGTGTCTGTGTGTTCGTGTGTCCGTGTGTCTGTGTGTTTGAGTGTCTGTGTGTTTGTGTGTCTGTGTTTCTGTGTGTCTGTGAGTTGGTGTGTCTGTGTGTATGTGTGTCTGTGTGTCTGTGTGTCTGTGTGTCTGTGTATCTGTGTGTCTGTGTGTCTCTGTGTCTGTTTGTCTGTGTGTCTATAGGTCCGTGTCTTCTGTGTCCGTGTGTCCGTGTGATCGTGTCTGTGTATTTGTATGTCTGTGTGTTTGTGTGTTCGTGTGTCTGTGTGTCTGAGTGTCTGCTTGTCTGGGTGTCTGTGTGTCTGTGTGACTGGTTGTCTGTGTGTCTGTGTATCCTTGTGTCTGCGTGTCTGTGTGTGTGTGTGTGTCTGCGTGTCTGTGTGTCTGTCTGTTTGTGGATCTGTCTGTGTGTCTGTCTTTCTGTGCGTCTGTGTGTGTGTCTGTCTGTCTGTGCGCGTGAATTTGCGTGTGTGTGTGCGCGTGTGTGTGTGCGTGTCAGTGTGTGAGTGTGTGCGCGCGCGGCGCTGGCAGCCCCGCGCTGCCGCCCCCCCCCCCCCCCCCCCGGGCGCGAGGGCGGAGTGGTTGGAGTGGAGGGAGGGCCGGCCCCAAAATGGGGCGGCGCCTCCCCCCTCCGGAGCGCTGGAAGGGGGTGTGGTGGGTGGGGGGGCTCTGTCTGCCTGTCTGTGTGTCTGTGTGTCTGTGTATCTGTGTGTCTGTGTTTTTGTGCGTCTGTGTGTCTGTGTGTCAGTGTGTCAGTGTGTCTGTGTATCTGTTTGTCTGTGTGTCTGTGTGTCTGTCTGTCTGGGTGTTTGTGTGTCTGTGTGCCTGTGTGCCTTTGTGCCTGCGTGTCTGTGTGTCCTTGTGCCTGCGTGTCTGTGTGTGGGTGTGTCTGCGTGGCCGCGTGTCTGTGTGTCTGCGTGTCTGTGTGTCCGTGTGTCTATGAGTCTGTGTGTCTGTGTGTCTGTGTGCTTGAGTGTCTGTGTGTCTGTGTGCTTGAGTGTCTCTGTGTCTGTGTGTCTGTGTATTTGTGTGTCTGTATGGCTGTGTGTCTCTGTGTCTCCGTGTCTGTGTTTCTGTGTGTCTGTTTGTCAGTGTATCTGTGTGTCTGTGTGTCTATGTGTCCGTGTGTCTGTGTGTCTGTGTGTCTGTCGGTCTGTGGGTCTGTGTGTCTGTGTGTCTGTGTGTCTGTGTCTGCGTGTCTCTGTGTCTGTTTGTCCGTGTGTCTGTGTGTCTGTATGGCCGTATGTCTGTCTGTCTGTGTGAGAGTTTGTCCGTGTGTCCTTGTGTCCGTGTGTCTGTGTGTCTGTGTGTCTGTGAGTCTGTGGGTCTTTGTGTCTGTGTGTCTATGTCTGTCTGTCTGTCTGTTTGTCTGTCTGTATGTGTGTCTGTGTGTCTGTGTGTCTGTGTGTCTGTGTGTCTGTGTGTCTGTGAGTCAGTGTGTCTGTGTGTCTGTTTGTATGTGTGCCTGTGTTTCTGTCTGCGTGTCTTCCTGTGTGTCTTTGTGTTTGTGTGGCCGTGTCTGTGTGTCTGTGTGTCTGTGAGTCCGTGTGTCTGTGTGTTTGTGTCTCTGTGTGTCTGCGTGTCTGTGTTGCTGTGTGTCAGTGTGTCAGTGTGTCAGTGTGTCTGTGTCTCTGTGTCTCTGTGTGTCTGTGTGTCTGTGTGTCTGTGTGTCTGTGTGTCTGGGTGTCCCTGTTTCTGTGTGTCTGTGTGTCTGTGCGTCTGTGTGTCTGTGTGTCTGTTTCTTTTTTGCGTCTGTGTGTCTGTGTGTCAGTGCGTCAGTGTGTCGGTGCATTTGCTTGTGTGTGTCTGTGTGTCTGTCTGTCTGTGTGTCTGTGTGCCTGTGTGCCTTTGTGCCTGCGTGTCTGTGTGTCCTTGTGTCTGTGTGTCTGTGTGCGTGTATGGGTGTGCCTGTGTGTCTGTGTGTCTGTGTTTCTGTGTGTCTGTGTGTCTGAGTGTCCGTGTGTCCGTGTGTCTGGCGCTGTGTGTGTCAGTGTGTTTGTGTGTCTGTGTGTCCGTGTGTCTGTGTGTGTGTCTGTATGTCTGTGTGTCTGTGTGTCTGCGTGTCTGTGTGTTTGTGTGTCTGTGTGTCTGTGTGTCTGTGTGTCTGTGTGTCTGTGTGTCTTTGTGTCTGTGTGCCTGTGTGCCTGTGTTTCTGTCTTTTTGTCTTCCTGTGTGTTTGTGTTTCTGTGTGTCTGTGTGTCTGTGTGCGTGGCTGGGCGTCCGCTTGTCTGTGCGTCTGTGTGTCTGTGGGTCTGTGGGTCTCTGTGTCTGTGTGTCTGTGTGTCTGTGTGTCTGTGTGTCCCTGTGCCTGTGTGTGTTTGTCTGTCTGTCTTTGTGTCCGTGTGTTTTTGTGTCTGTGTATCCTTGTGTCTGCGTGTCTGTGTGTCCGTGTGTCTGTGTGTCCGTGCGTCCGTGTGTCAGTGTGGCTGTGTGTCTGTGTTTCTGTGTGTCAGTGTGTCAATGTGTCAGTGTGTGAGTGTGTCTGTGTGTCTATGTGTCTGTGTGTCTGTGTGTCTTGGTGTCTGGGTGTCAGTCTGTCAGTGCGTCCGCGTGTCTGTCTGTCTGTGTGTCTGTGTGTCTGTGCATCTGTGTGTCTGCCTGTTTCTGTGTCTGTGTGTCTGTGTGTTTGCGTGTCTGTGTGTCCGTGTGCGTGTCCGTGTGGTTGTGTGTCTGCGTGACCGCGTGTCCGTGTGTCTGTTTGTCTGTGTGTCTGTGTGTCTGTGTGTCTGTGTGTCTGTGTGTCTGTGTGTCTGTGTGTTTTTGTGTTGGTGTGTCTGTATGTCTGTGTGTTGGTGTCTGTGTTCCGTGTGTCCGTGTCTTTGTGCCTGTGTGACTGTGTGTTTGTGTGTCTGTGTGTCCGTGTGTCTGTGTGTATGTGTGTCTGTGTTTCTGTGTGTCTGTGTGTCTGTGTGACTGTGTGTCTGTGTGTCTCTGTGTCTGTGTGTCTGGGTTTGTGTGTCTGTGTGTCCGTGTGTCTTTTGTCCGTGTGTCCGTGTCTGTGTGTCTGCATGGCTGTGTGTTTGTGTGTCCGCTTGTCTGTGTGTCTGAGTATCTGCGTGTCTGGATGTCTGTGTGTCTGTGTGACTGGTTGGCTGTGTGTCTGTGTATCCTTGTGTCTGCGTGTCTGTGTGTCTGTGTGTCTGCGTGTCCGTCTGTCTGTGTGTCTGAGTGTCTGTCTGCCTGTGGATCTGTCTGTGTTGTCTTCCTGTGCGTCTGTGTGTGTGTGTGTGTCTGTCTGTCTGTCTGTCTGTCTGTGCGCGTGTATTTGCGTGTGTGTGTGTGCGTGCGTGTGTGTGTGTGTGTGTGTCAGTGTATGTGTGTGTGTGTGCGTGCGCGCGCGGCGCTGGCAGCCCCGCGCTGGCCCCCCCCCCGCCTCTCCCTTGCTCGGGCGCTCCGCGAGGGCGGAGTGGTTGGAGTGGAGGGAGGGCCGGCCCCAAAATGGGGCGGTGCCTCCCCCCTCCGGAGCGCCGGAAGGGGGTGTGGTGGGTGGGGGGTGGGCTCTGTCTGCCAGTCAGTGTGTCTGTGTGTCTATGTGTCTGTGTGTCTATGTGTCTGTGTGTCTGTGTGTCCGTGTTTTTGTGCGTATGTGTGTCAGTGTGTCAGTGTGTCAGTGTGTCTGTGTATCTGTTTGTCTGTGTGTCTGTGTGTCTGTCTGTCTGGGTGTCTCTGTGTCTGTGTGCCTGTGTTCCTTTGTGCCTGCGTGTCTGTGTGTCCTTGTGTCTGTCTGTCTGTGTGTTGGTGTGTCTGCGTGTCTGCGTGTCTGTGTGTCTGCGTGTCTGTGTGTCCGTGTGTCTGTGTGTCTGTGTGTCAGTGTGTCTGTGATTCTGGTTCTCTGTGTGTCTGTGTGCTTGAGTGTCAGTGTGTCTGTGTGTCTGTGTATTTGGGTGTCTGTATGTCTGTGTGTCTGTGTGTCTACGTGTCTGTGTTTCTGTGTGTCTGTGTGTCTGTGTGTCTGTGTGTCTATGTGTCCGTGTGTCTGTGTGTCTGTGTGTCTTTGTGTCTGTGTGTCTGTGTGTCTGTGTGTCTGTGTCTGTGTGTCTGTGTGTCTGTGTGTCCGTGTGTCTTTTTTGTTTGTATGGCCGTGTGTCTGTCTGTCTGTCTGTGTGTGTGTTGTCTGTGTGTCCGTGTGTCCGTGTGTCTGTGTGTCTGTGTTTCCGTGTGTCTGTGGGTCTTTGTGTTTGTAGGTCTGTGTGTGTGTCTGTCTGTCTGTCTGTCAATGTGTCTGTCTGTCTGTGTGTCTGTGTGTCTGTGTGTCTGTGTGTCTGTGTGTCTGTGTGTCTGGTTGCCTGTGTGTCTGCGTGTCCGTGTGTCTGTGTGTCTGTGTGTCTGTGTGTCTGTGTGTCTGTATGCCTGTGTGTCTGTGTGTGTCTGTGTGTGTCTGTCTGTCTGTCTGTCTGTCTGTCTGTGTGTCTGTGTGTCTGTGTATCTGTATGTCTGGTTGCCTGTGTGTCTGTGTGTCCGTGTGTCAGTGTGTCTGTGTGTCTCTGTTTCTGTGTGTCAGTGTGTCATTGTGTCAGAGTGCCAGTGTGTCTGTGTGTCTATGTGTCTGTGTGTCTGTGTGTCTGGGTGTCTGGGTGTCAGTCTGTCAGTGTGTCCGTGTGTCTGTGTGTCTGTGTTTCTGTTTATCCTTGCATTTGTGTGTCTGTATGTCTCTGTGTCTGTGCGTCTGCGTGTCTGTGGGTCCGCGTGTGTGTCTGTGTGTCTGTGTGTCAGCGTGTCCGTGTAACCATGTGTCTGTGTGTCTGTGTGTCTGTGTGTATGTGTGTCTGTGTGTCTGTGTGTCTGAATGTCTGTGTCCTGTGTGTTTTTGTGTTGGTGAGTCTGTGTGTCTGTGCGTTGGTGTCTGTGCGTTCGTGTGTCCGTGTGTCTGTGTGTCTGAGTGTCTGTGTGTTTGTGTGTCCGTGTTTCTGTGTGTCTGTGAGTTCGTGTGTCTGTGTGCATGTGTGTCTGTGTGTCTGTGTGTCTGTGTGTCTGTGTGCCTGTGTGTCTGTGTGTCTGTGTGTCTTTGTGTCTGTGTGTCTGTGTGTCTGTATGTCCGTGTCTTTTGTGTCCTTGTGTCCGTGTGCTTGTGTCTGTGTGTTTGTATGTCTGTGTGTTTGTGTGGTCGTGTGTCTGTTTGTCTGAGTGTCTGCGTGTCTGGGTGTCTGTGTGTCTGTGTGACTGGTTGTCTGTGTGTCTGTGTATCCTTGTGTCTGCGTGTCTTTGTGTGTGTGTCTGCGTGTCTGTGTGTCTCTCTGTTTGTGGATCTGTCTGTGTGTCTGTCTTTCTGTGCGTCTGTGTGTGTGTGTGTCTGTCTGTCTGTGCGCGTGAATTTGCGTGTGTGTGTGCGCGTGCGTGTGTGCGTGTCAGTGTGTGAGTGTGTGCGCGCGCGGCGCTGGCAGCCCCGCGCTGCCGCCCCCCCCCCCCTTCCGGGCGCTCCGCGAGGGCGGAGTGGTTGGAGTGGAGGGAGGGCCGGCCCCAAAATGGGGCGGCGCCTCCCCCCTCCGGAGCGCTGGAAGGGGGTGTGGTGGGTGGGGGGGCTCTGTCTGCCTGTCTGTGTGTCTGTGTGTCTGTGTATCTGTGTGTCTGTGTTTTTGTGCGTCTGTGTGTCTGTGTGTCAGTGTGTCAGTGTGTCTGTGTATCTGTTTGTCTGTGTGTCTGTGTGTCTGTCTGTCTGGGTGTTTGTGTGTCTGTGTGCCTGTGTGCCTTTGTGCCTGCGTGTCTGTGTGTCCTTGTGCCTGCGTGTCTGTGTGTGGGTGTGTCTGCGTGGCCGCGTGTCTGTGTGTCTGCGTGTCTGTGTGTCCGTGTGTCTATGTGTCTGTGTGTCTGTGTGTCTGTGTGCTTGAGTGTCTGTGTGTCTGTGTGCTTGAGTGTCTGTGTGTCTGTGTGTCTGTGTATTTGTGTGTCTGTATGGCTGTGTGTCTGTGTGTCTCCGTGTCTGTGTTTCTGTGTGTCTGTTTATCTGTGTGTCTGTGTGTGTGTCTGTGTGTCTATGTGTCCGTGTGTCTGTGTGTCTGTGTGTCTGTGGGTCTGTGTGTCTGTGTGTCTGTGTGTCTGTGTGCCTGTGTGTGTGTGTCTGTGTGTCTGTGTGTCTGTGTGTCCGTGTGCTTGAGTGTCTGTATGGCCGTATGTCTGTCTGTCTGTGTGAGAGTTTGTCCGTGCGTCCGTGTGTCCGTGTGTCTGTGTGTCTGTGTGTCTGTGTGTCTGTGGGTCTTTGTGTCTGTGTGTCTATGTCTGTCTGTCTGTCTGTCTGTCTGTATGTGTGTCTGTGTGTCTGTGTGTCTGTGTGTCTGTGTGTCTGCGTGTCTGTGAGTCAGTGTGTCTGTGTGTCTGTTTGTATGTGTGCCTGTGTTTCTGTCTGCGTGTCTTCCTGTGTGTCTGTGTGTTTGTGGCCTTTTCTGTGTGTCTGTGCGTCTGTGAGTCTGTGTGTCTGTGTGTTTGTGTCTCTGTGTGTCTGCGTGTCTGTGTTTCTGTGTGTCAGTGTGTCAGTGCGTCAGTGTGTCTGTGTCTCTGTGTCTCTGTGTGTCTGTGTGTCTGTGTGTCTGTGTGTCTGGGTGTCCCTATTTCTGTGTGTCTGTGTGTCTGTGTGTCTGTTTCTTTTTTGCGTCTGTGTGTCTGTGTGTCAGTGTGTCAGTGTGTCGGTGTATATGTTGGTGTGTGTCTGTGTGTGTGTCTGTGTGTGTCTGTGTGTCTGTGTGTCTGCGTGCCTGCGTGTCTGTGTGTCCTTGTGTTTGTGTGTCTGTGTGCGTGTACGCGTGTGCCTGTGTGTGTGTCTGTGTTTCTGTGTGTCTGTGTGTCTGAGTGTCTGCGTGTCTGTGTGTCTGGTGCTGTGTGTGTCAGTGTGCTTGAGTGTCTGTGTGTCTGTGTGTCTTTGTATTTGTGTGTCTGTATGTCTGTGTGTCTGTGTGTCTGCGTGTCTGTGTGTCTGTGTGTCTGTGTGTCTGTGTGTCTGTGTGTCTGTGTGTCTGTGTGTCTGTGTGTCTGTGTGCCTGTGTGCCTGTGTTTCTGTCTTTCTGTCTTTCTGTGTGTCTGTCGGTCTGTGTGTCTGGGTGTCTGTGTGTCTGAGTGTCCGCTTGTCTGTGCGTCTGTGTGTCTGTGGGTCTGTGGGTCTTTGTGTCTGTGTGTCTGTGTGTCTGTGTGTCTGTGTGTCCCTGTGCCTGTGTGTGTGTTTGTCTGTCTGTCTTTGTGCCCGTGTGTTTTTGTGTCTGTGTATCTGTGTGTCTGGTGGCCTGTGTGTCTGTTTGTCTGTGTGTCCGTGTGTCCGTGTGTCAGTGTGGCTGTGTGTCTGTGTTTCTGTGTGTCAGTGTGTCAGTGTGTCAGTGTGTCAGTGTGTCTGTGTCTGTGTGTCTGTGTGTCTGTGTGTCTTGGTGTCTGGGTGTCAGTCTGTCAGTGTGTCCGCGTGTCTGTGTGTCTGTGTGTCTGTGTGTCTGTGCATCTGTGTGTCTGGTTGTTTCTGTGTCTGTGTGTCTGTGTGTTTGCGTGTCTGTGTGTCCGTGTGTGTGTCCGTGTGGTTGTGTGTCTGCGTGACGCGTGTCCGTGTGTCTGTGCGTGTCTGTGTGTCTGTGTGTCTGTGTGTCTGTGTGTCTGTGTGTCTGTGTGTCTGTGTGTCTGTGTGTTTTTGTGTCTGTGTGTCTGTGTGTCTGTGTGTTGGTGTCTGTGTTCCGTGTGTCCGTGTGTCTGTGTGTCTGTGTGTCTGTGTGTTTGTGTGTCTGTGTGTCCGTGTGTCTGTGTGTATGTGTGTCTGTGTTTCTGTGTGTCTGTGTGTCTGTGTGTCTGTGTGTCTGTGTGTCTGTGTGTCTGGGTTTGTGTGTCTGTATGTCCGTGTGTCTTTTGTGTCCGTGTGTCCGTGTCTGTGTGTCTGCATGGCTGTCCGCGTGTTTGTGTGTCTGAGTATCTGCGTGTCTGGATGTCTGTGCGTCTGTGTGACTGGTTGGCTGTGTGTCTGTGTATCCTTGTGTCTGCGTGTCTGTGTGTCCGTGTGTCTGCGTGTCCGTCTGTCTGTGTGTCTGTGTGTCTGTCTGCCTGTGGATCTGTCTGTGTTGTCTTTCTGTGCGTCTGTGTGTGTGTCTGTCTGTCTGTGTGTCTGTGCGCGTGTATTTGCGTGTGTGTGTGTGTATGCGTGCGTGTGTGTGTGTGTGTGTGTCAGTGTGTGTGTGTGTGCGTGCGCGCGCGGCGCTGGCAGCCCCGTGCTGGCCCCCCCCCCCGCCCTTCCCCTTTCTCGGGCGCTCCGCGAGGGCGGAGTGGTTGGAGTGGAGGGAGGGCCGGCCCCAAAATGGGGCGGTGCCTCCCCCCTCCGGAGCGCCGGAAGGGGGTGTGGTGGGTGGGGGGGGGGGGGCTCTGTCTGCCAGTCAGTGTGTCTGTGTGTCTATGTGTCTGTGTGTCTATGTGTCTGTGTGTCTGTGTGTCCGTGTTTTTGTGCGTCTGTGTGTCAGTGTGTCAGTGTGTCTGTGTATTTGTTTGTCTGTGTGTCTGTATGTCTGTCTTCCTGGGCGTCTGTGTGTCTGTGTGCCTGTGTGCCTTTGTGCCTGCGTGTCTGTGTGTCCTTGTGTCTGCGTGTCTGTGTGTTGGTGTGTCTGCGTGTCTGCGTGTCTGTGTGTCTGCGTGTCTGTGTGTCCCTGTGTCTGTGTGTCTGTGTGTCTGTGTGTCTGTGAATATGGTGCTCTGTGTGTCTGTGTGCTTGAGTGTATGTGTGTCTGTGTCTCTGTGTATTTGTGTGTCTGTATGTCTGTGTGTCTGTGTGTCTACGTGTCTGTTGTTTCTGTGTGTCTGTGTGTCTGTGTGTCTGTGTGTCTATGTGTACGTGTGTCTGTGTGTCTGTGTGTCTTTGTGTCTGTGTGTCTGTGTGTCTGTGTGTCTGTGTGCCTGTGTCTGTGTGTCTGTGTGTCTGTGTGTCCGTGTGTCTTTTGTGTCTGTATGGCCGTGTGTCTGTCTGTCTGTCTGTGTGTGTGTGTTGTCTGTCGGTCCGTGTGTCCGTGTGTCTGTGTGTCTGTGTGTCTGTGTGTCTGTGGGTCTCTGTGTTTGTGTGTCTGTGTGTGTGTCTGTCTGTCTGTCTGTGTCTGTCTGTCTGTGTGGCTGTGTGTCTGTGTGTCTGTGTGTCTGTGTGTCTGGTTGCCTGTGTGTCTGTGTGTCCGTGTGTCTGTGTGTCTGTGTGTCTGTGTGTCTGTGTGTCTGTATGCCTGTGTGTCTGTGTGTGTGAGTGTCTGTTTGTCTGTCTGTCTGTGTGTCTGGCTGTCTGTGCGTGTGTGTGTGTGTGTGTGTCTGTCTGTCTGTCTCTGTCTGTCTGTCTGTCTGTCTGTCCGTCTGTCTGTCTCTCTGTCTGTCTGTCGGTCTGTCTGTCTGTCCGTCTTGTCTGTCTGTCTGTCTGTCTGTCTGTCTGTCTGTCGGTCTGTGTGTCTGTGCGCGTGTGTATGCCTGTGTGTGTGCGTGTGTGTGTCAGTGCGTGTGTGTGTGCGCGCGCGGCGCTCGCAACCCCGCGCTCCCCCTCCCCCTTCCTCCAGCGCCCCGCGAGGGCGGAGTGGTTTGAGTGGGGGGAGGGCCGGCCCCAAGATGGGGCGGTGCCTCCCCCTTCCGGAGCGCCGGGAGGGGGTCGGGGGGGGGGGGTCGTGCGTGTGTTTGTAAGTGTTCGTTCGTGTGACGTGGGTGTGGTTGTAAGTGTGTTCGTTTGTGCGTGTGTGTGTGCGTTTGCTTGTTTGACTGTTTCTGTTCTCGGTGCGTGTTTTCTGTGGGTGTTCGCGATTGCGTTCGTGTGTCTGGTGCGTGTGTGTGTCTGGTGCGTGTGCGTGTGTGTGTGTGTGTGTGTGCGCGTGTGCCTGTGTGTTCGTGCGTGTGTGTGTGTGTGTGCGCTTGTGCGTTTGCGTGTGTTTCTGTTTGTATGAGTGGGTGCGCGTGTGTCTGGTATGTGTGCGTGTGTGTGTGTGTGCGTTTCAACTTTGACAATCATTGGAGACATCATTTTCGGCTCCTGCGAGCTAGGGGATGTCTCGGGGCCAGCCACACATGCAGTATGTGCGTAGCTAGATTTCAGATTGTCTGTATGCATGCTCCTTTGTTTATGTGCGTAGAAAGATTCCAGGTTGTCTGTATGCATGCTTTCTTTAGTTGCCCTCTCAGTCCGCCTCACACGCACCATAGCTTTTCATCTCGAGCCTCCGTTGACGGAGGGTTTAGGGCGCCGCTCAAGGCCCCAGGGCCGCAGAGATTCTCGGTCCTCTGTCATCGCAGGCACCGCTCGCACGTTTGCTTGAGGAAAACGGTCCGTTGGTCCTCTTGCTTCACTGTTGTTGGTCATTCAGCTACGCTTCGCGGACTGCTCCGACTGGCACCACTGGAGGAAGGGACGACGACAAGTAACTTGATCAATACGTGATTTCGAACGTAACTCATCACAAGTGTGTTTCTGGGAGCGTGGAGCGTTCATCTTCGGACTTCGTGTACCACACCCAGACATCCATAACCTACGTGTCTCAGCTTAGTTCATCTCGGTTGATTTCACGGCCTACGTGTTTCATTTCATAACCTACGTGTTTCATTTCATAATCGACGTGTTGCATTTTCACATCTGCGTGGCTCATTTCTTGCTCTACGTGTTTCATTTCATAACCTACGTGTCTCATTTCATAGTCTACGTGTTGCATTTCCACACCTCTGTGGTTCATGTCTTGCTCTACGTGCTCAATTTCACCATCTACGTGTTGTATTTCACGCTCTACGTGCTCAATTTCATAACCTACGTGCTGTATTTCACCACCTGCGTGGTTCATTTCATACTCTACGTGTCCAATTTCATAACGCCTGTGGTTCATTTTGTACTCTATAGGTCAACGGCCCTGGAGCGGCCATGGACCCCACTGGAGGTGCTATGACGCAAGCATCAGATACGTTGCAGTCAAAATCAGATCGACGGATATCCCAATATATGGCTCAACGGATGCGACTTACTACCTTTGCTGGGACGAAGCTATTGATTGCGATGACACGAGATATCCAGGCCGTTGCAGGATGGTCTTCGGAGCTGGCCGTCCATACTAACCTTCGCTCGCATAAGCCTTACTCGTCCTCCGTGGCTTCCTTATACTCGGCAGCTCTGTGGCAGGTCCTTTGCCCTCTTCCGTCGGAAGTGTTCATTGAAGCCGTCCACACTCTGCAACGTGAAGCTTTGGAGTGTGCGACGGTCTCAGGAGTTTCATCTTATGTTGGCGTACTCGCTTTGGCTCTCACGACGTGCTTGACGATTTGTCGAATCCGCAGCCTCTTTACTGGAGGCCGAAAATCACGGGGCCGAGCCAGACACCTCTGCCATTGCCTCCCACCTATGCTGCAGTCTGCGTTTGCACGCCCAGGAGAGGCGAATCTTTGTCAGGCTGTGGAGCTATTCGGTTTTGTCCTCCTCCAGGCTCGGTGCACCCAGGACCCGATCCAGAAGGTGGGCCACGGGCCCCACGACCTCTGCTTCATATACCAACTGGGCTCCCAAGGGCTCTACATAGGTCAAGGGGCGCTGCTCCGTGGCTCGTCGGCCATCTCTGGAGGAGTCGGTCGATTCCGTGAGCATCTTCGTGGGCTTAAATGTGTGTCGCAAGGGATCCCCACAAAGGAGCTCAGCAGGTACCTCAAGTTGGCCCCTGGTTGTCAGCAATGGCTCCTCATGTTCTTTGTGGCGCTTACACATACATCTTGTGCGCACGCCCTTGAGAGTGCACATATAGCGTACAGCCGTCCCGAGGCGAACAATCTACCTAACCCTCACCTTGGGCGTCTTCGGGCTCGCTATCGATCCCACCCTCGAGCACGCCGCCGTCGTGCCCAACGCCGTATACATACGCCTGTCGCACATGAGCACACAGTACTCCAACAAGCATGGTATGATCGACGTATCGATGCCCTGTGTACTCGACGCCTAGGGTTTTCGGCACACCTCGCTGCACGACACCGGTGGCAACACCTTCTCCAGCATAGATTTCATGATCTTTATGATATCCTTCTCGCTCGGCATGCTAACGGCCGCCATCTGCACGGACCGCTTAACATTTATGACCAAGCTTGTTTGCTCCTACTCCTTAGATGGCTTGCTTTATCTACCAACGATGTCGATTGGGATCTTGTGTGTCGACGGCGTAAGTTCGGGACTGACTACCTCTATACCCTGTGGGAATTCAGTACCCTGTTTCCTCACTGGATGGACCGAATCCGAGTGAGATCTGCACTTGCTGCGCGTTTGCACTCAGTTGGTCTTCCCAAGCCAGGTGAAAAGATTATTAAAGTTGATGACGCTTGGGAGGCCCAACGTGTTCGGCATTGGTTGGCTCAGGTCATCCAGCAGGCACGCCCGACTAGGCCAGCTTGGGCCAACTGGGCGGTCCGCTCCATACGTTTGATGTCTCGCCCTGTGCTCACGATACGCAAGCGTTTTACCGACATCACGCGAGCCTTTCGCCAGACCGAGTTCACGGAACTCGGTCGCCTCAGCATGTCGGATTTTGCCGCTGCCGCTCGCGGTGATGATATGCAGCGAGTCCCTTTGAACGGTCGCATACCGCTACTCGCACAGTCTACCCCATACCGTGACACTACGATGTTATCATGTAAACGATGGCTTGGTTCCCAGGGCCTGGATCGGAGCATCTACCCGCCGTATCGCCCCCCTCGCCAACGCCCTACTCCGCAACCCACCCATGACGAACGACGTTATTATGACGTGACGGAGGCTCGCAAACAGTTTGAGGACCGAGCCTCTGGAGGCCCATGCGGGGCATGCTTTACGGTTGAAGACAAGGACCCAAACACGATTTGGCGGGTCAACAGTATATATCAGCTAGCACGGTGGCTTTGTATGCTTCGTCATGCCCATGATCGTTGGCGTGTGGTTAATACTTCGGTCGATGCTATGCTATCTTGGTATCGTTTGCTCTATGACTACACCATCCCCAAGTCTATGCGTGCACGTGGGGAAGGGGCACTTAACCAAGGACATCTTCCCTACGTTTACAGTACGATTAAGTTGAAGTGTTGGGATGGAGGGGCCTCGGTACCCAATGGAGGGCGTCATAAATGTACTAAACCTCAACACAGTTGTTTTCGTAACATATGCAGCTTTGTCCGCCTCCCATCCCGTATGTTGTATCGTTCCCTCAGCCGTGCTCTCACCTTCCTGGCGAACCAAGTGTATCCAGGTTGGGCTTTTACTTCTTTAGACACGGCAGTGCCCAGCTTTGTGGCGCAGTTCACTCAGCTGACTCCCCACCCGATGGGCGAACCGTGCTGCTGCCGTGGGTGTGGCCGCCGCATGCTCAGCCCAGGTCTGGTGGTCGGGGATGCAGGCCAGGCTTACGAAGCCATCGCTCTCGACCGCATTTACGGCTGCCTTGATCGCCTGTTCGACCAGCTGGAGTCGGAGAAAAAACAACGCTGTGTTACGGTCATGCGTACTCAGCGATCTCATGTCTTCTTCGGTGGCGGAGCGGATCGGCGCTTGTGGGACCGTACTGTGTGGTTTCTTAAAAGTATCCGTCGTGCTCTTGAGGGCTTCCTAGGGATGAGATTGTTTGTCATCTGTGGCCTTGTCGTTCAACAAGTTAGGGGCATCCCGATCGGAGGCCCCCTCAGCGGGGCCATTCTGCACGCGGTACTGAGTGATTTAGAGTTCCAGGCTGACAAGAAGTTCCCCAGGCGTCGTCGGTATGTGGCTACAGGCAGGTATGTGGATGACATTATACTAGCGTCCAAGGTGTGCTGCAGTCGGTGTCTTAAACGTATGGTCCATCATGTCTATGGCTGCACGGTAAAGTTTGATTTCACCGACTCCGTATGCCCTAATACACGCACAGTCACAGCTCCCTACCTCGAGGCCACCTTTTTCCTGACCCTCACTACCGCCCACACGTACATCATACACAAGAATGAGGCGTATGCGTTCACAGGTAACATCACGTCCCTCGCTAAGCAGTCTATCCTTCCGTTTCTAGGCTCGTTCACTCCTAATCAACTTCAACAGCACCGAGCCGAACTGCGTGGACGTTTGCAACGCTGGAGAAACTTAAAAGTGTCGGCGTTCAATTGGTTGATTCTGGTACCTACTGATGTTTTGATGTATCTTCGGTTGGGTTATCATGAGAAGCATATTCGAAGGATTTGGCATTCTATAGCACCACCTTCTAAGTTTATGGAAATAAGCCAGACAGCGATCCATCTCGTACTCTACACTTCCAGAAGTCTGCGAACCCCACCCGAGTTGCTTGTAGCCCTTTTCTCTCAAAGCCTCCCGAGCCAAGATTCGTGTCCGCCCTTGAGTGCACCTTCGAGCTTGACCCAGCCCTCACCTGTGCCGATGTTCAGTTCGTGGCGCAACAAGGGTATCGGCAAGGGCGGCAAGTCTGGAGGTGCGGGTGGTCCGTATGGTGGCCCACACGCCCCACGCTACAGCGGTCCCCAGCAGCGGAACTGGGGATACGATCGTGGTGGTGGTGGTGGCGGCCAAGGCTTCACGGGCATGCTTGGCCAGATGACCTCAGTTATGGACAACATCGCTGCCCTGGGTGAGCTTACGCGGGTGGGTCACGCGCTCTCGCAGGCTCAGCAGCCCCACCCTCAGGGCGGTGGCTCGACGCCCCCAGCCTCGGGCACGACGGCAGTACCGGGTGCGGCTGAGCCCGCAAGGGACCTGGTCAAGGCGCTGACTGAGGTCCTGCAGACCAACGCTCCAGGGGACACCAGGCTCCAGCAGACGGTGGAGCGCTTGCACAGCCTCGTTGGGACAGGTACTCCAGTTTCAGGATCAGGCTCGCAAGCAGCGTCTGGTGCAAACTCCCTGGAGTCCAACCCTGTGATCCAGCAGATGCGGGCCAGCATCACCAGCATCCAGGCGACAGTTGATCAACATGGTCAGCAGATTTCCTCCCTTACCTCTACTCTTTCTTCGACAGCCGAGGACTCACGTGCGACTCGTGAGATGATGGAACGCATGTTGGGAATGCCGCAGCAGAATCGGGAGACCCTCCTTACCCCACCAAGGCTCTTGCGACAGACGGAGTCTCCGCCTGGCCCTGGACCCTCAGCTGTACCACCACGTGCACCCACGGCCGCTGAGGAGGGACCTGTTGATGACACCCCGCTGTTCAGCCCCATGATCAATGCTGCCATCCACAGCTCCGCACTGGAGCGGCTTGGGATCAGCGCCACGCGCGCCAACATGGCCCAGCTGGCCCAGGAGATCACGATGAGCGAGGGCGCATCCCTTCCTTTCGCGGAGTGGTGGACCCAGGTTTCGAGGTGTAAGTCTGTGGGACAATGGGGTACCAAGCTTCAGGCCTTTGGCCTGCCGCAAGCTGAGCTTGCCAACATCAGCAGTTTCAATAAGGTGGGCCAGATGCTCTTCGCCCGCCTGCTGAAGAGTGGTGCGTGGGCTCAGACTGACCAGCAGTATACCCTCCTTCAATGAGCGCCCGCCCCAGCTCCCATGAAAGCTTCTGTGTTTGACACTTCTCTGCTGGCGACGTGGAACGATGTGGTCTGGCCAATGATACGCCTTTTCTTTGTGCTGGTGCCCCTCGTTATCTTTGGTTGGACGGCTTACCAGGCGTGCCTCTTCGTTGGCTTCGCTCGTATTTCGGCAGAGGAGATTCTCACTTTCTCGATTCAACGTGTGGTTGCCATCGTTCCCTTCCTGGCGATCCGCGTACTTGCCTCCCTTACGTGGCCAGGACTTGGATCGTGGGCTAGTTCTCTATTGACGGGTACCTTTGGAGGCTCTGACCCACACACTGAGACCCCACATATTCTGGACCTCCCCGTGTACGGTGATCGTGAGAAATGGGCGTGGTTCGCGGCGGTGGTGCAGCCTGTCCTGGTGGGGCTCTGTGCATGGCTCCATCACTAGACCCGTGAACCTATTGCCTATCATGCCTCTCCTCTCCGCTAATCTTCTGAGTGATGCCTGTTGCAGGTGTGTGATAGCCTCTGCCCTACGTCTGAGGCTTGAGTACTGTCGCAGCTGTCTTTTCCCTCCCCTGGACCTGTTTGGACGGGTGTGTGTGTGTGTGCGTTTCAACTTTGACAATCATTGGAGACATCATTTTCGGCTCCTGCGAGCTAGGGGATGTCTCGGGGCCAGCCACACATGCAGTATGTGCGTAGCTAGATTTCAGATTGTCTGTATGCATGCTCCTTTGTTTATGTGCGTAGAAAGATTCCAGGTTGTCTGTATGCATGCTTTCTTTAGTTGCCCTCTCAGTCCGCCTCACACGCACCATAGCTTTTCATCTCGAGCCTCCGTTGACGGAGGGTTTAGGGCGCCGCTCAAGGCCTCAGGGCCGCAGAGATTCTCGGTCCTCTGTCATCGCAGGCACCGCTCGCACGTTTGCTTGAGGAAAACGGTCCGTTGGTCCTCTTGCTTCACTGTTGTTGGTCATTCAGCTACGCTTCGCGGACTGCTCCGACTGGCACCACTGGAGGAAGGGACGACGACAGGTAACTTGATCAATACGTGATTTCGAACGTAACTCATCACAAGTGTGTGTGTGTGCGTGCGTCTGTGTGTGTGTGTGGGTATGGGCGTGCGTGTGGGGTGCGCGCGCATGAATGGGCGCGCGTGGATGAGTGTGCGCGCGCGTGTGGATGTGTGTTTGTGTCTGTGCTCGTGTGTGATTATGTGTGCGTGCGTGCGCGTGCGTGTGCGCGCGCGCGCCCGCGGTGGCGCCGTGGTCCGCGCGCCCCCCCCCTTCTCTCTCTCTCTCCCCTGCCTCGGGCGCACCGCGGGGGCGGAGTGGATGGAGTGGGGGGAGGGCCGGCCCCGGAATGGCGCAGCGCCTCCCCCCTCCGGAGCGCCGGCGGAGAGGGCGGGGGGCGAGGCGCGCGTGGGCGGCTTGTGTGTAGGGGTGTGTGCGCCTGTGTGTATGTATGAATGTATATATATATACACATATATATATACATCTATCTTTATCTGAATATATAAATGATTATGTGTGAACGCGTGCGTGCGTGCGTGTCTGTGTGTGCGTGAGTGTGTGTATGTGTGTGTGTGTTCGCATGCTGTCCTACGCGTGGTTTCATGTTTCTCTGTATGTCTGTGGTTTTAGGTGTGTTGCGTGTCTGTTGTGTGTGTGTGTGTGCTCGTGTGTGCTCGTGTGTGCGTGTGCTTGTATGTGTGAATGCATCTTCGCTGCTCGGTTTCTCGACCTCGCGCCGAACACTTTCAGGGTTGGATGGGGACATGGGAAATACCTTGTTTGAAATGTCTAAGAAGATCATATCTGAAGCTCTCTGCTTTTTTTCCGAGCACTCTCGAGGGTGCGAGGAGCTCTACGAGGTCCCCGGCGGTAACCAGGTTGACGGTTTACCGCCGGCGCCAGTTCCGGGGCGCTGGAGAGCTAGTTGGCAAGAAAAATCTCGACGGACCTTTTGGTGACTTTTGGTCGTTTGAAAATTTTGTTCTCGAAATTCAACAATTCGTTTGAGATCTAGTATTTTTTCCCGTGATATTCGATCTTATTCCCGCTCGTCATCTTGATCTCAGCTCGATCGGGTACCTTTTACTGCAAAAAAGCGTCCCGGCGGGATCGCCCGTTTGGAGTCATCTTGATACGCGCTGACGGTTTTCTGAACATAACTCGAGCTTAGGGCAGCTACAGAGCTGGTCAGCACATCTATCGCATTCAGAATCATCAGGCGCGTTCGTCTGTTGAATCCAGAGGTCTGAACTCGGTCTGCTAGCCGAGCTAGGTCCGCAAACCTATTTGTATTATTCGAGTCACCTTGACAGACGCTCTCGGTGTTCGGTACTTAACTCGAGCTGTAGGGCAGCTACAGAGCTGCTTAGCACACCCATCGCATTCAGAATCATCAGGCGCGTTCGCCTGTTGAATCCAGAGGTCTGAACTCGGTCTGCTAGCCGAGCTAGGTCCGCAAACCTATTTGTATTATTCGAGTCATCTTGACAGACGCTCTCGGTTTTTGTTACTTACCTCGAGCTGTAGGGCAGCTACAGAGCTCATACTCACAGAAATCGATTGGAAGTCATCAGGCGCGTTCGTCTGTTGAATCGAGAGATCTGAACTCGGCCTGCTGCCCGAGCTAGGTTCGCGAAACTATTCGTATTCTCCGAATCATCTTGAGAAGTGCTCTGAATTTTCTGCACTCAACTCGTGCCGGGAAAAGGGCTACAGTGCTGCGAGTCACAGAAATCGATTCGGACACATCAGACGCGTCCGTCCGTCGAACCCAAAACTCGGAACTCGGCCTGCTGCTCGAACTAGATCCGCGAAACTATTGTATTATTCGAGTTATCCTGAGAGCTGTTGTCGGTTTTCTGCACTTAACTCGGGCTGTAGGGGGGCTGCAGGGCTGGTAATCACATGAGTCGATTCGGAGACATCAGACGCGTCCGCCTGTCGCATTCAGAAGTCTGAACTCGGTTTGATATTCGAACTGTGTTGCGAAACTGTTTGTTTTTTGTTAGAGTCATCTTGAGAGGTCCGAAATCGCTTCGGCTGAAAAACTAATTGTTCTCGTTTATTCCCACATTATATACTGTCAGGAAGCTCTACGAGTCCCCCGGCGGTAAGAAAGGTTGACGGTTTACCGCCGGCGCCCAGTAATAACTCGTAAAGCTTCCTTTAGCAAGTTATTGCTGGAAGCGTAAGAGTAATTGCGGGGCGCCGGAGAGCTAGTTGGCAAGACAAATCTCGACGGACCTTTTGGTGACTTTTGGTCGGTTGAAAATTTGGCTCTCGAAATTCAACAATTCGTTTGAGCTCTAGTATTTTTTCCCATGATATCTGATCTTACTTCCGCTCGCCATCTTGATCTCAGCTCGATCGGGTAATTTTTACTGCCAAAAAGCAGGCAGGCGGGATCGGCCGTTTTAAGTCATCTTGATAGGAGATGACGATTTTCTGAACATAACTCGAGCTCTAGGACAGCTACAGAGCTGGTAAGCACAGCTAATCGATGCAGAATGATTAGGCGCGTTCGTCTGTTGAATCCAGAGGTCTAAACTCGCTCTGCTAGCCGAGCTAGGTTCGCAAACCTATTTGTGTCGAGGCATCTTAGCAGACGCTGTCGGTTTCCAGTACTCAACTCGAGCTGTAGGGCAGTTACATAGCTCATAGTCACAGAAATCGATTGGGAATCATCAGGCGCGTTCGTCTGTTGAATCGAGAGCTCTGAACTCGGCCTGCTGCCCGAGCTAGGTTCGCGAAACTATTCGTATTGTTCGAGTCATCTTGGGAAGTACTCTTGGTTTTCTGCATTTAACTCGTGCTGGGGGAGGGTTATAGTGCGGCTGGTCACAAATCGATTTGGAGACATGAGAGGCGTCCGTCTGTCGAACCCAGAGCTCGGAACTCGGTCTGCTGCTCGAACTTGGTCCGCGAAACTATTGCATTATTCGAGTCACCCTGAGATGTGCTCTCGGTTTTCTGCACTTTACTCGAGCTGTAGGGGGCTGCAGGGCTGGTAATTAGAGCAGTCGATTCGCAGACATCAGACGCGTCTGCCTGTCGCATTCAGAGGTCTGAACTCGCTTTCATACTCGAGCTGGGTTGCGAAACTGTTTGTTTTTTCTAGATTCATCTTGAGAGGTCTGAAATCGCTTCGGCTGAAGAACGATTCGTTCTCTGGAATTTTTTCCACATTATATACTGTCAGGAAGCTCTACGAGTCCCCGGCGGTAAGAAAGGTTGACGGTTTACCGCCGGCGCCCAGTAACTCGTAGAGCTTCCCTTAGCAAGTTATTGCTGGAAGCTTAAGAGTAATTTCGGGGCGGTGGAGAGCGAGTTGGCAAGAAAAATCCCGACGGACCTTTTGCTGACTTTTGGTCGGTTGAAAATTTTGTTCTCGAAATTCAACAATTCGAAGGGAAGCTCTCTGGATGCGACAGACGGACGCGTCTGATGTCTCCGAATCGATTCCTGTGATTACCCGCCCTGCAGCCTCCCTACAGCCCGAGTTAAGTGCAGAACGCCGACAGTAGCTCTCAAGATGACTGGAAGAATACGAACAGTTTCGTGATTCTGGATCGCGCAGCAGACCGAGTTCAGAGCTCTGGATTCGACAGACAAACGCGACTGATGATTCTGAATCGGTTTCTGTAACTATCAGCCCTGTAGCTGTCCTATAGCTCGAGTTAAGTACAGGAAACCGAGAGCGCCTATCAAGATGATTCGAATAATACGAATAGGTTTGCGGACCTGGCTCGGCTAGCAGACCGAGTTCAGACCTCTGGTTGGAACAGCCGAACGCGCCTGATGATTCTGAGTCGATGAGGCGTGCTTACCAGCTCTGTAGCTGTCCTATATCTCGAGTTAAGTTCAGAATACCGACAGTGCGAATCAAGATGACTTGAATAATACGAATAGGTTTGCGGACCTAGCTCGGCTTGCAAACCGAGTTCAGAGCTCTGGATTCAACAGGCGAACGCACCTAATCATTCCACATCGATTAGCTGTGCTTACCAGCTCTGTAGCTGTCCTCCAGCTCGAGTTAAGTACAAAATTCCGACAACGCGTATCAAGATGACTCGAAACGGCCGATCCCGCCAGTGTGCTTTTTGGCAGTAAAAGATACCCGATCGAGCTGAGATCAAGATGACGAGCGGGAATAAGATCGAATATCACGGGAAAAATAATAGAGCACAAACGAATTGTTGAAATTCGAGAACAAAATAACTCGTAGAGCTTCCCTAAGCTAGTTGCTGGAAGTTTAAGAGTAATAACTCGTAAAGCTCCCTTTCGCAAGTTATTGCTGGAAGCGTAAGAGTAATTCGGGGGCGCCGGAGAGCTAGTTGGCAAGAAAAATCTCGACGGACCTTTTGGTGACTTTTGGTCGGTTGAAAATTTGGCTCTCGAAATTCAACAATTCGTTTGAGCTCTAGTTTTTTTCCCATGATATCTGATCTTATTTCCGCTCACCATCTTGATCCCAGCTTGATCGGGTACCTTTTACTGCCAAAAAGCAGGCAGGCGGGATCGCCCGTTTCGAGTCATCTTGATACGCGCTGTCGGTTTTATCAAGATAACTCGAGCTTCAGGACAGCTACAGAGCTGGTAAGCACAGCTAATCGATTCAGAATGATTAGGCGCGTTCGCCTGTTGAACCCAGAGGTCTGAACTCGGTCCGCTAGCCGAGCTAGGTCCGCAAACCTATTCGTATTATTCGAGTCATCTTGACATACGCTCTCGGTTTTCTGTACTTAACTCGAGCTACAAGACAGCTACAGAGGTGATACGTACATAATCTGATTCAGAATCATCAGTGGCCGTTGTCTGTTGAATCCAGAGCTCTGAACTCGGTCTGCTGCCCGATCTAGAATCGCAAAACTATTCGTATTGTTCGAGTCATCTTGAGAGATGTTGTCGGTTCTCTGCACTTATCTCGGGCTGCAGGGGGGCTGCATAGCTGATATTCACTGGAATCGATTCAGAGGCATCAGGCGCGTCCGCCTTTGGAATGCAGAGCTCCGAACGCTGTCTGCTGCCCGAACTAGGTCCGCGAAACTATTCGTATTGTTCGAGTCATCCTGAGAGGTGCTGTCGGGCTTCTGCACTCAATTCGGGCTGTAGGGGGGGCTGCAGGCTTGGTTATCACAGGAATCGATCAGGAACATCAGACGCGTCCGCCTGTCGCATGCAAAGGTCTGGACGGTCTGATACTCGGCTGGGTTTCTCAAACTATTCGTATTGTTTGAGTCATCTTGAGAAGTGCTGTCGATTTACGCACGTAACTCGGGCTGTAGGAAAGCTACAGAGCCCGTACAGAAGACAATCCAGAAGCATCGGGGGCGCTCGGCTGTTGCATCCGAGAGGTCTGAAATTGCTTGGGCTGAGAAACTATTCGTTCTCTATAATTTTTTTCGACATTATATGTTGTCAGGAAGCTCTACGAGTCCCCCGGCGGTAAGAAAGGTTGACGGTTTACCGCCGGCGCCCAGTTCCGGAGCGCTGGAGAGCTAGCTGGCAAGAAAAATCTCGACGGAACTTTTGATGACTTTTGGTCGGTTGAAAATTTCGTTCTCAAAATTTGACCATTCGTTAGAGCTCTAGTATTTTTTCCCGTGATATTCGATCTTATTCCCGCTCGCCATCTTGATCTCACCTCGATCGGGTGAATATTACTGTCACAAAGCACTGTGGCGGGATCGCCCGTTTGGAGTCATCTTGATACGCGCTGACGGTTTTCTGAACATAACTCGAGCTTAGGGCAGCTACAGAGCTGGTAAGCACAGCTATCGCATTCAGAATCATCAGGCGCGTTCGTCTGTTGAATCCAGATGAGCTACAGAGCTGCTCGGCACAGCAATCGGAAGGAAATTATCAGGCGCGCTATCATACAGTATCTAGACGTCTAAACTTTCGGTCTGCTATCAGAGCTGGGTACGAAAATATATTCGTACTCTGCTGATTTGTTAGATTGTAACGGCTTTCTTGACTAATCTTGAGCTGCAGATGAGCACAGAGCTGTTTGTCACATATCCCAAAGAATATACTAAAGTATCTAGATGCCCGAACTCGGTCTGCTACCAGAGCTGGGTCAGTAAAACTATGTGTACGCAGCCAAATAGAAAGATAATTGTAACTTTCTTTAGGTAACTCGAGCTGCAAAGGAGCTACAGAGCTGTTGGGCACAGAATGGAAAGAAATTCATCAGACGCGCTAGTTTTAAGTATCAATATGCCGGAACTCATCACGCTTTGACAATTGGAACCAGAAAACTATTCTACTCTTGCACTGTTCCAAAGATAACGATGCCTTTCTCGATATTTTCCCTCCTTCTCCTCCTGCTGCTCCTTCTTCTCCTCGTGCTTCTCTTCCTGATACTCCTCCATCTCCTTTCTCCTCGCTCCTTCTTTTCCTCCGCGTCTTCCTCCATGGGACCGCGCCCTCGCGCGCGCAATGCGAGATTGCTGCGCCCGCATTGCACGAGGAAGCTCCACGAGTGCCCGGCGGTAATCAAGGTTGACGGTTTAGCGCCGGCCCCCAGTTTCAAGACTTTGAACTTTCAAGCAAATTTAAAATTCGGACGCAAATGCAGGGAGCCTCGTAGAGCTCTTTTTTCGCGCGGCGCTGCTCGGAACACATGGAGGAGCCTTCTCCAGCGTAAGCTGAAAAACCTGACAAAAAACGCGTTTTTCGGTTTTCATTCAAAGTCGGTTTCCCCAAGTGTTTCGATAGATATACTCCAGCTACGGACCTGACAATTTCACTGGCACACGCGGCATAACCCACTGGGAGCCGGCGGTAAACCGTCAACCAGATTACCGCCGGGACCTTCGTAGAGCTCTGAAGAGACCGAATCAATTCCCAGATAACAAGAGAAAAACGTTCGTGAATATGAGCTTGAAAACTGCAGAAACTTTCGGGTTTTACATAACGTCGATTCCTCCTAGTCTTTGAATCGAGTAATGCAGCTAGAACCCTGAGAACTGCACCATCGAGCGCACCATGATCGACTGAAGAGAATAAAAATTTTAATTGCCAAAACGAATTTCAAAATCTCTCATAATTTTCGAAAAACCGACCACAGGTCATCACATTGCCCGCCCGGGCCGGGTTGGCCAACTAGCTGCACCCCGCGCTGGAATTCCTCTAGCTCATCGAAGGCTCTACGAAGTACTACGTGTGCTAAAAATACCGGCTCGTAAAACGAATTTCAAAATCTCTCACAATCTTCGAAACTGGCGCCGGAGGTGAACCGTCGCCTGGTCTGCGATGTCTGCGTTGGCCGATTCGAGCTCCCTGGAAAGCAGGCCAGGACACAGAGAACCTAAACAGCGAAGCTGCATAAAGCAGAGATGCATTCAAACAGCGAAGCTGTACAGATATGCACAAGACTGCAAGTACACGAGAAAAGAACTAACAAAATAATGAGAGAAGCAATGCAGACCATGGATATGGAAGCAAAGCTAGAAGCAGTGAGAGACCATACAGTAACCACTGGTTTATACAGCAATTACCGTCTCAACACCACTGAGAGAAACACGAAACTAAGAGAACTAAAATAGCGAGTGCGCTTCAAAGCAATGCGAGACCATGCAGTAACCACATATAGCGATTACCGTCTCAGCACCACTGAAAGACAAGGCACGTGAAACACAACGTCGAAATGTGGACTAGATAACGAATTAAGCGGGCAACATGCAGAGTGAGCACAGACACCCACCACTACTTAGAGCGAATGCGGGCTCTTATCCGAACAAAGTGAAGATCAGGCGAAGCTCTTATTCAACACACGTGCATGCACGACAACACACACAGGCATGAAGAAAGGCAACGCAATGACAAATCACAATAGTTCGAACTCGAAGTATGTGGAACTCAAGTGCAATGAAATCTGAAATCCACTCGAGGCAAAGTATGAAATCGGATGCCCAATGACCTCAATATCAAGATACTCAAATGTCACAAAACTGTCAAAGTACCTCAATGTCAAAGAAACCACACGTGTACAAGAGCAATAATGAAACGAAAGAAACGATTCCAACCACCCCTCGAAGGTTTCCACTGCGTTGTGAATAAGAGTACTCAGACTGCGACCAAAGTCAAAGGATACGTGCTGAGAGCAACTCGTACAAGATAACAAATGCAGCAAGTACGATCAAAGCAAGCGGCCTATGCACCTGCTCCAATGGGAGCTGTCTCACTTGACACAACAGAGAACCTGGTGCCTATCGTCTGTAGGCCCACGGAGAAGAGGTCGTCGCAGCCGACGAAGTACCCGAAGATATGGGACGGCCCAGTGGCGTACGACACGTGTGTGCGCACAGAAACCTGTCCGCACAGTGCGGCTCGAGGAGGCCGCCGACGGGCCAGGTCGCCGCTGAACTCCCCGAGGAGGGACAGCAGCAACCTGAACACGGGGAACCTCGTACCTCGTAGAGCTCTTCGTCATCGATGAGCTAGAGGAATTCTGGCGCGGGATGGAGCTAGTTGGTCGACCCGACCAGAAAGGACAAAGTGATAACTTTTGGGTGGTTTTGCGAATATTTGAAAGAGATTTGACCATGAATTCTGAGAAAGCAGATTTTTCGCACCTGTAAACGACTATCAGGGCCTCTCCGTCTTAATATGAGCTCTGTAGGCGCAAATTTGCTATCAAAACACTTGGCGGAACCAACTTCATGTCGACATGAAAAAATCAATGTTCAATTTTTCGAGCAATGGCTCGAGAAGCTCTCTCTTCCGACACTGAGCACTTTACGCGTAGGAGGAGCTCTACAAGGTTCCCGGCGGTGACCAGGTTGACGGTTCACCGCCGGCGCCAGTATCCTTGCGCGCGTAAGAGTGCTCAGAAGCGAAGCAGAGAACTTATCAGAATATTTTCGATCTCTACGAGGTAAACCGACCCCAGGTCATCACATTGTCCACCCAGGCCGGGTCGGCCAAAGGGTCGACCAACTGGCGCCGGCGGTGAACCGTCAACCTGGTCACTGCCGGGAACCTCGTAGAGCTCCTTGCGCGCGTAAGAGTGCTCAGAATCGAAGCAGAGACTTCTCAGAAGATGTACGTGAAATCTTCAATTTTGCATTTTTCATGTCGACACGAAGTTGTTTCCTCCTAATAGTTGATAAAAATGCGCCTCCGGAGCTCATATTAAGACGCAGAGGCCCTTATAATCTTTCACAGGTGCGAAACATCTGGTTTCTCAAAATGAATGGTCAGATATCTTTCGAATCTTAACAAAACAGACCGAAAGTTCTCACATTGTCCGCCCGGGCCAGGTTGGCCGACTGGCGCCGGCGGCGAACCGTCAACCTGGTCACCGCCGGATACCTCGTAGAGCTTCTTGCGAGCGTAAGAGTGCTCAGAATCGAAGCAGAGAACTTCGGAGAAGATTTTCGTGAAATCTTGAATGTTCCATTTTTGATATCGACATGAAGTTGGTTCCGCCAAGTGTTCAGCAGAACCCACTAAAGGTGCGAACAATACCCGCTTCCAAAAAAAAATGTCAAATCTCTCAATCTTCGTCCAACCGACCCGAAGTTATCACATTCTTCTCCTGGCCGGGTGGGCCAAGTGCCGCCGGCGGTCAACCGTCAACCTCACCGCCCGGAACCTCGTAGAGCTCCTTGCACGAGCAAGAGTGCTCAGAACTGAAGCAGAGAACTCACATGAAGATTTTCTTAAAATCCTGATTTTTGTAAGTTCTGATTTTAAGATAAGGTCGGTCCCTGGAAGTGAACCGATAGTAAAACTCCCTCAGGGGCTGAGCTGCACTCAGAACAAAGTTCAGACACTAATGATGCGAGTAAACATCGGGCTTCTGAAAATAAATTCTTCGATACAGTTAAATTTAGCAAAATTAATCCAGAACCGTCACATCTTCTTTTCTGGCCGGGTCGACCAACTAGCTCCACCCGCCGCCGGAATTCCTCTAGCTCATCGATGCCGAAGCCTCAAAAAAAAAAAAAAACGGTTCGTAAAACGATTCCACAATCTCTCAATCTTCGAAACTGGCGCCGGCGGTCAACCGTCAACCTGGCTACCGCCGGGAACCTCGCAGAGCTGCTTGCACGCGCACGAGTGCTCAGAACCGAAGCAGAGAGCTTCTGAGAGCATTTTTACAAAAAAAACTTCAAATTTGCATCTTTCGATATCAACCTGATGTCAGTTGCTCCACATGCTTCGATCGTGACAATCTCTCGAGAGAGCTGATTCTCTTTCAGAATAAAGTTTAAACACGAATGCTAGTATGGATCTGATATCTGAAAAGGAATGGTCAAATATCTTCCAACTGGGAGCCAGCGCTAAGCCGTCAACTGGAAACTGGCGGCAAACCGTCAACCAGGTTACCGCCGGGCACCTCGTAGAGCTCTTTTCTTGCACAGCGCTCCTCTGAACACATGAAAGAAGCTTCTGGAGGGAGAGGCCAAGAACTCGAAAAATCAAGATTTTTCGGTTTTTGTCTAAAGTCGGTTGCTCCAAGTGTTTTGATAGTAATACTGCACCTACTGACCTGAGAATTGAACTGGCAGACGCGGAATAACCCACCACAGGTGCAAAAAATCTGATTTCTCAAAATAAATGGGCAGATATTTCTGGAATATTAGCAAAACCGGCCCAAAGTCGTTACTTTCTGCGCCCGGGCCGGATTGTCCGAAGAGCTACGAGGTGCGCGCGGGCACGCGACCTCACAGAGAAGGACGCGGAGGAGAAGGGAGACAGCATCTCAGCGTGCTCTCCGGGAATTTTTCGAAGAATGGAACCGGCGGTAAACCGTCAACCAGGTTACCGCCAAGGCCCTCGTAGAGCTCTTTTCTCACACGGCGCTCCTCGGTACACATAAATGAGGCGTCTGAATCAAGACCGAAAAACTGGAAAAAATACGTTTTTTATGTTTTTATCCAGAGACGGTTCCTCCAAGCGTTTTGATAGTAATACTGCAACTATGGACTTGAAAATTTAACTGGCAGACGCGCCATAAGCCACTGCAGGTGCGAAAAATATGCTTTCTCAAAATGAATTGTCAAATATCTTTCAAATCTTAGGAAAACCGACCCAAAGTCACCACTTTGTCTCTTCTGGTCGGGTCGACCAACTAGCTCCACCCCGCACCGGGATTCCGCTTGCTCATCGTTGCCGAAGAGCTCTACGAGGTATTAATAGAGAACGAAAAGTTTTCTGGTTCCAACTCTGAATGCATGACCAGTTCAGGCATCTGGATACTTGAAACTAACGCGTCTGATGAATTCCTTGCGATGCTGTGCCAAACAGCTCTGTAGCTCCTCTGCAGCTCGAGTTCCCTCGAGAAAGTTACCATCAGCTTTTCAATTTAGCAGAGAACGAATAGTTTGCCTGATTCATCTCTGATAGCAGATCGAATTCATGTATCTAGATACTTTAGATTAGCGCTTGTTATAATACCTCGTAGAGCTCTTCGGCATCGAGGAACTAGAGGAATTCCGGCGCGGGGTGGAGCTAGTCGGCCGACCCGACCAAAAGAGAGAATGTGATAACCTTCGGTCGGTTTTGCTTTGATTTGAAGGATAGTGGACAATTCATTTTGAGAACCCGTATTTTTCTCACGTGTAGTGGGTTATGCCGCGTCTGCCAGTTAAGTTCTCAGGTCCGTAGCTGCAATATTACTATCAAAAGACTTGCTGGAACCAACTGCGTTCCGAGTCATCTTGACACGCGTTCACGGTTTTCTGTACTTAACTCGAGATTTCGAGAGCTACAGAGCTGATGCTTACAGAAACTGATTCAGAATGATCAGGCACGTTCGCCTGTTGCATCCAGAGGCCTGAACTCGGTCTGCTACTCGAGCTAGGTCCGTAAAACTATTTGTGATATTCCAGTCATCTTCACCAGTGATGCCGGTTTTCTGTACTCAACTCAAGATTCAGAGGAGCTACAGAGCTGGTACGCATATAAAGTGATTCAGTATCACCAGGCGCTTGCGTCTGTTGCATCGAGAGGCCTGAACTTGTTCTGCTAGTCGAGCTAGGTCCACAACACTATTCGTATTTCTCAAGTTCTCTTTAGAGGCGCTGTCGGTATTCTGCACTTAACTCTAGCTGTAGCACAGCTACAGAGGTGGTACGCACAGAAACCGATACATAATAATCAAGGGCGTTTGGCTGAAGAATCTAGAGCTCTGAACAGAGTCTGCTTCTCAAGCTAAGTCCGCAAAACTATTTGTATGCGATCGATGTTTTAGAGTTTTTTGGCTCTCGCTTGAGCTTGCTTCACGTTTTCCGAGGAGCTGGGCAAGAGAAGAGCTCTACGAGGTCCCCGGCGGTAACCAGGTTGACGGTTTACCGCCGGCGCCCAGTACCTCGTAGAGCTCTTCGGCATCGATGAGCTAGAGGAATCCCGGCGCAGGCTGGAGCTAGGTGGTCGACCCGGCCTCAAGAGACAAAGTGGTGACTTTGGGTCGGTTTTGCGAAGATTTGAAAGATATTTGGCAATACCTTGTAGAGCTCTTCGGCATCGATGAACTAGAGGAATTCCGGCGCGGGGTGGAGCTAGTTGGCCGACCCGACCAAAAGAGAGAATGTGATAACCTTCGGTTGGTTTTGCTTGGATTTGAAAGATATCTGACAATTCATTTTGAGAACCGGTATTTTTCTCACGTGTAGTGGGTTATGCCGCGTCTGCCAGTTAAATTCGGTCCGTAGCTGCAATATTACTATCAAAAGACTTGCTGGAACCAACTGCGTTCAGAGTCATTTTGACACGCGCTCACGGTTTTCTCTACTTAACTCGAGATTTCGAGAGCTACAGAGCTGATACTTCCAGAAACCGATTCAGAATGATCAGGCAAGTTTGCCTGTTGCATCCAGAGGCCTGAACTCGGTCTGCTACTCGAGCTAGGTCCGTAAAACTATTTGTGTTTTTCCAGTCATCTTCACCAGTGATGCCGGTTTTCTGTATTCAACTCAAGGTTCAGAGGAGCTACAGAGCTGGCACGCACATAAAGTGATTCAGTATCACCAGGCGCTTGCGTCTGTTGCATCGAGAGGCCTGGACTTGTTTTGCTAGTCGAGCTAGGTCCACAACACTATTCGTATGTCTCAAGTTCTCTTTAGAGGCGCTGTCGGTATTCTGCACTTACCTCTAGCTGTAGCACAGCTACAGAGGTGGTACGCACAGAAACCGATACAGAATAATCAATGGCGCTTGGCTGAAGAATCTGGAGCTCTGAAGAGAGTCTGCTTCTCGAGCTAAGTCCGCAAACCTATTTGTATGCGATCGGTTTTTTAGAATTGTTTGGTTCTCGCTTAAGCTTGCTTCACTAGCGCCGGCGGTGAACCGTCAACCTGGTCACCGCCGGGGACCTCGTAGAGCTCTTTGCACGCGTGAGAGTGCTTAGATTTAAACCACAGAGCTCATTGGTGGATTTCTAGAAAAATGTAAAATTTTCTTTTTCGGTTGTCAACTTCATGTCGGTTCCTCCTAAAGTTCCGATAGTAAAACTGTCCCTAGAGATCTGAGCTGATCTGGGAACAAATTTCATCTTCCAATGCTCGGCGTAAAAATCTGCTTTCTCAAAATGAATGGTCAAATATCTTTCAAATTTTTGCAAAACCGACCCAAAATTGCCACATTGTCTCTTTTGATCGTGTCGACCAACTAGCTCCAAACCGCGCCGGAATTCCTCTAGCTCATCGATGCCGAAGAGCTCTACGATACGAGGTACGTGTTCCGAGAAGCTGGGCAAGAAAAAAGCTCTACGAGGTCCCCGGCGGTAACCAGGTTCGGTTCACCGCCGGCACCCAGTACCTCGTAGAGCTTTTCGGCATCGATGAGCTAGAGGAATTCCGGCGCGGGGTGGAGCTAGTTGGCGGACCCGACCAGAAGAGACAATATGACAACGTTGGGTCGGTTTTGCTAACATTTGAAAGAAATTTGACAATTCATTTCGAGAAAGCAGATTTTTCGCACCTGTGAACGATTAAGAAGGCCTCTGCGTCTTAATATGAGCTCTCTAGGCGCACCTTTACTACCAAAACACTTGGAGCAACCAACGTTATTTCGACATGAAAAAAAACAATGTTCAATTTTTGAAGAAATGCATCCAAATGCCCTCTCTTCCGACACTGAGCTCTTTCACGCGTGAACGGAGCTCTACGAGGGCGGTGACCAGGTTGACGGTTCACCGCCGGCGCCAGTCCACGAGGGTCTCTTCGCTCTCCGGGCTTTGGACGCTACCAAGTTGATCTATTTATTACCTAGAGCTCGTCGTTATCGATGAGCTAGAGGAATTCGGGCGCGCGGTGGAGCTAGTTGGTCGACCCGACCAGAAAGGACAAAGTCGTGACTTTGGGTCGGTTTTGCTTAGATTTGAAAGATATTTGAGAAAGCAGATTTTCACGCCAAGCATTGGCATATAAACTTTGTTCCCTCAGCAGCTCAGCTCTCTAGAATCAGTTTTAGTATTAGTTGACGTCCCGGAACCGACTTCATGTGACCCCACAAAAACCTAATGTTACGTTTTTCTCTAAAAGCCCCCAGAAACTCCCCGCTCCCATCCTGAGCTTTCTTACGGATGCAAGGAGCTCTACGAGGACCCCGGCGGTGACCAGGTTGACGGTTCACCGCCGGCGCCAGTAACTCGTAGAGCTCCCCTTAGCAAGTTATTGCTGGAAGCTTAAGAATAATTCCGGGGCGCTGGAGAGCTAGTTGGCAAGGAAAATCTCGACGGACCTTTTGCTGACTTTTGGTCGGTTGAAAATTTTGTTCTCGAAATTCAACCATTCGTTAGAGCTCTAATATTTTTTCCCGTGATATTCGATCTTACTGGGCGCCGGCGGTGAACCGTCAACCTTTCTTACCGCCGGGGGACTCGTAGAGCTTCCTGACCATATACAATGTCGAAAAATTGCAGAGAACGAATAATTTTTCAGCCTTGGCGGTTGCAGACCTCTCGATGCAACAGCCGAACGCCCCTCATGCTTCTGGATCGTTTTCTGTGCGCACGAGCTCCGTAGCTCTCCTACAGCCCGAGTTACGTGCGAAAATCGACAGCACCACTCAAGATCACTCGAACGGTACAAATAGTTTCGCGAATCTAGCTCGAGTATCAGACCGAGTTCAGACCTCTGAATGCAACAGGCGGACGCTCCTGATGTCTCCGAATCGATTTCTGTGATTACCAGCCCTGCAGCCCCCCTTACGGCCCGAGTTAAGTGCAGAAAACCGACAGCACCTCTGAAGATGACTCGAACAATACGAATAGCTTCGCAGACCTAGCTCGGGCAGCAGACCGAGTTCAGACCTCTGAATGCGACAGGCGGACGCGACTGATGTCTCCGAATCGATTCCAGTGATTACCAGCCCTGCAGCCCCCTTACAGCTCGAGTTAAGTGCAGAAAACGGACAGCACCTCTCAAGATGACTCGAAGAATATGACTAGTTTTGCGGACCTAGCTTGGGCAGCACACCGAGTTCTGAGCTCTGGATTTGGCAGGCGGACGCAACTGATGTATCCGAATCGATTCATGTGAGTACGAGCCCAATAACTTCCCTGCAGCCCGAGTTAAGTGCAGAAAACTGACAGCATCCCTCAAGATGACTCGAACAAGACGAATAGTTTCGCGAACCTAACTCAGGCAGCAGACCGAGTTCAGACCTCTAGATGCAACAGACGAGCGTGCCCGATGATTCGCAATCGATGTCTGTGAGACTGAGCTCTCTAGCTGCCCTACAGCTCGAGGTGAGTACAAAATACCGACAATGCGTACCAAGATGACTCGAAACAGCCGATCCCGCCGCGACGTTTTTTTGCAGAAATATTTACCGGATCGAGCTGAGATTAAGAAGGCGAGCGGGAATAAGATCGAATATGGTCAGAAAAAAAAACTATAGCTCAAACGAATTGTTGAATTTCGAAAACAAAATTTTCAACCTACCAAAAGTCAGCAAAAGGTTCGTCGAGATTTGTCTTGCCAACTAGCTCTCCAGCGCGCCGGAATTACTCTTAAGCTTCCAGCAACTAGCTAAGGGAAGCTCTACGAGTTATTCCCGCTCGCCATCTTGATCTCAGCTCGATCGGATACCTTTTACTGCCAAAAAGCGTCCAGGCGGGATCGGCCGTTTCGAGTCATCTTGATACGCGCTGTCGGTATATTGGACTCAACTCGAGATACAGGACAGCTACACAGCTGGTAAGCACACCTTATCGATTCAGAATGATTAGGCGCGTTCGTCTGTTGCATCCAGAGGTCTGAACTCGGTCTGCTAGCCGAGCTAGGTCCGCAAACCTATTTGTATTATTCTAGTCATCTTGATAGACGCTCTCGGTTTTCTGTACTTAACTGTAGCTATATGACAGCTACAGAGCTGATATTTACAGAAACTGTTTCAGAGTCATCAGTCGCGCTTGTCTGTTGAATCCAGCGCTTTGAACTCGGTCTGCTGCCCGCTCTAGATCGCGAAACTATTCGTATTGCTCGAGTCATCTTGAGAGGTGCTGTCGGTTTTCTGTACTTAACTCGGGTTGTGGGGTGGCTACAGTGCTGATAGTCACAGGAATCGATTTCGAGACATCAGGCGCGTCCGCCTGTCGAATCCAGAGCTCGGAACTCGGTCTGCTGCCCGAACTAGGTCCGCGAAACTATTCGCATTGTTCGAGTCATCCTGAGATGCTGTCGGTTTTCTGCACTTAACTCGGGCTGTAGGGGGGCTGCAGGGCTGGTAATGACAGCAACCGATTCGAAGACATCAGACGCGTCCGCCTGTCGCATTCAGAGGCCTGAACTTGGTATGATACTCGAGCTGGGTTTGCCAAACTATTACGTAAATGGGGCTGTAGGAGAGCTACAGAGCTCGTACAGAAGACAATCCAGAAGCATTGGGGGCGTTTGGCTGTTGCATCGAGAGGTCTGAAATCGCTTGGGCTGAAAAACTGCTCGTTCTCTGCAATTTTTGTTCGACATTATATATTGTCAAGAAGCTCTACGAGTCCCCCGGCGGTAAGACAAGGTTGACGGTTTACCGCCGGCGCCCAGTAACTCGTAGAGCTTCCCTTATCAAGTTATTGCTGGAAGCTGAAGAGTAATTCCGGAGCGCTGGAGAGCTAGTTGGCAAGAAAATCGACGGACCTTTGGTCACTTTTGGTCGGTTGAAAATTTTGTTCTCGAAATTCCTCAATTCGTTTGAGCTCTAGTATTTTTGCCTGTGATATTCGATCTCATTTCCGCTCGCCATCTTGATCTCAGCTCGATCGGGTACCTGTTACTGCCAAAAGCGTCCAGGCGGGATCAGCCGTTTCGAGTCATCTTGGTACGCGCTGCCAGTATATCCGCCTCAACTCGAGATACAGGACAGCTACACAGCTGGTAAGCACACCTTATCGATTCAGAATGATCAAGCGCGTTCGTCTGTTGCATCTAGAGGTCTAAACTCGGTCTGCTAGCCGAGCTAGGGCCGCAAACCTATTCGTATTATTCGAGTCATCTTGACAGGCGCTCTCGGTTTTCTGTACTAAACTCGATTTATAGGACAGCTATAGAGCTGATACTTACAGAAACCGATTGAGAATCGTCAGTCGTATTTGTCTGTTAAATGCAGAGCTCTGAACTAGGTCTGATGCCCGATCTAGAATCACGAAACTATTCGTACTGTTCGAGTCATCTTGAGCGGTGCTGTCGGTTTTCTGCACTAACTCGGGCTGTAATGGGGGGCTACAGTGCTGGTGGTCACAGGAATCGATTTGAAGACATCAGGGGCGTCCGCCTGTCGAATCCAGAGCTTGGAACTCGGTCTGCTGCCCAAAATAGCTCCGCGAAACTATTTGTATTGTTTGAGTCATCCTGAGAGGTCTCGGTTTTCTGCACTTAACTCGGGCTGTAGTGGGGCTGCAGGGCTGGTAATGACAGGAATCGATTCGGAGACATACCTCGTAGAGCTCTTCGGCAAGATGAGCTTAGAGAAATTCGGGCGCAGGGTGAAGCTAGTTGGCCAACCCGACCTTAAGAGACAATGTGACGACTTTAGGTAGGTTTTTTTTCTATCTTTTTCTGAAATTTCAAAATGCGTTTTAAGAACCGGTATTGTTCCCACCTGTAGTGGGTTATGCCGCGCTTGTCAGTTAAATTCTCAGGTCCGTAGCTGTAATATTAGTATCGAAAGACTTGAGGGAACCGTCGGCCGTTTCGAGTCACTTGATACGCGTTGACGGTTTTCTGTACTTAAATCAAGATTTAGGACAGCTACAGAGCTGATGCTGACTGGGAGCTGGCGGTAAACCGTCAACCAGGTTACCGCCGGGACCCTCGTAGAGCTCCGAATAGACTAAGCGATAACAGCAGAAAAACAGCTCATCGATGCCGAAGAGCTCTACGAGGTACAGAAAACGATCCAGAATCATCAGAGGCGTTCGTCTGCTCCATGGATAGGTCTGAACTCGGTTTCCTACTCGAGCTAGATCTGCGAAACAATTCGTATTATACGAGACATTATGACTGGGCGCCGGCGGTAAACCGTCAACCTTTGTTACCGCCGGGGGACTCGTAGAGCTTCCTGACAACATATAATGTCGAAAAAAAATGCAGAGAACGAATAGTTTTTCAGCCCAACTCGAGTATCAGACCGAGTTCAGACTTCTGAATGCGACAGACGGACGCGTCTGATGTCTCCGAATCGATTCCTGTGATTACCCGCCCTGCAGCCTCCCTACAGCCCGAGTTAAGTGCAGAACGCCGACAGTAGCTCTGAAGATGACTGGAAGAATACGAACAGTTTCGTCATTCTGGATCGCGCAGCAGACCGAGTTCGGCCGCGGCCGCGGCTGGAAGAAGAAAACCACCGCGAAAAATTCGCGATAGTTTCCCCCTCCCAGCCGCGGCCGCAGCCGCAGCCGCAGCCGCAGCCGCAGCCGCGGCCGCGGCTGGAAGAAGAAAACCACCGCGAAAAATTCGCGATAGTTTCCCCCTCCCAGCCGCGGTCGCAGCCACAGCCAGAGCCGCAGCCGCGGCCGCGGCCGCGGCTGGAAGAAGAAAACCACCGCGAAAAATTCGCGATAATTTCCCCCTCCCAGCCGCCGCAGCCGCAGCCGCAGCCGCGGCCGCGGCCGCGGCTGGAAGAGAAAACCACCGCGAAAAATTCGCGATAGTTTCCCCTCCCAGCCGCGGCCGCAGCCACAGCCAGAGCCGCAGCCGCGGCCGCGGCCGCGGCTGGAAGAGGAAAACCACCGCGAAAAATTCGCGATAGTTTCCCCCTCCCAGCCGCGGCCGCAGCCACAGCCAGAGCCGCAGCCGCGGCCGCGGCCGCGGCTGGAAGAAGAAAACCACCGCGAAAAATTCGCGATAGTTTCCCCCTCCCAGCCGCAGCCGCAGCCGCAGCCGCGGCCGCGCCTGGAAGAGGAAAACCACCGCGAAAAATTCGCGATAATTTCCCCCTCCCAGCCGCGGCCACAGCCACAGCCAGAGCCGCAGCCGCGGCCGCGGCCGCGGCTGGAAGAAGAAAACCACCGCGAAAAATTCGCGATAGTTTCCCCCTCCCAGCCGCGGCCGCAGCCGCAGCCGCAGCTCCAGCCGCGGCCGCGGCTGGAAGAAGAAAACCACCGCGAAAAATTCGCGATAGTTTCCCCCTCCCAGCCGCGGCCGCAGCCACAGCCAGAGCCGCAGCCGCAGCCGGAGCCGCAGCCGCGGCCGCGGCCGCGGCTGGAAGAAGAAAACTACCGCGAAAAATTCGCGATTGTTTCCCCCTCCCAGCCGCGACCGCAACCGCAGCCGCAGCCGCGGCCGCGGCCGCGGCTCAAGAGGAAAACCACCGCGAAAAATTCGCGATAATTTCCCCCTCCCAGCCGCGGCCGCAGCCACAGCCAGAGCCGCAGCCGCGGCCGCGGCCGCGGCTGGAAGAAGAAAACCACCGCGAAAAATTCGCGATAGTTTCCCTCTCTCAGCCGCGGCCGCAGCCACAGCCGCAGCCTCAAATCTATGTTACATACTTCATATCATAATCATATGTGATCCTTCGAATGCACAACTACGCTGCTTACTTCGTATCACTCCGCGGCACCTCCTCTCTGCCCACCGCGGCTCCTCCTCTCCTTGTTTGTAGCCTCCGCGGCACCCCCTCTCTGCTGAGGGGCGGAGGTGGCTCGGGCGGCTGCGGCCTTCGGTTTCGCTGACGAGATGTACTAGAAGCTCAGGACCTGGGCATCCTTTCTAAGGCCCGTACGGTCCATCTCAGCAACTCTCCATCCCCGCTACACCTCCGGTCCGTCTTACGTTCCGCTCTGGCCCGACTTTAGGAAACAGGGCGCCCCCACACGGTCTAACTTGGGACTAGCCCCTTTGACCGTGTGCCGCAACCAAGTTCCCAGGGACGAAGCCTGCCACAGCTCCGCCCCAGCAGTCTCTGGCAACTGCCCGTACCACCAGTCCTTGGGTCCGGCTCCCGCCAGTTCTTGGGTTGGTCGCCCGCCGGCTTGTGGGTCCGGTCTCCCCTTAGGAATGGGATTGCTCCCGGGTCCAGTGGCCCGCCAGTTCTCGGGTTGGTCGCCCTGGAATGGGATTTCTCCCTCTCTGCCGTCGGTGAGCAGTTTAACGACATGCTCAGGTCAAAATAACCCAGGCCAAAGCCCGAGCCCGAGCCGAGGCCTGGGCCGGGGCCTGAGCCCGAGCCCGAGCCCGAGCCCGAGCCCGAGCCCGAGCCCGAGCCCGAGCCCAAGCCCGAGCCCGGGACCGAGCCCGAGCCCGACCCCGAGCCCGAGCCCGAGCCCCAGCCCCAGCCCCAGCCCCAGCCCCAGCCCGAGCCCGAACCCGAGCCCGAGCCCGAGCCCGAGCCCGAGCCCGAGCCCGAGCCCGAGCCCGAGCCCGAGCCCGAGCCTGCGCCCGCACCCGAGCCCGAGCCCGAGCCCGAGCCCGAGCCCGAGCCCAGGCCCAAGCCCGAGCCCGAGCCCGAGCCCGAGCCCGAGCCCGAGCCCGAGCCCGAGCCCGAGCCCGAGCCCGAGCCCGCGCCCGCGCCCGAGCCCGAGCCCGAGCCCGAGCCCGAGCCCGAGCCCGAGCCCGAGCCCGAGCCCGAGCCCGAGCCCGAGCCCGAGCCCGAGCCCGAGCCCGAGCCCGAGCCCGAGCCCGAGCCCGAGCCCGAGCCCGAGCCCGAGCCCGAGCCCGAGCCCGAGCCCGAGCGCCGAGCCCGAGCCCGCGCCCGAGCCCGCTGCCCGAGCCCGGCGCCCGAGCCCGTGCCGAGCCCCGAGCCCGAGCCCCGAGCTCGAGAGCCAAACCCGAGCCCGAGCCGAGCCCGAGCCCGAGCCCATCCCGAGCCCGAGCCCCTGACCCGAGCCCGAGCCCGAGCCTGAGTCCGAGCCCGAGCCCGAGCCCGAGCCCGAGCCCGAGCCCGCGCCCAAGCCCGAGCCCGAGCCCGACCACCAGCCCGAGCCCGAGCCCAGGCCAAAACCCGAGCCCGAGCCCGAGCCCGAGCCCGGGCCCGGGACCGAGCCCGAGCCCGAGCCCGAGCCCGAGCCCGAGCCCGAGCCCGAGCCCGAGCCCGAGCTCGAGCTCGAGCTCGAGCCCGAGCCCGAGCCCGAGCCCGAACCCGAGCCCGAGCCCGAGAGCCCGAGCACGAGCCCAAGCCCGGGCCCGAGCCCGAGCCCGAGCCCGAGCCCGAGCCCGGGACCGAGCCCGAGCCCGAGCCCGAGCCCGAGGCCCGCGCCCGAGCCCGATCCCGACCCCAGCCCGAGCCCGAGCCCGACCCCGAGCCCCCCACGATCCCGTGGCCCGAGCCCGTCCCGAGCCCGAACCCGGCGAGCCGCGAGCCCGAGCCCTACAGAGCCTGCGACCGAGCCCGAGGCCCGAGCCCGAGCCCGAGCCACGAGCCCAAGCCCAAGCCCAGGCCCCCAACCCGGCCCGAGCCACCCCCCCAGCCCCAGCCCCAGCCCCAGGCCCGAGCCCGGCCCTAGCGCGAGCCGAGCCCGAGCCCGAGCTCGAGCTCGAGCTCGAGCCTCGAGCCGAGCCCGAACCCGCGCCCGAAGCCGAGAGCCCGAGCCCCAGCCCGGGCGTTAGCCCGAGCTCGGCCCGAGGCCCGAGCCCGAGCCCGAGCCCGAGCCCGAAGCCCGAGCCCGAGCCCGACCCCGAGCCTGCGCCCAGCCGAGCCCGCGCCCAGCCCGAGCCCGAGCCCGGAGCCCGAGCATGAAGAGCCCGAGCACGAGAGCCCGAGCATCGAGAGCCCTAGCACGAGCCCAGCCCGGGCCCGAGCCCGAGCCCGAGCCCCAGCCCCAGCCCGAGCCCGGGCCCGAGCCCGAGTCCGAGCCCGAGCTCGAGCTCGAGCCCGAGCCCGAGCCCGAGCCCGAGAGCCCGAGCCCGAGCCCGAGAGCCCGAGCCCGAGCCCGAGCCCGAGCCCCAGCCCCAGCCCGAGCCCCAGCCCGGGCCCGGGACCGAGCCCGAGCCCGAGTCCGAGCCCGAGCCCGCGCCCGCGCCCGCGCCCGAGCCCGAGCCCAAGCCCGAGCCCGAGCCCAGGCCCAAACCCGAGCCCGAGCCCGAGCCCGAGCCCGAGCCCGAGCCCGAGCCCGAGCTCGAGCTCGAGCCCGAAAGAACAATCTCGACGGAACTTTTGGTGACTTTTGGTCGGTTGAAAATTTTGTTCTCTCGAAATTTGAACTTCGTTAGAGCTCTAGTAATTTTTTTTACCCGTGATATTCGATCTTATTCCCGCTCGCCATCTTGATCTCAGCTCGTCGGTGAATTTACTATCGGGATCGGCCGTTTTGATATTTTGTATGCGCCTCTCGTTTTTCTGAACATAACTCGAGCTCTAGGGCAGCTACAGAGCTGGTAAGCACAGCTAATGCATGCAGAATGATCAGGCGCGTTCGCCTGTTGAACCTAGAGGTCTGAACTCGGTCTGCTAGCCGAGCTAGGTCCGCAAACCTGTTCGTATTATTCGAGTCATCTTGACAGAAACTCTCGGTTTTCTGCACTTAACTCGAGCTGTAGGACAGCTACAGAGCTGATATTTACAGGCACCAATTCAGAATCATCAGTTGCGTTTGTCTGTCGAATCCAGAGCTCTGAACTCGGTCTGCTGCCCGATCTAGAATCGCGAAACTATTCGTATCGTTCGAGTCGCTTGCAAGATGCTGTCGGTTATCTGGACTTAACTCGGGCTGTAGGGGGACTGCATGGCTGGTAATCACTGGAATCGATTTGAAGACATCAGGCGCGTCCGCCTGTCGAATACAGAGCTCCGAACTCTGTCTGCTGCCCGAACTAGGTCCGCGAAACTATTTCTATTGTTCGAGTCATCCTGAGAGGTGCTGTCGGTTTTCTGCACTGAACTCGGGCTGTAGGGGGGCTGCAGGGCTTGTGATGACAGGAGTCGATTCGCAGACATCAGACGCGTCCGTTTGTCGCATTGAGAGGTCAAACACTATTCACTATAAGTCAGATTGTTGGTAAGTGCTGTCTGGTTTCTCAACTTAAGTCGAGTTAGGAAGCTCTACGAGTCTCCCGGCGGTAACCAAGGTTGACGGTTTACCGCCGGCGCCCAGTTTCTAATGTTTGTGCAAAATTTGAAAATTCGTTTTGAGAACGGATATTTTTCTCACGTGTAGTAGGTTATGCCGCGACTGCCAGTTAAATTCTCAGGTCGGTAGCTGCAATATTACTATCAAAACACTTGCTGGAACCGACGGCCGTTTCGAGTCATCTTGACGCGCATCAACGGTTTCTGTACTTATCTCGGGATATAGGACAGCTGCAGAGCTGATGCTTCCATAAAGCAGTCGTGAATCATGAGATGCGTTCATCTTTTCGAGCTACAGCTCTGAACTTGGTCTGCTGCTCGAGCTGGGTCCGCAAATTTATTTGTATTCTTCGAGTCAGTTTGACGAGTGTTGTCTGTTTTCTGTACTGAACTCGCGATATCTTGAAAAATATCCCGGCAAAGCAACCTAACAGCCATGTGTAGGAGCATATCTGGAAGCATTCCCCTTAAGATTCGGATGAGAATCCAGTTGTAGAATTCTGCTGTTCTCGCAGTCGTTGTCGCATTCGCGAGGACAGTCGCAGTGGCAACGGCAGTCGCAGTCACAGCCTCAGCCTCAGCCTTCCTCAGCCTCAGCCTCCGCCTGCCTCAGCCTCAGCCTGCCTCAGCCTCAGCCTCAGCCTGCTTCAGCCTCAGCATCAGTCTGCCTTCGGCCTCGGCCTCAGCCTCAGCCTGCCTCAGCCTCAGCCTGCATCAGCCTCAGCCTCAGCCGCAGCCTGCCTCAGCATCAGCCTGCCTCAGCCTCAGCCTCAGCCTGCCTCAGCCTCAGCCTCAGCCTGCTTCAGCCTCAGCCTCAGTCTGCCTTCAGCCTCGCCCTCAGCCTCAGCCTGCCTCAGCCTCAGCCTGCATCAGCCTCAGCCTCAGCACGAATCGACCCAGCTAGAAGGACAAAACGCTGAATGTACACCGATGTGTTCGACGACTGCGTATGTAATGATGTGACGATATACAGACTGAGCCCTTCGTGAATGTATACATGTTTTTCTGACGCCTACAAACGGCGCTGACGTGTGTGAGAAAATTGTCCGCGCAGCAAAAGCCGGCGAAGCGTGCGGGAGCTCGCATGCTGAGACAGACTAAGTCTGCAGACCGCCAGCTGCAAAAGGTTGCGAGCGGCTCTTGGAAGATGTTTACGGAACGGAGCTACGGTGTCTGAAAACATTGGCATCGAAGCGAAGAGCCACGGAGCCCTGCAGCCTGAGAAACACCGCAGGAACTCGCATACTGAAAAGGAATGCATTGCAAACCGCACGCTGCGAACCCTGCAGGCTGAGAAGCACCGCAGGATGTCGCATGCTGAAAAGCACTTGTACTGCAGAGCGCTAGCATCTATCTCGGGCTCGGAACCCCCCGTCCTGATCCAGAACGTGCCCGGCCACGGCCTGAAAATGCCGTTCCAACTCCCGAGGATCAGCTGGCACTCCGGCTCTGGGACACTCCAGTACGTCTTGAGCACCTTGAGCCAGGCCCCATCTCGGGATCCCCACAGCACGCTGTACTTGACCGAGACCGTGCCGAAATCATAACAATTGACCTCCGAAGGACCTGCGAGTGCAGGCTGAGAAACACCACGCGATTGCAGGGCACGGCATTGCGTGTCACATGAGTGCAGGCTGAGAAGCACCACATCTCGTTTGCCAGAGATCACTCCCAGGTTATTTGATCCCGCAACACCAGCCACGGCGTAGCTGCCACAGGGGCCGCAGATAGCAACGGTTCGGTCACCCAATTGGCGTTCCGGTGAGTCACAATTCGCGCGTGGCTCCACGAGCCTGTGTAGCGCGATTTGCGGGGCACCAGTGTGCTGTAGGTGTTGTTGCCGTAGCAGAAGACGGCCTCTGGAGCCCAGTGCGGATTCCAGCGGACAGCGTAGACCCTGTGGACGCCATTGCGGATGACGTCGCGCGCACCTTCGATATGTGCCACCCATCGAAGCCAGTCAAATGCTGAGCCATCGGTGATGTCAACAGCACCTGGGGCAGTCTCGCCATGGTGGTAGTGCAACAGCGATTGGAGAGCGGCGCTGGCTTCGTCGCGGCCCACAATCTGGCGCGAGCAGGCTTCCTCTTGCAGGTGCTCCTGTGTGAAGAGCAGTGGGGCATCACCGCCAGTCTCGGCAGGCTGAGCAGCGCCACCGTCAGGCACGGCAGTCTGAGCAGCGCCGCCACGAGGAACATGAGGCTGAGCAGCGCCAGGCTCAGGCACGGCAGGCTGAGCAACGGCGCGTGGTGGACCGACATAGGTGGGCTCATCGGGTCGGCCGTTCTTATGGTAATGCAGGCGCATGGCTGAACCGTCTGCACGACGGAACTCGAAGAAGTGCCTGCCGTGGCCATCCGTGTTGGAGTAGTTAGGGTCGCGCTCTGTCTCGATGATGCGAAAGAGAACCTGGGCGATGCCCTGCCCGATTATGCGCTCAGCGAAACCCGGAGCGGCAGACCGAAGCAGTTGCTTCCAGTCGTAGGACGGGTCGTTTGTTACGTCTTTGAACGACAAGTTGTTGACAATGCACTCGGCGCGCAGCGCGCGCTGCCACTGGCAGGCGGTCTTGCCGCCCATCCCTGGTGTACGGCGGATGTCTTCGAGGTGAGCCTGCTCAAAGACCACGTCGACACCTGGCTGAGGAGTCGGTGCGGGCGGATCCGGCAGAATCTCCCACGGGCCATCGCACGGGGCCGGGGGTGGCGGGGGCGATGCCTTGCCGCGTGCTGGCATTGTGACAAGGCAGGCTGAGGAGCACCGCCGCGGCTGGACGGCCAGGTGAAACTCGAGCAAACATGGTTATGGATGATGATGATGGTGTTGATAGGAAACCCGGTATCAGCGAGTTGATGTACAATGAGGTGTCCGCAAACGAGACACTGCTGTCAACGCTGTTATAACTAACCACAAACGAGACACTGCTATCAACGCTTGCACAATTAAAAAGAAACGCTGGCATTGACACTACTAGCAATACCAAAGTGGAGTTAAAACGAGGCACTGCCATCAACCGATTCAACTTCCAATGAAAGAAGATCACAAATGAGTTCACTCTGAAGTGACCCATGGGTATCAATGCGAGAAGTCTCTGCAAACTATTCACTCATGGCGACCGCCGCGCACACGCGTGTAGGAAATCGTTGATGATGATAGTGATAAAGGAGTGGGGGCCAGTAATGCAGATACACTGCTGTGCATTCACTTGCTGCGAAAAGAAACTCTGTATGAATGAGTTGATATATAATGAGTTGTCCACAAACGAGACACTGCTATCAACGCTTGTATAAGTAAAAAGAAACGCTGCTATCGACACTTCCCCCAATACTAAAGTTGTCTTTAAACGAGTCACTGCCATGAACGGCTTCAACTACAGTGTAACGAAAGGAACTGCAGGCTGAGAAGCACCGCAGGCCAACGTGAACCAGTCGTGGTGATGAGGATGAGTGAAATCTGCGATGATGATAGCGATCATGAAGTCGGTTGTAGGAACCCACTTTTGTAGTAACCAACATACACTGGTATGCATTCACTTATGGTGAAAGGAAACTCGGTATCAGTGAGTTGATATAGAATGAGTTGTCCGCAAACGAGACACTGCTATCAACGCTTTTAGAACGAAGCGAACCCATCAGAACACTGTTATCAACGGAAAGAATGCTGTAGAAGGACAAAGCGCTGAATGTACACCGATGTGTTCGACGACTGCGTATGTAATGATGTGACGATATACAGACTGAGCCCTTCGTGAATGTCTACATGTTTTTCTGACGCCTACAAACGGCGCTGACGTGTGTGAGAAAATTGTCCGCGCAGCAAAAGCCGGCGAAGCGTGCAGACAGCCAGCTGCAAAAGGTTGCGAGCGGCTCTTGGAAGACGTTTACGGAACGGAGCTACGGTGTCTGAAAACATTGGCATCGAAGCGAAGAGCCTCGGAGCCCTGCAGCCTGAGAAACACCGCAGGAACTCGCATACTGAAAAGGAATGCATTGCAAACCGCACGTTGCGAACCCTGCAGGCTGAGAAGCACCGCAGGATGTCGCATGCTGAAAAGCACTTGTACTGCAGAGCGCAGGCTGCGAAACCTGCAGGCTGAGAAGCACCGCAGGAACTCGCATGCTTTCGAACACTACTGCTCGAGACCGCAGCTGGAGAGCGGCAGACCGCAGGCTGAGAAGCACCGCGGGCAGAGAGACTTGCAAAACTCAGATGTCCTGATCGTCTTGGAGGAAGTCACGCCAGTCCGGCGGCTGCCAAGAATCGATGATGCGCCTGGAGCCACCGCCCGTGCTGCCGCCGATGTCCAGGTAGTCGCCATCGCCCCTGAACAGACGGCCGTGCCCGCAACGCCAGAATCGCTTGGTTGCGGATTTGAAGCAGCGCTCCGCTCTCAAACATCTGCAACACGTCCTGCTGCCTGCGCGTGAAGTTCGGCTTTGCCTGGCCAGCCTGGGCAGACAGATGGAGGGAAAGCCGCTCCCCCTCGTTGTAGCGCGCGATGGCCTCGGCCTTCTGGTGGTGCAGCCGGCGCCGCTGTTGCCGCAGAGCTTCCTCGGGAACTGCTGCATCACGGCCCTCACTGTGATCAGCTTGCAACGCTTGCGTTAACCAATCAACGTCGAAGCGCCCTGAGAAGGCCAGCACCTCCCAGATCTGTTTGGTACCGGCCACACGTTGCAAATGGCGATGCCACCGCTTACGCTTCTGGTCTTTCACAAACTTGGCGACGCTACCCAGACCTGCACCCTTGGCCTGGCCACCTTTTCCCGCAGGCTGAGAAGCACCGTGAGAACCTTTCTTACCGCCTGGCCCTTTGTTCGGACCCTGCGGAACCGCAAGGCCCCCTTGTGGCGCAGACTTGCCTTTCGCTTTTCCCTTTTCGATATCCCGTTCCTGAAGCGCACGCTGCTGCCGCGACTGCTCGTACTGGTCGCGAGCTACTCTGACCAATTCCTGGCGCTCAGGCTCCGTGAGAACGTAGCGCATGTCGTCGATGTTCTTGCTCCGCAGAAAGTCATGTCGAAGCTTAAGGACAGAGAGAATGGCTCGGCCAGTCTCCTCCTGAGACGCAAAGGCCGTGTCATATTCCGAGCCAGGCTGAGGAGCGCCAGCTGGATCAGTGTCCGCTGGCTCCGTGGACTTCCTCTTTTTGAAAAGCAAGAGACTGAGATGATGGAGGACTTTCGGATCGTACTCCTCGTCGTACCTGTCGTCCCAAAGCTGCCTCAGCTCCCTGTGCAAGTCGTCCGCGCGATTCTGAACGACATCCTCGACGTAGTCGGGATCACCCGGTGAAGTCGGTGAAAGCGGAGGAGCAGAACTCGGCGACCGATCCCAATGCACAGAAGACTCGCGGTCCGCCTGTACGCTGACGTCGGCGTCGGAGACGTTTTCGACGACAATTTTCCGCCTCTTGCTCTCCCCAGGCTGAATAGCACCAGGGAGAGTGAGCACAACCGCCACCGCATCGCGTGCGTCGTTGCGCATGCCACGATCCGTAAAAGACGCGCCAACGGCAATGGAGCAGAAACGGGCGACTGCTCCGCAGACCGCGACTTGGTCGCCTTTGAGGTCGGCCGGAGTGGCATGGACCTCCCATACCTTCTCGTCGTTCTGCTCGCGCTGGTAAGCCTCCCGCGCCTCCTGGAAAGTGAGGTTGTCGTCGCCGACTACAAGCACAACGACTGCCTCGTTAGATTCTCAAGAATCTTGGCCAGGCCGTCCAGGTGCAAGCGGAGATGGCGAACTGTCCGCTTTCGAGTCTGGATGCTCGGCGGTTTCTTGCCGCACACGATGTGCATGTTGGCGATCACCACGTGGAACTTGTCATGGCCTGGTTTGTTCACCTCAAAATGTGAAATAACAGCATCAATATCTCGGCCGCTAGGAGGCCTGTAAACTTTGCTGTCTTCGCACAGAGTCAGTTCCGCAGGCTGAGAAGCACCGCGGAACCCCCAGAGAGTCAAGTAGTTGTCGACCTCCGAGAAGCGAATGCCATCACCGAAAGGCTTACTGAGGATCTCTGTCACGTTGATCCCTGCTCGGCGTAAGCCTTCACGGAACGCACCGACCTCGCAGCCACAGACCATATCAGCATCAGCGGTCTCCACTATCGTGGCGCACACCCTTCCGAAGTTAGCGCATTGAGTGGCCGCCTGCTTACCAGTCATCATGCCCTGCTCGAACCCGAAATTGAACGAGGCGACCGTGAAAGACGCAGGCTGCACAGCGCCAGAACCAGGCGTCTGTCCACCTTCCTCCGCAGGCTGAGAAGCACCGCGAGGCGGCGCAGGCTGAGAAGCACCGCGAGGCGGCGACACTTCGGACGAGCCTCGCGGAGCAGAGGCTGCGGATGAACGTTGGACATGGGGGTACGGCCAGGGGAACGCCATTGCAATCAAAACTCAGTGGACTGCAGTGAATGAATGTAGTGGCCAATTGAATGCAGAGGACTGCAGTGTCACTAGCAAGTCCTGAACCAAACACAGCTGTGGCGGAAGGAATATGAAGCGTCTGGCTATTCAAAATGTTGCCCGGCAATGGAGTTCTGGGAACTCGAAGACCAGGAAGTGGACTAGAGTTGGCTCTGGGCATCCAAAATGTAGCCCAGGAGTGGAGTTCTGGGAACTCGAAGAGCACGAAGTGGCCTACAGTTGGCTCCGGGCATCCAAAATGTGGCCCGGGAATGGAGTTCTGGGAAATGGAAGAACACGAAGTGGCCTACAGTTGGCTCCGGGCATCTAGAATGTGGCCCGGGAATGGCGTTCTGGGATGTCGAAGAGCACGAAGTGGCCTACAGTTGCATCCGGCCCCCCAGAATGTGGCCCGGGAATGGCGTTCTGGGATGTCGAAGAGCACGAAGTGGCCTACAGTTGCATCCGGCCCCCCAGAAGGTGGCCTGGGAATGGAGTTCTGGGAAGGCGAAGAGCACGAAGTGTGTGACTGTTGGTGAAAAACGAGCCCGGCTCATGCCGCCCGGAAACGCCCCAACACCTGCCCGGACCCCCCTGTGGAGTGATCTGTGAGCTCTTTTGAGACCACTAGAAACCTATCAGTCTTCGCTGTTAGGTAAAAATCTCAATTTGTAGTGGGCAGCGCCGCGCAAGAAAGCTCTACGAGGCTCCCGGTGGTAACCTGGTTGACGGTTTACCGCCAGCTCCCAGTAATTCCGGGGAGCTGGAGAGCTAGTTGGCAAGAAAAATCTCGACGGACCTTTTGCTGACTTTTGGTCGGTTGAAAATTTTCTTCTCAAAATGAGAACATTCGTTAGAGCTCCAGTACCTTGTAGAGCTCTTCGGTATCGATGAGCTAGAGGAATTCGGGCGCGGGCTGGAGCTAGTTGGCCGACTTGGCCCCGACGGACAATGTGCGAACTTTGGGTCGGTTGGACGAACTTTG
>CAUYUJ010007114.1:398652-487270 GCA_963575745.1 Prorocentrum cordatum
CACCATCATCATCATCATCATCATCAGCAGCAGCAGCAACACATCATCATCATCATCATCATCATCATCATCATCATCATCATCATCATCATCATCATTTTCATCATCATCAGCAGCAGCATCATCATCAGCATCAGCATCAGCATCATAATCAGCAGCATCATCAGCATCATCATCACCGTCACCATCAGCATCATCACCGTCACCATCGCCATTACCATCATGATCATCAGCATCATCAGCATAATAATCAGCAGCAGTATGATCAGCATCATCATCATCATCATCAGCAGCAGCGTCATCATCACCATCATCATCTTCATCAGCAGCATCAGCATCCTCATCTTCATAACCTCATCATCGTCAGCATCAGCATCATCATCATCAGCATCATCATCGCCAGCATCGTCATCATCATCATTAATATCATCATCATCGGCATCCTCACCCTCATCATCATACTCATCAGCATCATCAGCAGCATCATCACCACCATCATCAGCATCCTCATCATCAGCAACCGCATCAGCGTCGTGATCCTCATCATCATCAGGATCCTCATCATTAGCATCATCATCGCCAGCAACATCATCCCATCATCACCACCAGCAGCATCGGCAGTAGCATCATCAGCAGCAGCAACAGCAGCAACAGCATAATCATCATCATCATCATCACCATCAGCAGCAGCATCATCATCATCATCATCATCATCATCATCATCATCATCATCATCAGCATCAGCATCAGCATCAGCATCATCAATAGCCGCATCATCAGCAGCATCAGCATCAGCATCATCACCGCCACATTCATCCTCATCAGCATCATCAGCATCATCATCATCAGTTGCATCATCATCATCAGCATCATCATCAGCATCATCAGCATCAGCATCAGCAGCGGCGTCGCCATCATCATCAGCATCATCATCATCACCACCATCATCATCAGTATCCTCATCATCAGCCGCAACATCATCATCATCATCATCATCATCATCATCATCCTCATCATCCTCATCATCATCATCATCATCATCATCATCATCATCATCATCATCATAGTCAGCAGCATCATCAACAATATAATCATAATCACCATCAGCGTCAGAATCATCATCGTCATCATCATCAGCACCAGCATCATCATCATCAGCATCATCAGCAGCATCGTCAGTAGCTTCATCATCATCATCAGCATCATCATCATCATCACAAGAATCAGCATCATCATCGTCACAATCAGCATCACCATCAGCAACATCATTTGCAGCATCATAACAAACATTAGCATCATCGTCATCATCATCATCAGCAGCATCAGCATCATCAGAATCATCACCATCGTCATCATCACCATCATCATCAGCAGTGTCATCATCATCCGCATCAGCATCATCAGCAGCAGCATCAGCATCATCATCGTCGTCATCAGCATCGTAATCAGCATCATCGTCATCATCAGCAACAACAGCATCCTCATCATCAGCATCAGCATCATCAGCATCAGCATCAATCATCGTCATCTTCATAATCAACCACATCAGAATCAGCAGTACCAGCATCGTCGAAATCAGCATCGTCATCAGCATCATCATCAGCAGCATCAGCATCCTTATCCTCATCCTCGTCATCATCCGCATCCCCATCCATTTACTCCTCCCCATCCTCGTAATCCTCGTTATCATCATCAGCAGCAGCATCATCACCACCCATCATCACCACCACCATCATCAGCAGTATCCTCAATATCCTCTTCAGCATGTTCATCCTACTCCTCGACTCCTCCTCCTCCATCTTCTTGCTCTTCGTCCTCCTGCTCCTCTTCCTCCTCCTCCGACTCCTCATGCTATTACTTCTGCTCCTCATCCGGTTATTCCTCCGCATGCTCCTCCTCCTGCTCCTGTTTCTGCTACTGCTACTGCTCCTCATCGTCATCCTCCTCCTCCTCAGTCTCCTCCTCCTCCTTCTCATCCTCCTCCTCCTTCTCCGTCTCCTCCTCCTCCTCATTTCCTCCTCCTCCTCCTCTTCCTCCCCTTCCTCCTCCTCTTGCTCCTCCTTCAAGTCCTCCTCCTGCTCCTCCTCCTCCTCATCCTGCTCATCTTCATCCTCCTCCACTTCCTCCTTCTCCTCCTCCGCCACCGCCTCCGTCTCCGCCTCCGCCTCCTCCGCCTCCTCCGCCTCTGCCGCCTCCTCCGCCTCCTCCGCTTCTCGCACCTCCCCGACGCCTCCTCCTCTTCCTCTTCTCCTCCTCCTCCTCCTCCTCCTCCTCCTCCTCCATCCTTCCTCTCTCCTCCTCCTCCTCCTCCTCTCCTCCTTCGCCCCCTCCTTCCCTCCTCTTCCTCTTCCCTCTTCCTCTCATCCTCCCTCCTTATCCCCGCCTCCTCATCCTCCATCCGCCCCCTCACCTACCTTCCCCCCGCCCGCCTTCTCCTCCTCCTCTCCTCCTCCTCCGCCTCCTCCTCCTCCTCCTCCTCCTCTCCTCTCCTCCTCCTCGCCCTTCCTCCTCCTCCTCCTCCTCCTCCTCCTCCTCTCCTCCTCCTCACTCATCATCATATCATCATCTCATCATCATCATCATCATCATCATCATCACATCATCATCATCATCATCATCATCATCATCATCATCATCATCATCATCATCATCATCATTATCATCATCATCAGCATCATCATCATCAGCATCAGCATCATCAGCAGCAGCATCAGCATCAGCATCAGCATCAGCATCAGCATCAGCATCAGCATCATCATCATCAGCAGCATCATCATCATCATCATCATCATCATCATCAGCCTCATCATCAGCATCATCAGCATCAGCATCATCAGCATCATCATCATCATCAGCATCATCATCATCATGGTCATCATCATCATAATCAGCAACATCATCAGCATCATCATCATCATCGTCATCATCATCATCATCATCGTCATCATCATCAGCATCGTCATCATCATCATCATCAGCAGCATCATCATCGTCATAATCACCATCATCATCTTCACCATCAGCAGCAGCAACAGCATCATCATCATCAGCAGCAGCATCATCATCATCATCACCACCACAACCACCACCACCACCATCATCATCAGCATCATCATCATCGGCATCATCATCAGCATCATCATCATCATCATCATCATCACCATCATCATCATCATCATCATCATCATCATCATCATCATCGTCATCGTCATCAGCATCATCAACATCATCATCAGCAGCAGCATCATCAGCGTCAGCAGCATCAGCATCATCATCATCATCAGCAGCAGCACCATTATCAGCATCATCAGCAGCATAATCGTCGTCATCAGCATCATCAGCTGAATCATCACCACCACCATCACCATCATCATCAGCAGCATCAGCATCATGATCATCATCAGCATCATCAGCATCATCAGCATCAGCGTCAGCATCATCATCATCATGATCATCAGCAGCAGCATCAGCATCATCATCATCACCATCATTATCATCATCAGCATCATCATCAGCAGCATCATCAGCGTCAGCAGCATCATCATCATCATCATCAGCAGCAGCATCGTCGTCGTGATCGTCATCGTCGTCATCGTCGTCATCAGCAGCAGCAACAGCAGTATCATCATCATCACCCTCCTCCTCCGCCTCCGCTTTTTCCTTCTCCTGCTCCTCCCATCGCATCCCCCCTGGTGGCCTGCGAGGTCCCTCCTCGTAAAGGAGACGATTTCAGAGAGGCACCTCGCCAGGTCTTGATCTTCTTGGGGCAATTCTCCTCGCCGGGACAGACAGCAGGAAGGACAAAGACGAAGAGGAGGAGAATGGAGGAGGAGAAGGGTGGCCCGGATAAGGATAAGGAGGTGCGAGGAGAATGGAGAGGAGGAGGTCGAGGCTTGACGAGGGATGATGATCAGGATGAGAAACAGGACGGAGCGAGGAGTAGGGCATAGGAGGGGAGAAGAGGGAGGATCACGTTGAGAGAAGAGGAACAGGAGGAGGAGGAGGAGAAGGGGGAGGGAGAAAGAAAAGGAGGAGGAAGAGAAGGAGGAACTGGAGGATCATCCATGCAGCGCGGTGTTCATCACCCCCATGCAGGGCACAAGCCCCATAATCTTCAGGTCCCAGTGCGGGCCCGAAGAGGGGGAAGAAGACAGCGGGAACTGCAGCCATCCTCATCCTCCGCATACTTCATCCACTTCCCCGCTCCTGACTGGCGCCGTTTCGGGCCGTCACCCCAGCTCCTTCGCATCACCTATCTTTCCTTCTCTCACTCCTCTCGTCCATTATGTCCCGCCTCCATCTCTCGCCCGATCCTCATACCTCCCTCTCTCACCATGACCTTTCTTTTACAGAGAGGGGCAGGAATGGGGCAGGGAGGGAAAGGAGGACGACGAGGAGGACGAAGAGTGTTGAAGGGAGGGAGAGACGCAGAATTGAGTAGAATAGCGAGGGACAAAAACAAGGGAGGATGAGGGGAGTAAGGGCAGTAAGGAGAGGGGCGAGGGGGGGAAACAAGGGCGAGGGCTGAGCATATAGTGGGAGGGAGAGGAGGGTCGAAGGAGGGAGAAGGGTTGGCGGGGGGTTGGAGGAAAGAAGAGGCAATCAGGAGGAAGGGAGGGAGGAGGGAGGCAGGGGGAGGAGAGAGGCGAAGAGGGGAAGTTCAGGAGGGTCAGGGAGGACGGAGAGGAGGAGGGCTGTTGGGAAAAGGGGCAGAGGGCGCACCACGGAGGAGTGAGGAGGGCCGACGAGGAGGGGGGGAGGAGTCCGATGGAAGAGGTGGGGGAGAATACGAGCACAGAGGAGCGTGCAGGGTCGGAGGGAGCGAGCACTTCGCTGGCGCTCTCGGCACCCGCCTTGTTCTCCAGCGGATCGAGGGTGCGGTCCTCTCAGGGGCAGCCAAGACGCGCCGCAGCGGTGCCGAGGTTTGCTGGGCGCCCACTCGGGGGGCGGGGGGGCTGGGCGGGGAGGAGGGCGAGGGGGAGGGGACGGGAGGAGCCTGGAGGAGGAGGGTGCTGCTTGCAATCCTCGATACCATCGGAGTGTGACCCTGGTTGGGGGCGGTGGAGGCGCTGGTGGGCGGTTGCTCGCCTCCTCGACTCCCTCGCTTCTGGGCCGCCGTCGGGGGTGGCGGGGACGCTGCCGGAAGAAGTGCCACAGAGCGTGCGCAGCAGCAGGGGAGGGAGCAAGTGGGGGGAGGGTGGAGGCGGAGGATGGTGAGAAGGAGGAGGAGGAGGAGGAAGAGGAGGAGGGGGGCGTAGGGGAAAGATTGAGGGAGGATGCCGTTCCCTATCCCTGCGATGCCCGTGTCCATCGGTCCTCGACGGACAGTTCCGCGGTCACGACCGACTCCTCAACGATGATCAGGACAGGCTCGTCCGCAGAGCTACAGCTCGGCGCGGACGAAGGCGTCATGGGACCCAGGACAGGCAGTGCCATAAATGGGTCCTCCGCAAGTAGGTCCTTAGTAGGGACCTGCGGTGCTAACGCCGACCAGTCCGCATTGCGTTTCACCATTGCCCGGCAACGAACTCTGTTCAAAGAGGCAGCGCCATGGTCAAAAAGCAAATACGCACTTGAGCCAACATGGCAATTCGCCAATCTCTCGGAGTCCTCGGCGTAGAAGATAGTTGCTTATCCTCAAGCCCCTCCCCTCTGAGCCTAGTTCGTTAAGGCCCCAAGAGGGTTTCAAGTCGGCCTTCGAAGGCGCCCGACGGGCTAAGAACGCCCGAACACGGCCCACGGCGCCTCCAAGACGCCCACTCAGGCCCCGAAGAAGCTCCCAAAAGGCCCAAGATGTCCCCAAGAGGCCCCAAGAGGCCTCCAAGGGGCTACCAAGTGGCCCAAAACCCGCATGCCCAACGCTTTGCGACAGATACAAATAGATACACATGCACACACATCCATACCTACATACATACACATACAAACATGCACATATACATGCATGCATGCATGCATGCATGCATGCATGTGTTCTTCTTCCTGATACGCAAACAGTTTTTGAGCCAAACGGCGTCGGCAACCGATCACCATTTGCACGCCACAGACGCGCTATACCAACAAAAAAAACGATTCTTGTCCGCCGTCTGCGGCTCTGCTCTGAAGGAGAGATGTTACCCCCCTGCGAGCAACAGAGACAACTGCGCAAACGATCGTGTCCAGGGCGGGCAGGGCAGAGGAGGACAAGAGGGAAGGGGAAGGAGGAGGAAAGGAAAACCCAGCACTGCCAGACTGCGCCCGCGCCGTCACGAGGCCCCTCTCAACAGTGCACGCGCCTTAGAATTCTCAACTCCTCGCTGGATCCAGCGCTTTAAGAGCTTCTGGGTTGAACTTGCAGCCAGTGCCCCATGGAAGCGAACGTGGTTCGTGGTGCGATACACTCCGTAAATTGCCAGCGCCAGTCTGGCGACGTCCTCGTCAGGGCAGCTCTCGTCCAGAAGAAAAACATAAGCTTTGCGGGTTGCTGGTCCAGTCCAAGGCCAGCAATAAACCCCGGACCACTGGACAAACGGAATAATGTTCCACGCTGTCGCGCCCACCCTGGCAACCCAGCAGGCACCGTGAGGTCGAGACCACCCCTGCCGACGTAGTCGCAACATGTCGCATCCCGCGGCCGGTCACCCATCCGTTGTAGATCGTACGCGAATATGCGGACGCAACCCTCGGCGGGCACCACGAGTGCACGATGTGGAATGCCCGCGAAAACCGGCCAGCCAGCACGTCGACTGGCAGCAGAAAGCCCCACCTGAGCAGCTTGCGCGGGAGACGGTGCTCGGGCACTGGGAAGAGGGCCTCCTTATGGCTATTGCTTGAAAGTTCGGTCTTCGCCCCTGCGCTGCCCTATCTGCCAGCGCACATATTTTGCGGCGAGTCACTCCGGAGCATGCAGCCACGTGTTCAGCCCGGGCCAAGCGCGCGAAATAAGAGTTACCGTGCCACGTGCCAAGCGGTCCAGTCAAGTATCTGCCATCGAGTTGTTCTAATTCTTGGCACCGTTCGCGGCAGTCTGGCGCCACCTGCTCTATCACGCGCAACTTCACCGCCAAAGCCACGCACTGTAGATTTGTGAACGAGTACTTGAATCCAAATGTTTCCTTCAAGCTGCATAGGTCCTCGGGCAAAATCCAGAAGCCAGGGCCGGGGACAAGGCGTCGCAATGCCCACTGGATGAGCCCCCCCAGATTGACCGGGACGTCCTCCAACTGCATGACAAAGGACAGCACAGAACATATGAAGGTATTGAACGCAAGCATCGGCATAAAAAGGCCGAGGGGCCCAACACTGCACTCTGCTCATAAATGTTTCGACTGGCTTATCCCAACTCTTGTCGCCGGCAGCAGGTCCAATCCAGAATCCCAAATATTTGCCCGCAGAGCTCACAACGATGTCACGCCAAGCGGGCACCGCTTCCCGGATAAGTGCTCTGACGTTGGACTCCGAAACGAACCTCCTCCCCCCCCTCCTCCTCCTCCGCCTCCTCCGCCTCCTCATCCATTTCTTCCTCCTCCTCCTTCTCCTCCTCCTCCTCCTCCTTCTCCTCCTCTTCCTCATCCTCATCCTCCCCTCCTCCTCTTCCTCCTCCTCAGGTCCTCCTCCTAGGTGGCCCCCCAGCGCGGCCCCGCCCCCGCCCCCGCGCAGCCATTCTGCCCGCGGGCGGCGCCGCGGGGCCCACGCCATCGGGAGACCCCAGGCCCGCGGAGGGCCGCCGTGGCCTGAAGAGGCCACCCTCGCCCGCCTGGCACAGGCGACTCAGGCGAGAGCGAGGAGAGGCCCGCAGGCGACTACGAGCAGAGCGACTGAGACAGTTGCTTGGCAAGCACCACGGCAGCATGGCGCCGAAGCAGGACGATTGGAGCAGCTGCAAGCGCTGCCAGAAGTGGCACTGGCACAAGCAGCTGCACGAGAACGACTTCCGGCGCGAATGCGGCTGCCGCGTTGCCCGCCCAAAGAGCTGGAAGCACCACGCGCCACCAGCTTCTGATCGAGGCGACAGCGGCAGCAGCAGCAGCTACGGCGCCAGCGGCTCCCAGTACGGCAGCAGCTACGGCGCCAGCAGCTCACAGCACGGCAGCAGCTACGGCGACAAGGCCGAAGCAGGACATGGAACAGCTGGTGAGGGCTTTGAAGACGGTCACCAACACGCTCGGCGCCATGCAGATCGCGACCTCGGACAAGGACGGTTTAGTCAAGCAGCTCGAGGGCGCGACCTCAGAGATTCAACGTGCTGTGGAGGCTACGCCGTCGGAGCCGACCACGTCTAGAGCATTGAGACTGGCGGAGGCAGCGAAGTCCCTGGAGCACTACAACAAGCTGTACAACTGGGCGTTCGAGGTAAAGAAGCAGGCGGACGCCAAGGCAAAGAAAGCCAACGAGACGCTCAACCTGAGGACAGACGAGGTCTTGAAGGCGGAGCAGCTCATCGAGGAGATCCAGGCAGAGGGCAAGGAGAAGAACAACAAGAGCATCTTCGATGCCACCCTGGAGGCCGACACGGACATCGTGCACCCGCCCGAGCTAGAGTTCTCGGAACTGGAGGAGCACTTCAAGTATGACGAAGACATGGATGCAGAGGGCCGCGCGGCGGTCGACCATGCGAAGAAGCAGGTCCTGGAGGAGCTCAAGAGGACGACACGCACCTTCAAAGGCCAACTCGCAGAGCACCTCCAGCAGGCCAAGACGAAAGCTGAGGAGAGTCGCGCGATCATCACGCAGGCATCCAAGAAGAGGAAGGCTGACCAAGCAGTGAAAACCCAGAAGGAGATGAATACGACAGGCGGCTCCGCATCGCGGCACCATCATCACCACCGAAGGCTACGGCAGCCGCGGGCAGCCACGCGGAGGGCGAAGAGAACATCCCCAAGAACGAGGCCGAGGAGTCCTTGGAGCGCCGCAGGTCGGCGGCTGTCGGGAAGGGCGAGGCGGCACCCCCCCCCCGACAACCGCCAGGGACCACAGCGGGGGGGAGGCAAGCGACCCGCCGGCGACGCCGAGCCCCCGGACCGCACCATCTGTTTCGCCAACATCACGACGTGGGGGCCCGAGGTGATGAGCTGGATGCGACGTGGCGGACTTCGTGAAGGGTACGATGTCTACGCGCTGCAGGAGACGCACATCCCTTGGGCAAAGATCGACACCGTGGAACGTGACTTGCAGAAGGAGGGCTTCGCAAGTACCTTTACCACGGTACGGAAAAGCGAGAAGAGCACAACGGGCACCCGAGGTGGCACAGCTGTCATCACCAAGGGGCACCTGACAGTGACATCCTTCAAGCATCGCGCCAAGCCAACGACCGCCTCCAACACGTGCAGCCACGCCGAGACAGGGGACATCGACATGTGCGACTGGACGCCAGTCCCGCTGCACCTGAAGGGAACGTCGCTGGTAATCATCTCCATCTACCTCGACCCGAAGAGCAGCACTCATCAAGGCGTGAACGCACGCAAGTTGACGACGCTGGCCTCCTTCCTTAACTCCCTCTCCATGCCGCGGATAGTCTGCGGCGACTTCAACATGACGCATCACGACTTCGGAAAGACAGGATGGCCAGCAGCGCTCGGGGCAACCAGCGTCATCGGCATCCCAGACGACCAGCACACATGCAACCCCGGCGAGGCCCACTCCAACGTCGACCCCGCGCCGACCAACGAAGGCGGGCAGCGACTGATACGAGGAGCCAGACCGATCCACAACACACCATGGAAGCCGCATGCAGGGCTGGTCATAAGCACACGTGCAGCAGCTGAAGCTAAAGAGAGCAGACGACTACAACTACCACGCCCATTCCCTCACCCACCTCGACCGAAACCAAAGGCAAGAGTCATGAACAAGAAGAAAGAAAAACGCCAAAGACGAGCACTTGACGACCCAACAACACACCCAGCACCACCAGAGGACCCAACGGCCACAACGACCAACGAGACCGACAACCTACGTTGGGAGGCATTGGGACCGATAGGGTGGGCGACTTTCCCAACCACTACCCCCGCAGCACACCCGCCCAACCATAAGGATGAAGCTGGCCACGACCCTTCCGACGACATCTACGACCCCTGGGGAGACGTTGGACTGGCACAGTCCGCACTGCAGGGCAGCGTTGAAGACGGGCCGCCTCTGGAAGGATTCGAATCAGAACGGCCACACGGGTGCTCCTGGAGCCCATGTGCGCACACGTCGCCAAGGTCCTTCGCTGGACGTTCACAAAGGGTCAGCGACACTTCGAAAGAAGGAGACCCAGCGCCACGACCCCGACTACATCAAGAAGAACACAGCATACCGCACGGACCCAATCGGAGCGGAGTGTCTGGGACGTCGCAGGTACCACCACTTCATCGGGGCACTCGAGAAGTTCTGCTGCATGGCGCACAAGATGACCCCCTCGGACAGGGCCACATTCTGCGGACGAGGCAAGCCACACCACTACGAGGAGCAGCAGCTTAAGGAGAAAGGAGACCACCGACACAGGTACGCATCACACAGAACGGATTGGTGGAACCGAACGCATGCAGTACTGCCATCACTGGTCAAACTACGGGAACGACAGCACGGACTACGCAGCAACGGGAGCTCGCCAACGCAGGCAGACGTCTCGCACGCGAGGGCCTACCACCAGCAGCAACGACGGCGACGACTACAGCGCGAATCCACAGAGACCTTTGGAAGGCCAGAATGGAGCAGCTGGAGATCACCCCGCTGGACATGCTGAAGGGAAGGCCGAGCAAGCAGGACATGAAGTACGACGCGCACACAGAAAAGACATGCAAGATAGCAGGAAATAGTACGGACAGTGGCTCACACAAGCAGACAAGCACAGCGGATCACTCCACAAAATCACCAAACCACCACCAGGGCGAGTCTGGAATCGGTCCGTGTGCGCGAGGGAGGGGTAGCGCATCATGGACGCGGAATGACTCGTAAAGTTTCCCCATGAGCGAAGCGGAGAAGCTCTAGAGTAATTCCACAGCGTCGGCGGGCTAGTTCGCTCGGAACCGCGCGCTGGACCTTTTGCTTAGTCTGCCGCGAACCCGTTCTCTTCCGTGCACAGTTGAACTTTGATACATGCTGAATGGAGCCGCGACGGCGGCCATTGCAAACAAATTGGTAAATCTCGAGGGCGAGTGCGGAAACGGTGTGAGCGCGCCGCAGGTGCAGTGCACCAGGGACGCGGAATCACTCGCACCATAAGAAAGGCGGCGATGCACCACGGCCACGGCCACCACGGTCAAGGCCACCACGGACACGGCCACCACGGCCACGGCCACGGCCCACGGCCAGGACCACCACGGTCACGGCCGCCACGGCCACGGCCAAGGCCACCACGGCCACGGCCACCACGGCCACGTCGGTGCCAGAGCGAACAGCCACGACGGCCACGGTCAGCACGACCACGGCCTCCACGGCCACGGCCACCAGGGCAACATCCACCACGGTCACCAGAAAGGCCGCGGCCACCACGGCCACGGCCAACCCGGCCACGGCCAGCCCCACCCACGACCACCACCGTCACGGCCACCACGGCCACGGCCCAGGCCACCACGGCAACACGGCCACGGCCACCATGGGCACGGCCATCACGGCCATCGAACTGACGGCGACCGCCACGACGGCCACGGCCACCACGGCCACGGCCCCAGGGCAACAGCCAGCACGGCCACGACCATCACGGCCACGGTCACGGCCACTTCGGCCACGGCAACCCAGGGTCACCACGGCCACGGCCACGGCACCACGTCGCACGGGCACGGCCACCGCGGCCATCCAGCACAGCCACGGCGACCACCACAGCAAAGGCCACCACGGCCACGGCTAGCACGGCAACGGCTAAGGCCACCAGGGGTACGGCCACCGGCCACGGCCACCAGGACAACCAGCACGGTGACTGTGGCCGTAGTCGCCGTGACCGCGGTGGTCGTGGCCGTGGTGGCCGCGGCCGTGTTGCCGTGGTGGCTGCGACCGTGGTGGCCGTGACCGTAGTGGCCGTGGCCGTCGTGGTCGTAGCCATGGTGGCCGTGGCCGCGCTGGCCGTGGTGGCCCTCACCTGGCCGTAGCCGTGGCCGTGGTGGCCGTGGCCGTGGCCGTAGTGCGCGTGTGCCTGGCCGTAGTGGCCTTGCCGTGGCCGTGCCTGGCCGCGGTGGCCGTGACCGTTGTGGTCGTGGCCGGCCGTGGCCATGGTGACCGTGGCCGTGGTGGCCGCGGCCGTGGTGGTCGTGGCCGTGGCCCTGGCTGTGAGGCCGTGGTCGCGGTGACCGTGCCGTCGTGGCCTCGGCCGCGGTGGTCGCGGCCGTGCTGGTCGTGGCCGTGGTGGCCGCGGTGGCCGCGGCCGTGGTGGCCGTGGCCGTGGTGGCCGCGGTGGCCCCGTAGCCGTGGCTGTGGTGGCCGTGGCCGTGGTGTGCCGTGGCCGTGGTAGCCGTGGCCGTGGTGGCCGTGGCCGTGGTGGCCGTGGCTCTGGCGGCCGTGGCCGTGGTGGCGCCATGGTGGCCGTGGGCGTGGTGGGCCGTGGTGGCCGTGGCCGTGGTGGCCATGGTCGTGGGCGTAGCCGTGGTGGTCGTGGTCGTGGTCGTGGCCGTGGCCATGGCCGTGGCCGTGGCCGTGGCCGTGGCCGTGGCCGTGGCCGTGGCCGTGGCCGTGGCCGTGGCCGTGGCCGTGGCTGTGGCCCTGGCCGTGGCCGTGGCCGTGGCCGTGGCTGTGGCCGCGGCCGTGGCCGTGGCCGCGGCCGTGGCCGTCGCCGTGGCCGTGGCCGTGGCCGTCGCCGTGGCCGCGGCCGTGGCCGCGGCCGTGGCCGTGGCCGTGGCCGTGGCAGTGGTCGTGGCCGTGGCCGCGTGGCCGTGGCCGTGGCCGTGGCCGTGGCCGCGGCCGTGGCCGTGCCGTGGCCGTGGCCGTGGCCGTGGCCGTGGCCGTGGCCGTGGCCGTGGCCGTGGCCATGGCCGTGGCCGTGGCCGTGGCCGCGGCCGTGTGTGCCTGCGCATGTGTAAAAACATATTCTTATTACCGACCTGAGCATGTCCTTAAACTGCGCGGCGCACACGCGAAGGGAGAAATCCCAATCCATGGGCGACCAACCCGATAACTGGCGGGCGACATCCCAAGAACTGGCGGCCACCGGACCCAAATTCCGAAAGGGCGACCATCCCAAGTACTGGCGGGCGGACATCCCAAGAACTGGCCGGAGACCGGACCCAAGAACCGGCGGCGCAGCCAGTCGTCCAAACTGTTGGTGGTACAGGCAGTTGCCTCTACTGCTGGGGCCTCACGTCGCCCCTGGGACATAGTCGCATGGCCATAGGGCTGAATGCCAAGAAAGACCACGTGGCGCGGGAGCCCCTGAGGACGCCAGGGCTAGAGCGGGAAGTAAGTCGTTCCTGGGGCAAGCGGTTGCTAGAAGTAGTCTAGGATTCCGCGCCGACTTTAGTGCTTGGGCCGATGATTATTTTCTGGCAATTCCAAGTTTGTCGCGGGTTCGCAGCCGCCAGAGCCTTCCTCCTGGCCTGTCACTAGAACCGGAATCAAGTAATCAGTCGGTCAGAAGCGCCGGCGACCGCTGAGAGCAATCAGCGGCATTGGGGACGGGGGAGAAGGGAAAATCAACGAAGAAAGTGCACTGCATGACGGAGTTGAATGTTTCCCGGTGGCTCCTCTTACAGCCGCGGCCGCGGCTGCGGCAGCGGCTGCTGCCGCGGCTCAGAGGTAGGAAACTGTCGTGATTTTTCCGCGGTAGTTCCCCTCTTGCAGCCGCGGCCGCGGCCGCGGTCGGGGCGTAGGCTGCGGCCGCCGCTGGATGGGGGAAACTATCGAGAATTTTGTCGCACTGATTTTCTTCTCCCGGCCGCGGCCGCGGCTGCGGTCGGGGCTGCGGCTGCGGCCGTGGCTGGGAGGAGATAACTATCCCAATTTGATCGCGGTAGTTTTCATTCCCTGGCCGCGGCTGCGATCGCAGCTGCAGCTCTGGCCGCGGGCGGCGAAGGGAAGACTGGAAGCGGCCGGTAAACCGTCAACCAGGTCACCGCCGGGAGCCTCGTTGTGCTCTTGTTTTGCGCAGCGCTGCTCGGAGCACATCCAGAAGATTTTTCTCGAGTGCGAGCTGAAAAACTCAAAAAAACTACGTTGCTCGGTTGTTATGCAAAGTCGGTTCCGCCGAGTGTTTTGATAGTAATACTGCAGCTACCGACCTAAGAAATTCACTGGCAGACGCGACATAACCCACTACAGGTGCGAAAAATGCCAGTTCTCACGAATTTTCAAATATTGCACAATCTTCGCCCAACCGAACCAAAGTTCCCACATTGTCCGCCCGGGCCGGGTGGGTCAACTAGCTGCACCCCGCGCCGGAATTCTTCTAGCTTATCGATGCCAAAAAGCTCTACGAAGTACTATCGCACCTTCTTCGCGGTGGTTTTCTCGGCCGCAGCTGCGTCTGCGGCTGCGGTTGGGGCCGCCGCCGGCAGGCGGAGATAATCGCGAATTGTTCGCGGTGCTTTTCTCCTCCCGACCGCGGCCGCAGCTGCGGCTGCGGCTGCGGCCGCGGCTGGAAGGGCAGAACTATTCCGAATGTTTCGCGGTGGTTGTCTGCTCCCGAAGTTCTCTATGGGGCCTCAAAACGCCGCCCTCGGTGGGGGAACCGCATGCGGACACCCCCACTGGGGCCTACGGTGGGGCCCCCTGTGCAATCACGAAACGCTGCCCTGGGCGGGGGAACCGCACGCGGACATCCCACTGGAGCATTTGCTGGAGCTCCCTTTAGGGCCGCGAAACGGGCGAGAGGTGCGTCGAGAACAGAGTCAAGAAGGGGGAGGAGGGTAGAGAGGGAGGAGGAAGGAGGCAAGGAAGGAGGAGGGGCGGGGACACTGTCTCTTCAAAACGAGGACCCAACACCACAGGATGGTTGGGAAAAGAGAGAAGCACATGGGGGGCAGGGGGGGAAGGGGGGGCTGGTGGGACGGAAGAAGGAAGGCGGGGGGAGGAAAAGAAGGCCTCCCCAGGTGCCTTCCGAACCTGCGCCCCATCGTCAGCTGGGGCTTGGGGGCGAGAACGCCGTCGCACCACGTGCATTGCGTCAACCTGGGTGGGAGCGCGCGCGGGGCGCGATCCGCGCGAGGGATGTGCCCTGAGGGGATCGCACCTCTTCTGAGCGCCGCGACGCCCGTACTCGACCCACACCAGCACCAGCGGCTGCTGAGATGTCGGGCAGGTGCACGAGGTTGCCGAACCAGAGCCACCAGTGCGCTCGGCGCCCACTCCCATGGATAGCCCATGGCGCGTACCACAGTGGTGGCAGGGGGCCTCGTCGCAATCCTGAACACTTTGGGTGCCAACCGCGGCCGCGACGAGGGCGGCTGAGCAATGGGCAACCGAGGGGGGGCACTATAATCTGGGGCGGGATGGGCAGCCCAGGATGCTGAAATTCCTGGTTCTGAAGCTGCTGTGTTGTGGGGCGCTGAGGCCGCGGAGAGAAAGAATTAGAACCAGGAGAACACTAGCTGCGATAGCACTGTGAGTTCTACTGAGTTGGCACGACGAATTACGTTGGCACTTAGACGATCGTTGGACTGGCACGGCGAGCTGCGCTGTCACTTGGACAATAGCTGCGCCGGCAGTCAAGCACGCTGCGCTGGCACGGCCAACCGCGCTGACACAAAGACGCTTACTGCTCTGAAGCGATCAAGTGTGCTGCGCTGACACGGAGGGTTGCGCTGGCACTTGGGCAACAACTGCGCTGGCACAGTCCAGCACTGGGAGCCGGCGGTAAACCATTAACCAGGTTACCGCCGGGAGCCTCGCACAGCTCTTTCCTCGCGCGGCGCTGCTTGGAACTGGAGGAAGCTCTCTCAAGCGTGAGCTGAAAAACTCGGAATAACACGTTCTTCGGTTCTCATCCAAAGTCGGTTCCCCCAAGTGCTTTCATAGTAATACTGCAGCTACGGACCTGAAAATTTCACTGGCAGACGCGGCATAACCCACTACAGGTGCGAAACATGCGAGTTCTTTCTCAAAACGAACTGGGAACCGGCGGAAACCGTCAACCAGGTTACCGCTGGGAGCCTCGTAGAGCTGTTTTCTCGCGCGGCGCTGCTCGCAACACAGGGGAGGAGCTTCCTCAAGCGTGAGCTGAAAAACAACACGTTTTTTGGTTCTGAGCAAAAGTCGGTTCCCCCACGTCTTTTTGATAATAATATTGCAGCTACAGACCTGAGAATTCGACAGGCGAACGCCTCATAATCCACTACACGTGAGAAAAATACTGGTTCTCGAAACAAATTTCAAAATCTCATAGTCTTCGAAAAACCGGCCCCAGGTTGACAGATTGTCCGCCGGGGCCGGGTGGGCCAACTAGCTGCACCCCGCGCCGGAAGTTTTCTAGCTCATCGATGTCAAAGAGCTCTACGAGGTACTGGGAGCTGGCTGTTAACCTTGGTTTCTGCGTTTGCGTTTGCGTAGAGTCGTGGCAGGACGGAGCTCACGTCCAGACTACAAACTAAACATGCCTCTGGCTCAAGAGGCGCTCCCAAACGGAGCCAACGCAGGCTAACAGGCACGCTGAATCTGCTGGGGAATTCCGAGGCAGGAGGCGTAGGCAAAGAGAAGAGGATGCACAAAGCACACGCACAGCGGCTGGCCAAGTGAGCAGGCTCACATCACAAGAGCTTCCTCGTGGAACGCGGGCGCGACTGGGAGCCGGCGGTAAACCGTCAACCAGGTTACCGCCGGGAGCCTCGTACAGCTCTTTTCTCGCGCGGCGCTGCTCGGAACACACGGCGGAAGCTTTCTTGAGCGTGAGCTGGAAAATTTGCAACATCACGTTTTTTAGCTTACACCCCAAATCGGTTCCTCCACGTCTTTTGACATTAATATTGCAGCTACGGACAGGAGAACTTACAAGGCGGCCGCGTCATAACCCGATACACGCAAGAAAAATACTGGTTCTCGAAACGAAGTTCAAAATCTCTCACATATATATATATATATGTATATGTATATATATATATATATACATATATATATTATTCATAATAATAATAATAATAATAATAATAATAAAAATGACACATTGTCCGCCTGGGCCAGGTGGGCCAACCAACTAGCTGCAACCCGCGCCGGAAGGGGAGCTCGCGGTGAACCGTCAACCTTGGCTACCGCCGGGAACTCGCAGAGCTTCCTCTTGCAACGCGGGCGCGGCAATCTTGCATTGCGCGCATAGAGGAGGAAGTGAGGGAGAAGAAGGAGGAGAAAGGAGATAGATCAGGATGGGGAAGAGAAGCAGGAGGAGGAGGAAAAAGAGCAGGAGAGGAGGAGGAGGAGGGAAAGATCAAGAAAGGCATCGCCATCCAGATTCCAGCGCTGCAACAGCGACCCACAAGCGCCCGAACCCTCGTGGTTCTTACACGCGCGACCGAAATGCCGCGCGGCGTCGCCCCTCACGAGATCAGCCACTGCGCTCTGCAGACACTTCCCACGCCACTCGACCGGAGAACTGACGCGCGCGCGGCCGCTCCCCCGCCCGCGTCCGCCGCGCGGACGTGGGCGCGGTGAGCGCGCGGCACCGAACGCACCCGCAGACATGGGCACGGCGCCGTTCTGCGTCGCCCGCTGAGCGGGGACCTGGCCCTCTGCGCTCTCGAAGCGTCTCTGGCCGGGCACTTCGCCCCGCCGATGCTCACGCCCGGCGAGAGACGGCAAGCACAGACGCGGCGGCCGCCAAACCTCCGCGCGCAGCAAAACCATCTGGCAGTGACGGCCGCGGCCGCACGATCGGCCAGCTCAGGCGCGTCCGGGAGCTCCCGCGCGAACACATCCCGGTGCCGCCACCAGCGCGCCACCACAGTCTTTCTTGTCATGACTACTCTGGCCTCTGGCTGTGATGGGCACGCCCAGAGCAACGAGACCGCAGGCAGCGCGCAGGGCCGCATCGCCGACGATTCACGACGACGCGTCGAGCGCAGCCGCCGCGGCGGCGCGACGCGCGCGCGCCGGCGGCTCACTCGTGTCGACGGCACCAGCCGCGCGTGCTGTAAAAACTGCTTGAACCGTCCGCCGCTCCCTGCGCGCTGCGCCCAGACGAGGCCCGCTCTGGCGACATCTCGCGTAGCAAGGGGCGGGGCACGACGGGAAGCAACACACGGTGTGCAAGCTGCTCGTTCCACTCCGTTTGTAGCACTCAGAGAGATTATATCTAAACTAATCCGATCTGCCCTGTCCAGTATGGAAAGCATCGTAAACCGTCAACCAGAATTTCGCCGGACACCTCGTAGCGCTCTGTTGCACAGCTCCTCGGACACGTGAAGGAAGCTTCCAAAGCGAGCCAAAAAAATCGAAAAAACACGATTTTTCGAGTTCCATTCGAAAGGAGTTCCTGCATCTTTCGATAGTGATATTACAGCTACGGACCTGAAAATTGGAATTGACAGACGCGGCATAACCCACAACATGTGAAAAAATCTGGTTTCTCAAAGCCACCCAAAGTCACCAGGGAACCAGCGATAAACTGTCAACCCGGCCAACTGGCTCTTCACCCCGCGCCAGAATTTCTCCAGCTCATCGATGCCCAAGAGCTATAACTGGGCGCCGGCGGTACACTGTCAATGTAGCTGTCCTAGAGCTCGAGTTAAGTAGAGGTTTGCGGACCTAGCTCGACAGACCGAGTTCAGACCTACGCCTAATCATTTTACATCGATTAGCTGTACTTATCAGCTCTGCAGCTGTTCTAAAGCTCGAGTTATGTTCAGAAAACCGTCAGCGCGTATGAATATGACTCAACACGGCCGGAACCTCGTGGATCCTCTCACTGGTAAGAGTGCAGAGAATCGGCAGATTTTCGATGCTCATATTCGCTCAGTTCCTGAAAGTCAACTCATGCAGCTCCACCCCGTGCCGGAATTCCTCTAGCTCTTCGATGCCGAAGAGCTCTACGAGGTATTTTCAACCGAGCAAAAGTCAGCGAAAGTTCTGTCGAGATTTTACTTGCCAACTCCTGTCGCATTCAGAGGTCTGAACTCGGTTTGACACTCGAGCTGGGTTCCGAACTGTTTTTTTTTGCCAGAGTCATCTTGAGAGGTCTGGCTTGGGCTGAAATTATCTTGATTTTTCCTACATTATACTGGGCGCCGGGGGTAAACCGTCAACCTTTGTTACCGCCGGGGCCTCGTAGAGCTTCCTGACAACATATAATGTAGAAAAAAATACACAGAAAAAATAGTTTTCCAGCCTGAGCAATTTCAAACCTCTCGGATGCAACAGCCGAACGCCCCCGATGCTTCTGGATTCTCTTCTGTACGAGCTCTGTAGCTCTCCTACAGCTCTCCAGCGCGCCGGAATTACTCTTAAGCTTCCAGCAACTAGCTGAGCGAAGCTCTACGAGTCACTTGGTAGCGTCCAAAACACGGAGAGAGACTTGGAAACGGCGGTAAACCGTCAACCAGGTTACCGCCGAACCCCTTGTAGAGCTCTTTCCTCGCACGGCGCTCGCCAGTGCACATCTCGGAAGAGTCTGCAGCAAGACTCAAAATCTCGAGAAAAACATGTTTTAATATTTCTATTCGAAGACGGTTCAGCCAAGTCTTTGGATAGTAATACTGCGCCTAATGAACTCAGAATTCACTGGCGGACACGAAAAAACCCACTACAGGTGCGAAACTTGTAAGCGTCCAAAACCCGGATAGCAAAGAGGCACTCACACAAACGAGCACACTCACATAAGCACGCACACACGAACACACATACAAACACAGATACATACACAAGAACGCACACATACGCCAGCATGCTCCACACACACGCACACATACACACACACACACACACACACACACGCACACGCACACGCAACACATCCACACGCAAAGGTCGACACACACGCGCAAACGCGCACACGCAAACACACAGCACATCTCACACACACACACAGAGGGACGCGCACACGCACACGAATCACACATGCACATACACACACGGGGGCACACACAAACACTCACACGCACACACGCACACACACACACACGCACGTACAACCCACGCACACAGACGCACACGCAAGCATCCAGGGAAACCCACGCACTGACGACCACACGATGACGCACGCACCGCAGCCACCTCAGCGCCCCCCCCCCGCGCTCCCCTGCCGCCCCCACGCGCCCCCGCCCTCCCCGCCGGCGCTCCGGAGGGGGGAGGCTGGCTGGCTGGCAACGACTCTCACGGGCCTGACGGCCCAGTCGCAGTGTCCGTCTCGGCAGAGACTCTTATTTGCATGATCATGCGAGTCAAAACCGTGCCAAGCACACGGACAGATGACAAGAGCGAAGCTCATGAGATATCATCCGCGTCAAACACGCAGGCAATACACGAGAAACAAACTCTTATTCATCCGTGTGAGCACAATCTTTCACAATCCACGATCAAGTAAAGTAAGACTCAAACTCACCAAGCAAACGAACGATGTTGTGTACCGTACACTCTGCTGCAGATAATTCAGCCTGTGTGACTGTGCTCTCTGACGGAATCAACCATGCTTTTTCCCAGACGAGCTGCCAGGACACGGTCGAAAACTTGCCTTCTATCCTGTCGGACCTGGATATGAACGCCGCCTCGAGCCATGCACCACATCCTACTCCATCCTCAGATTTACCGCCATCGAAGGACCCCCTCAATGCGATAGGTGTTATATGTCCACATGTGTGTGTCATGCAAAAAGAGCGCTTCCATTCGTGTGATCTGCCCTCGCGGGCATCATGTGTGAGTCGATCTGCGTGCTCATTTACTTCACGAAACTCATGCTTAAAAGGATCCCTGCCATTCGAAGGTGCCCGAACTCCATAGATCTCCGTCAGACTGCTCATGATGTCAATGATATAGCCTATTCTTTTTCGATACGTGTAGTCAGTTATCGCCCACCTCCCTAGGAGCCAAGATATGATAAGAAGAGAATCCCCACAGATCTCCACTCCAAAACCATGTGTTTTGAAATCCCATTCTGTTGCTTTCATGTTTGTTATTGCTAAACGTCTGGCGATGATTTCATTCTGGACCTCCTCCTCCTTCCTCCTTCGTTTACGTGTTGCCTCATTTCCACCCTCCTCTTCCATATCATACACTGTACGTCTCACTCCTGATCCTTTAACCTGTGATTGGAACAAGCTGAACTTCTCCTCCCCGACCGTAGATATTGCAAACTCTCTCCAGCTATGCTATCAGGCTGGAAATCTCTCCACCACTGATCACCCCAATATTTTTCGAAAGGATAGTGCCATGTATGTAGACCCGTCGCGTCAATCCCTCTTTTCCTTTTGCGGTAGCTACCCTCCTCTGACCGTTTTCTTTTTGAGTTATATCTGTGCATGATATCCCCGAAATTCTGCCGCCAATCGTCATATCGGATTCCGTATGCAAGCATTGCCAACCTTGAGTCCCTCCATGCTCTGTCACTCTGCGGCATATCATGAGGTAGATATTTTGCAAACGACACCACATCCAATGCGAGCAACCACTGGCGATACAAGAATTTTTGCACCAGCGACTGATACCCATGATCGTGAAAAGCTTTCCTACATCGGCTGTACTTCCGATGTGTATACTCGTCCCACGGCTCATCAGGAAGATGTCTCGTTCTCAATATTCTGAGCAAGCATTCTCCCTCAAACACATGAAGTCTCTCAATCGAACTTTCATCTGCTGCCACTCCATCTAATCCATGCAATATTGTCGACTGAACAAGCTGCTGATATCTAGAATACTTTTCCCCCAATGGTATACATCTACTGGTATAGAACTTGATGTCAACATAGAAAGCCTGTCTTCCTTTGTCCAATCTGTACGCTACATCCGCATGATATCGAGGAAATATAGCCGGAATACAGACTCCTAGAAGATGAACCTCAGCCCTTCTGCGAAATCTCAATTCACGTTCTGGGTCCTGAAATCCTTTGATCACCAGGTCCATGGTCGGAACGATATGTTCATTCTCATCATACTCTAGAGGTTCACCGAAAACTAAATACTCCAGAGACGCCTCTTTCCATCGCATACTGTATTTCTCAAGTGAGTGTGTCATTGCCAACATCATCTGAGCCAAATCCGACGCCGAGTTCGCCAGGACAACGATGTTATCAGCCCATAAGGCATGATTCAAGTAAATCGACACTGTTTCGACGCTCCCGTTTTCGTCCCTCGCACTCGCTCGAAACTCGACCCTATACCCCAACTTCTGTTCATCCCATTTCTCGAACAGTTCCCCCCACATCGCAACGGCAATACAATTAAAGGCAAACGGTCCTTCAGGTCCACCCGTACGTATACAGCGATCCCAGGACACCTTTGAGAACTGCTCGAAGTCGAGATTCTCACACGAGATCTCCACATCACTATAGACCAGGGACTCAATCATCGCATGTTGGATAACATATGGTATACTACAATATGCCATGGCAGAACTGAACTTAGCAACCGTACAATGATCAAAAGCTTGATAAACATCAGCGAGAGCAACATGTAATTGATCATCTGCGTGCTGATATTTGCTAGCATGTTGACCTAAGTGTTTCAATGCAGTCGTAATCTCATATGGCCTACGTCCTTTCACAAATCCATACACACCAAATCTACGAAACATCCCCACCTCCTCCATATAATCCTCCGCTAACTTGACCACACACATAGAATAGAGTTTAGATAACGCGTTTTGAATACACAGTAGTCTCGTTTCCTTTGCATCCGTGGTGTTTTGACTTTTAGGCATCACACTCACTATGATCTCCCTCCAGCAATCAGGATACGGAATCTGTCTATGAAACACAGCCTCGAATATCCTTCGCACCTCTCTCAACGTTTTCCACGACAATCGAAGGAGCATCTCTGCAGGCACTCCATCAGTCCCCGTCGCGCGGTTACGCTGCATTCTTCCCCTGCAGCAAAGCATATTCGCCAGCGTGATGGTGCACGGTGGAGCCTCCAGCTCCGCAGCCTGTCTGAGAGACTGCAGCACCTCTAGATTGGCAACACGAGTCTGGGCACACGATACCTTATTCATGAGCATCTGCCAGATAACTTTGTTCCATATCTCTCTATCCTCCACTCCTTCCAAGTTATAGAGACGGTTTCTCTTCCTTTTCCTTGACGGTGGTAATTCATACTCCAAACGAAGACGGCGGTATAGACGGCGATAGCCATTCAAAACTTTTGTGATCTGTTTTCTTTCTGGCCCAGGTGGGGTTCCCCTACGGAGTTCAATCAACCTCTGGAGTCTATAAGGGCGTACAGGCTGTTTAATACCATTGTCATCTCTTGTCTTATATTCCACCTCATCCCGAGTAAAGCTCGATTTAATCTGTCGTGACAAACAACTGGCCCCCAGAGGATTACCACTTACTGAGGAACACCTGGCATTGTCAACAAACGAATCCATCGAAGCTCTCGCGATCATCTCATCCGTGAACGTGTTTGGCTCATATCCCACATAGCTTTTATCACGGGGTTTAGCAGAGTAACGAGGACAATGGACAACAGGGGAACGAACACAAACTTCCAGGAGTTTATGATCACTCAGACGGGATCGCTGAGTCTTCCCTCCTCTATGCAAACGAAAGGATGCCTTACAATCAATAACTTCCCAACCATGAGGGACCAGAACATAATCTAATACTCGTGGCCGCAGCTCTGGTGCTCTAGCAAGGCGACAGTGTGCTCGTGCGTAGCTCTCCCACGTCACTGCACGGTCGCCGAAAGTGTTGGCAGCACAGAGCCCGTACGATTGCATAAAGCATTCCAGCGCATGCCTCATCCTCCATCTGTCGTTCTCCCTCCTCCTCTCCGCCGTGCTGTCGCCTCCTTCCTCCTTTCCATCCACACCACTTCCTGTCATGAGATACTCAACTCCTCGATGAACTCCCGTACTCCTCCCCACCAATTCCACATTGGCATCCACGCAAACAATGATGCAGGCACCTGGCAGCTTCGTGGCAACCATCTCCCTGAGGACCATATTGAGGTTGGTCAGGGTTTGCTGCCACATATCAAAAGCATTCGGGATCGAAACATCTGGAAGGCACATGCTGGTGATCACCAGCCTCGAAGTAGCAGTCTTGAAGCCTCCTACGACGAAACGAGGATACGAGCATACGAATTCTTTGATACAACATTTCAATGCATTGTCGAACACTAGGGCAGCTTTCCCACATGATGAAACTCTCTGGTCCCATCCTAGACGTGCAATCTCAGCTTTGGGAAGAAAATCACTCTCTTGCAACGCGAACAAGCCTCCGTGAGAACTACGAAGTTGTCCCAAAATCTCAGCTCCTCTACAGTTCCTCACTCCTGCCTTCTGGATATTCCAAGAAATGATAGTCAGGTTTTTCCGTCGAGCACGTCCTCAGTTCTTACTTAACTCCTCTTTCCTTTTCGTGATCGTTACATCTTTGATATCATATTTAGCACACATTGTCGCCCATGGTTCTTCGAAGATCTCCCAAGACTCACCCTTCCATTCCGCCAGAAGAAATGGTTTAGAATCTACCGAATGCACATAGATCGAGGAACGTGGGGGGCCCATTTCACCACGCAGAGGAACAAAGCTCGGATGGGCCAGCGTTTTGAAGATACCCTGAAATCGGCTAACCTGCTTGATGTGTGGGCGTTTCCACGGGGGAGCGTCAACCAAAATCTTGATTTTGCTTGGTACGATTTGCTGGTCCATCCCAGCAAGTATTTTGTCAGCATCTGGGGAGGTGAGCAGCTCATCCAAGTGTTTCTTCCATAACCATAGAATATCACCAGTTGTGCCTGTTCGAACTCCCACCCTCCCCTGACCATACAACGTTCGTCCAGCATTGAGCCTAATAGTACGATCTTTGTCCACACACATCTTCGTATCCTCTGGTAGGGCATCAACCATATTTGATACCAATGTCTGAAGATCTTTCTGGCCCAACATTTCCTCACTGCGTTTCTTGGGATTGCTCCAGTTTTTCACCCAACCTTTGATTTCTAAGAACTCAGGCTTCCGCATTCTCCTCGCCATTTTCATGTTCTCAGAATCTCCCGAAAAGCTACGCTCTGACACCTGAGAGACATTCGAGGCATTACCAGTACCCCCCAGACCAGGAGGGGGCTGTGGCGTATACATCATCATCTGTTCCAATTTTTGTATACGTTCATCTTGCGTCTGGACTTTTTCATCAATCTGAGCGAGCTTCTTATCTGTAGCCTCACACTGTTTGACAAGAGATACAGTTCTATCCTCATTCGTGAAACCCAATCGAAGTAATGCAGCAAGAGATGGGTTCGTCTCTTTCGAAATCAGCTCCTCCCTGGCTCTCGTTAACTCATCAACTCGATGCTTTACATTCCGTTCGAAATCCTCCGTTGAAACATGTCCAGAACTCGCTGCAGCCGACATTTGAGGATCAATGACCGTCGCCATTTCAGCACTCTCTGGGTATTGCGTCGTCTTTTTCGCCAATTCTTACGTGCCTCACGTATACACACCCGCCAGTAATATTCGTCAACTTCCTCAATGAATCGATGCCACCCTTGATCGGGCTCACCTAGATACGACGTGATTGTGAACAAAGAAAGACCGAACAACAATACAAGAATATATTCGTCCAGTAATATTCTTAGACTTCCTCAATGAATCGTCCCCTCACGATCAAGCTCGACCTGATTCGACAATTGTGAAGAAATAGCAGCCAATACGGAAGATATTCGTCCCGTGATATGCACTTCCTCAATGAATCACTTCTCCCTCGATCAAGCTCCCTTTGATACGACAATAGTGAAGAAAGGACAACAATACAAGAAGGATACCGTACACAATAGTGATAGGTGTGGAGCAAAACTGGAAAGCAGGCACACAAAGGTTCGCAGAAGAGGAGGTTTCCCAGGCAGTATTCTGCGAGCCTTCTTGGGCGACGCCTTGAGCCGCGACGCCTTGAGCCCCATTTTGGGGCCGGCCCTCCCTCCGCTCCAACCACTCCACCCTCGCGGAGCGCCGGGGGGGGGGAGGGGGGGGGGGGGAGGGGGGAGGCGCGCGGGCGGCGGCACCACACACCGCGCGCACGCGCACACGCACATGCGCAGACGAACACAGACGCAGGATAGCAAAGAGGCAATCACACAAGCAAGCACGCGCACATAGGCACGCACACACGGACACACACAGACTAATACACAAGAGCACACACGTACGCCAGCATGCTCCACACACATGCGCACATACACACACATACACACACACGCACACACACATCCACACGCAAAGGTCCACACACACGCGCAAACGCGCACACACAAACACACATACATACACAAGAACACACATACGCCAGCATGCTCCACACACACACACACACACGCACACATACACACACACACGCACACACACACACATCCACACGCAAAGGTCTACACACACGCGCAAACGCGCACACACACACAAACGCACAACATATCACACACACGGACACGCACACGCACGCGGATCACAAGAGTACATACACACACGGGGGGCACGGAGCGCCCCCGCCCTCCCCGCCGGCGCTCCAGAGGGGGGAGGCACCGCCCCATTCTGTGGCCCGCCCTCCCTCCACTCCAACCACTCCGCCCTCGCGGAGCGCCCGAGGGGGGCGAGGGGGGAGGAGGGGGCGCGCGGACGGCGGCACATGCGCAAACGAACACAGACACAGGATAGCAAAGAGCCAATCACACACGCATGCACACGCGCATAAGCACGCACACACGTACACACACGGACAAACTCACATACATACATACACAAGAACACGCACGTACGCCAGCATGCTCTACACACACGCACACATACACACATACACACAAGCGCACACACGTCCACACGCAAACGCACACACACTCACACACACACACACACACACACGCGCATGTGCACCCAGACACACGCAGGGGCACACACACACACATACGAGACACACGCGCCCCCCCCCCACCCACCCACCCACCCACCCCCACACACACACACATACACACACACGCACAAGCGCACACACAGACGCAATGGCGAACACCCACGGATAACCACGCACAGACGACAACGTTGTGACAGACTCATTCCCCGACTGGTCAGCGCACTCTTCCACCGCGCCCCCAAGCCCCCCCCACGCGCCCCCGCCCTCCCCGCCGGCGCTCCGGAGGGGGGAGGCACCGCCCCATTTTGGGGCCGGCCCTCCCTCCACTCCAGCCACTCCGCCCTCGCGGAGCGCCGGGGAGAGGGGTGGAGGGGGAGGAGGGGCAGGACGGGGCGGGGGTGCCAGCGCCATGCGCCCACACACACACACGCACACACACGGGCAGACACACTTTTCCTCAGGGAGCGCGCCGCGTCGCACACGTACGCAAGCATGCTCCACACACACGCACGCATACACACATACACACACACGCACACACACATCCACACGCAAAGGTCGACACCCACGCGCAAACGCGCACACACAAACACTCAACACATATCACACACACACACACCGCGGACACACACAAACACACAAACACACCAGACACACACAAACACACTGACACACACACACACACGCACACACGCTCGAGCACACTCACATCCACACGCGCCCACTCTTACACACACGAACAGACACGCGCACAAACAGAGATACAAACAGAGATGCATACAGACACACAGACAGACACACACACACATACCCACGGACACACAGGCAGACACACAGACAGACACACCAACAGAGCCACAAACACACAGACACAAAGACACCCACACACACACACTTACACACACACACACACACACACACGCCAGCAGACACACAGGCAAACACAGACACACGCCAGCGCACACACACTCACGCACTGACAGAACATCCTCATGCACACAGACAAACAAGAGCACACATGCAAGACGGACGCGCCTACAGGGCGCCCGTGCCAACCTCCAGTGGCAGCCCAAGCGCCCGCTGCGCTTGAACGGCAGACCTCTGTCAACGGCACACCCAGGGCCGGCGAGCGCCGCTGCGCACGAGGCGCAGCTCTCAGAGAGCCGCGTCCGACACCGCCACGATCGTTGGCTCGTCATCTCCACCCCCGCGCAGGCGGCGCAACGTCTGTCGCAGCCTCTCCTCAGGCCACTTGCCAATGCCGACGGGCACGTCCAGCCGACGCACTACGAGAGCTCCAACGACTTCTCCGATCAAGTCCTGCCGCTGGTTGTGCTCGGCGATGGCCAGGCGCTGCCGCCTCTCTTCAGGATCCTCCTGCCGCGCGCGATCCTCCGCAGCAGCGGCGGCGATATCCCGCGTGCTCGCGCGGCTGCCACGCTCCCCGCGCTCACCGCCCGACGACAGGGCCGAGGCCGCACTGGGCGCGCCAGCCCCTCCAGCACCGTCGCCGCCCCCTGTCGGCGCCCTCGCGGCGACGCCATCGCTGGCGGGCACCCTGGCGGATCGCCCCTCCGCGGGCCCCCCCGCGGGCGCGCCACTCGCGCCAGCCTCGGCCGCGGGCGCCGCGCGCGGGGCCTTGCCTGCATGCCCTCCCTCCGGAGCCGCCTCTACACGCGCCGCACCCCCCCGCCCGCTTCCGCTGGCAGACCCAGAGCCTGCTCGCGTGACGACCGCGGCCCGCCCCGCGCCCTCGCCAATCGCGCCAGCCTCGGCCGCGGGCGCCGCCGTGCCTGCCTGCTTATTCCTGAACGCCTTCAACTTTCTCTCCGGGATGGGCCCGTCCACACGCCCATGCCAACCATCTCTGTGTTGCTGCTGGAAATGCTGCCCGCAGAAATCCCCGCATCCCTGCTTTGGCGCGCTCCGGCATTGTCCGCCAGCTCCGTTCGCCCAGGTACGAGCCATGCACTTAGCGGTGTCAATGTTTTCTGGCGTAAAGCGACGCCATTCGTCCCCCGCGAGCGACGCCCCCGCGCCTGGCTGGACTCCAGCAGGCACCTGGTCCGCGGACGAAACGCCAGCGGCCCTGCCAGCGTCGTCGTCCTCGTCGCCCGCGCGGCCCGGAGCTGGCGGCGACAGCCCGCGCTTCTTGCCCCTGCGCGATGGCGGCTGCGGCTGCCCCGAAGCGCCAGGGTCCCCGTCGCCAGCGCCAGGATCCCCGCCACCCGCCCGACGCCGCTTGCCCGGTGGCTCGCCCCCCGACGCCAGCTGCCCGGCGGGCGCACTCGGCGGCGCAGACGGCGCGGCAGTGGCGCTGGAAGCAGCGCCGCCGCCGCCGCTTCCGCTCCGCGCAGACCCCGCCGCGCGCCCGCCTGCATGCCCGAGAGGCGCAGTCGGCGGAGCCGGCGGCGCACCAGACGGTCCCGCACCAGCGCTGCCGCTGGCGCCCCCCGCAGACCCCGCCGCCGCGCGCCCGCCGCCTCCGCCCCGCGGACCCGCCCTGCGCACATACGCAAACACATAGGCGCCAATGTGCACCTGGTGGTTTCCGGCGATCTGCGCCCAAGTCTGGAGCTGGACAGTACTGTCGTCGAATTTGGCGTATTCGTTCACGCCCACGGATGCATACGCATAATAGTGTCCGCTTGTCGCGCTTTCGCCCTGGTGCACCACGACCCCCGAGAAATCGTACTCGCACTCGGAATCCACAGGCCGCAGAATCTGAGGAAAGCGCACAGGGCGTCTGTCGTACCACTGGCCTATCACCCGCTCCACGATCACGAAGAGCACCGGCGGCGACCGCTCCCAGCGATTGCCTGTATATACCCTGATGCCTTGACAGACCCCGGCCGCCGCCCTCTGAGCATCATCGAGGTGAGCGTGCGCCGGACATCCTTGCCCTGGCTCACCGACATGCCTTAATCCCAGCCGGATCAAGTCCTCCAGATCGCACGGCCCCCGGTGGTCGGGGCCGAGCAATTCGGAAGGCACCACCTTCAGAAACGTCTTAATTTCCCCCTTGTCCGAACTTGCTGCGCACGCGGCGCATCGCCTCCGCTGCCGAAACGCAATGCCGCAGACGTGCTGCTGGAGCACACTGCGCTGCCCGTGAGGCCCCCTTGCGGTACAAACGGGGTGTTCGGTCTCGGTAACGGCATGGAGGGCGGCCAGGAAGAACTCTGACGCGTCGCATTGCTTCGGTCTCCCTTGCTGATCGAATTCTGTGAATTCTCGCTCACCAAAAAGCCCCGCGCGCGCGGCGACTGCCAGCGGCGCGTCGGTGTCGACCCCCTCGCCCTGGACAGAGAGAGCCGTGGCCTGAGCTCCGAGCGCGCACGCCGCGCAAGATGCTGCGTTCAAAAGGCAATTCTGGTCGTGTTCGTGGAGGAGCCGACGGAAGGGAGCCAGGCGCAGCAGCACCTGCGCGACTGCGCTCACGAAGCAAGTGTTGCCGAGGTTTGCGATGCCCACGCCAGAGCCGCGGCCGCAGCGCCACTGCAGCTCCCTGGTAACCTCCTCCTGGGACACGCCGTAGGCTGCCATGCACAGATCCCGGTCCAGCGGGCGCAGCTCTGGCGGCTCTGCACCATCACCAACAGTCGCCGCCGTGCGAAACATGTCCCCCCAAAGATCCCTCGGCACTACGGTGCCCCTACCAGCACCGCGGCCGCCACCGGCGCGCCCACGCCCCCGCGAAACAGCGCTCCCCGTCGACGATGCCGCCGCCGCATCTCCGGTCCCCGTCGCGTCACCGCCGCGGCCGCGGCCCCTGCCCCGCCCCGCAGGCCCTGCGTCCGGCGCAATGTATGCCGGTGGTCCCCGCGGCACGAGACGGGCCCAGCGGCGACGCCCGCGGCACCGTCGGCGGCGCGGGCGCCGAGCTCGACTCCGGGGCGCCCCGTGCCGCGGGCCCATCCCCCGCGTCCCAGCCGTACTCGCGCGCCCTCTGCTTGGCGATTTCGTAACTCGCTTTGAAAATCATGTTTTCGAAGCGTTGGACCCCGTCGCGGACGTGCTGGGGCGGGCCCCGCTGCAGGATGTCCCAGGGCGGCAGGTTGTAGACGAGGACGCGATGGGCCACGCGAGCGCGACTGAGCATGACGTACAGGTGCAGCCACCAGTCATCGGCGCCCATGTTCATGGGCTTCTGGAGCACCATGGTGGCCGCATCCATGCCCAGGCCCTGCGCCGTCTGCACGGTGCGAACTTTCTCTGGCAGCAACGGGATCTGGTACCTCGTAACCTTCACTTTCCGAAGCTTTCGCTCGCCATCGTCTTGGTAGTGATGGTTCCACTCCCAGGACGCCCTGTGCGGCGCGATCTGCACGACCCCGTCCCCGAACCCAAAGTCCTTCTCGAGGCCATCAAACCTGACGAGGACACAGCGCGGTAAACGCTTGCATCGATAATAACCGAGCCGGTGGGCGGCGTGAAGCTTCTTTTCGCGCCAATCCGCGTCTGGCGTCTCGAACTCTCGCGGGTGGAACCTCACGTCCACGACTTCCCCCACGGCGTCCTGGACGATCTGGTGCTTCGCCGACAATTTCACGTTCAGACGCACACGCATGCCGATGCACAGCGGGCACATGCCGATGAGGTGACCAGTGTTGTTCACGTTCGGCACCTGCAGCATGGCCTTGTAATGCTCCTCATCGAAGGGCCTTGGAGGCAGGTCCACGGCCTGCACGTACAGCAGCATCTGCCCCTTCTCCCTGGCCTCTCGCACGGCCCGATACTGCATCTGCCTGTGCACGGCCTCCCAGGCGATGCCCATCTCGAAACCGTCCTTGACATGGGGGTCCTGCAGCCGCTTGTCGTTCTTACCGGGTCGGACCACCCACTTTTGCACCATCCTTTTCTGCTCGGCCGTAAACTTTTTGCCCTGCCTCATGGTCTTCAAGAACCCGGGCATGAAAGGGCAGGGCGCGTGCGGAGTAACGAGAAGGTCCTTGAAGCGGTGCGTCTCGTACAGAAACATCGCGTGGGTGACGCCGTCCAAGAATATGGACTGCCCACTGCGGACGTGAACCGGCGCCTCGGGCGACTCACGCTGCAGCAAAGAAGACCTTCTGCCCTTGCCGCTCACCGGCCCCAGCTGATAAAAGTCACCCAGAAACATGACAATCGGAGCCTTCCCGAACATGTGCCCCCGCGCCATGTAAAGGTCCACATCGCAATTATACTGAGCCTTACGGGCTTTGCACATGCGAAACGATGCAGCGCCGAGAAGCTGGGGCGGCACCATGGACACCTCCTCCACGATGACGGCCTTGAGGTCGTTCATGCGGTCCACGAAATCTTCATCGACTTTCTGCCCAGAAAGCCTAGCGATGGTCATGGCCTGCTGGCCGCTCAGCCCGAAGCCGCTGTGGATCGTCTGCCCGCCGATGACGCGCGCAGCGCTGTTCGACGAGGCCACGGCGATCTCCGATCCCGCGCCGAACACCTCGTTGAGCAGACGTCGCAGCAGTTTCACCACCTCCGTCTTCCCCGTCCCGCCCTCCCCGTGCAGCAGGAGAGCCATCTGCTCCACCGGCTTGGGGCTTTTTCCGCTGCGCAGATCTTCCTCGTATGCCACGATGGCCTCCACCTGGCCCACGACCAGGGCGACCACCGCCTTCTGCTCCTTATTGAACGTCACGGGGTTGTCCGCCCTGGTCGCCCACTCGTCAAACAGCCTCTGCGCGATGTCGCGCGCCCGCGGCGGCCGCTCCTCGTCGCCGGCAACCGCGGGCGCCGGCGGCCGGCCAGTCGCGAGCACGGCAGGCGCCGAACCCGCGAGGTCGCTCCGCCCGTCGCCATCCCCAGACAAGACCTCAGCTCCCTTTTTCCTGTATCGGAACGCCTCCTTCTGCTGTGCTTTGCCCACCTCGAACTGAGAGTCGTCCAACTCGAGACCGCCGAAGCCAGTCTGCCCTCCACTACTCGCGGCAGCAGGCTGCGGCTCATGGTCTTTCGCATAGCCGTCCAAGAAGATATTCTTATAGACCAAGCTTTGTGAGGACCCACGAATTCCCTCCAACTGGGCCACCGCGGGCACCTCGCTATCCTTCACGAGGTGCGCGGGCCTCTGTCGGTGCGCCGCCCACGCTTCGTCCGCCTCTGCCTCGTCCACCTCCTGAGCAAAACCATCCAACGCTCCGCCGCCGGCGCCCGCCCCCTCCTCCTCGTCCGCCTCCCCGGCAGGCCGATTCCCCACTGCCTCCAGCTCAGCAGACTGCTCGAAGTCCTTGGCCTCCGGACGGATCTTGGTTCGCGGCCGCCCTTTCGCCTCCGCCTCCACGTCGAGGTTCGTCGCGACCTGGACGGTCCAGCGTGCCATGAACTCGGCGGCGCTGGGTTGCTGTGCAAAATGGCCTGGGCCTTCCTCTGAGCCCCGTTTCAGATCGATGTCCTCGATCGTGAACCACTTTCCGGCTCGCCGCTCGCACTCCTCGTACTGCCCGGACAACGCCACCTGCTTCGCCCACCACTCCTCCCAGGCAGGCTGATGCTTCCCGGACGCGTCGACACCGGCCCTGTAGGGCGCCCAGGCCGCAGCCCCCTTCTCAGCCGGCTGCAACGGACGGAAAATCACAGACTTGAACAGCGCGTTGACCTCTGCCTCTTTCTCCTTCGAAGGCATCGTGAAGCCGAAGAACTTGGGCACCCTGAACGGCGCGCCGACGCGGAGCTTCTGCACTCTGGAGGCGGCGGCCGGGTGCGTGTCCGCGAACGCGTACGTCTCGAAGTCCTGCGGGTCGAAGTGGAGCGGGTTGGCCTGTGCTGTGTACACGTACATGGCGTAATGGTACATGCCCATGGACTTCAGGGGCTCCCTGTCGCCGCGATGCAGCCAGTCCATCTTCATGTCATGGTCCAGCCGCGCGCTGTATTCGACAGCCTGCTGCTGCTCCTGCTCGGGCTGCCCCCCCCCAGCAGCACCGGCAGCCGCGCCCTCCCCGACAACGCCGTCGGCGACACGGGCGTGCAGCGTTGCGCGCCCCTCGTCCAGCGCATCCATGACACCGCCGCCCCCCTCGCCGTCCTCTTCCCCCGCGGCCGGCTGGTCCACCTCGATGTGGTCTGCGCGCGGGTCGGTCCAGAAGTCGTCCTTTTTCTGATGAGCGGCGGAGCTCGCCTGGAACGCCAGCGCCACGATCCCCTTGCAATACAGAGTCCAGGTGTCATGGGAGCAATAGCACTCGTGGCCATACTGCATCTGAAACATCATCTCGGGCAGCTTCTTCAGGAGCGCCCGGTGCGAGCTGGTCGTGAGCTTGATGACAGTTCGCCTGGCAGAGTCTAGCACTCCGCCCCAGCCGCTGCGACGAGCGGCAGCAGCGGCCCGGGCCCCGTCGACGTCCTCCTCGCCCTCCGCCTCCGCCGCCTCATCCGCCTCCCGCTCCGCCTTCTGCTGGAGTCGGAGCCACTCCAACCCGGTGCTCTGCGCGTGCAGCACTCCGAGGTCGCCCGCGATCGGCCCCGCCTTGGTCGTGTAGTCCGTCTGGTAGTGCGCCATATTGATGGCGTCCATGAACACGGCCTCCAGCGAGTGCAACACGTGCTCCCTCAGGCTGCCGGGCGGACCGCTGCCGCTCACGCCAGCAGCTGCGGCGGCGCCGGGCGACGGGGGCGCGCTCGATGCAGAGCTGCCAGACGCCGCGCTCGATGCGGCGCGGCCTGGCGCCCGCGACTTCGGCTCTGCCTCGACGGCTAATTCTGACAGCTCGCGCTCCGCGCGCCGGTCGCTGTAGTACCCCAGGCCCTGCTCCCCCTTCTTGAACACGAACCCCGGCCGGCTGCCGTCGTAACACGAAGCCGCGCTGAACTCTGGTGGCCCGACTGCCTGCTCGACGCCGCGCTGTTCTGGCGTCGGCGGAGGCGGCGGATCCAGGCCATACGCATCGGCCAAATCCCACGGCTCGTCATCCTCTTCTCTGAAGCCCCAGATATCCCCCGCGTTGGGATCGCCCATCGTGGTCGGCGCCCCGCCGAGCAAACCTCCCCCCCTGGGCAGGCCGAGGCGGCGCCCCACGGGCACGCGCCCGCCCCCCGCCGCAGCCGCGCGCGCTGACCCCTCGCCCGCTCCGCCCCCGCCGCGCGTTGCGGCCGACACCCCTGAACACGTGAAACCTCCGCTCTGCCCGGTGCCCTCGTCGCAACCGGTGCCGCCAGTCTCGGCGCCAGCCAGCGCCTCCGACGCGTCGCCGACCGGCTCGGCGAACGCACCGGGCTCCGGAGGCGGCGGCACGACCGGGTCGCCGTCGGCCGCGGGCGCGCTCCCGACGCTGTCGTCGCCGGGCAGGTCGAGCACCACGCGGTCCAGACACTGGACGTCCAGGTTGCTCCGCAGACACACCTGGCCCACAGGGTTCGTGCTCCCGTGGTACGGGTGGTACCGCACCACGTCGACGCGACCAGCTCTGCCGTACCGGTTGCAGCGGTGCGGCCACGGGCCGTAGCCTTCAGCCGGAACGTCGTCCAGATCCAGGTGCTCGCCAGGCGGGTTCCACTGCCCCTCCTCCAACGGACCGCACGCGTACTGAACCTTCGCATCTTCCGGAAGCACCAAATCCTTCCCCTTGCGCAGGCGCCGCCAGACGAAGGAGGCCACCGGACGCGTCCTGGACGGGTGGCTGTACACCGCAGTCTCGTACTCGTGGTAGAAGCCGAGCCGGCAAACCTTGCAGTCCTGAGGCACGTCGTCGTTCGTCTTGTGCTTCCAGCACGTGGGACCGCACCTGTGCAGGTGGCTCCGGATGATACACTTGCGCGCGTCCCGCGCGAAGCAGCGCGCCCAGGTGTGCGCCTCCTCCCCCGGGCCCTCCGCAAAATGCATGGCCGCGGCGCCGTCCGCTTGCACCACGCGGTACGCAGGCTTGCGGCGGTACTGCGGCTGCAGCGTCACGTGCGCACCCGTGAGGCTCGGCAAATACCGCCGGGTACTGTGCCCCCTGCTCATGGGGATCGGGCTCTGGATCTGCCAGCGGCGCGAAGGGGCGCTGCCGGAGCGGACCCTCCATTGAGGGCTGCTGCTGCAGCATCGCCCGCTCCTCTGCGAGATCGACGTTCATCATGGCGGCAACCTGATTCCGCAGCTCTTCTGTGGACAATTTGTTGTCAGCACGAACGGCGCGGCGCCCCGCGTCGTACGCCTTCTTGCAAAACTTCCCGAGCTGACGACGCGAGGCGCCAGCGATGGTATTGTCCTTCAATTGGAGGTCGCTCTCCTCTCGCTTCCCGTCCGCGAACGCGCGAGTTCGATCCCGCGGGCCGAGCGGGAGCGGCGGCAGCCGGTCCGATCCGTGCAAGCCCAGCTGCCGGCCCACCTCCTCCGCCGCGTCGAACTGCACGCTGCCGACCCTGGCGAGCACGGCCTCCCTCCACTTCCTCAGACGCTCCTCGAGGCCTTCGACGTCCCCCGCGCGCAGCCTCGCGAGGAACGCGCCAGTCATCGGGTGCAGGCGCCACAGGTGGATGTGCGGATGGATGCCGCCGCGCCCCTGCGACTCCACGGGTCCGAAGAACGCGCGGACGAGCCCGAACGCTCCACACGCCCCCGTGGCGGCCACGCCGTCGGAGACGCCCGTGGCCCCGCGCTGCGGCGTGACGCCGACGACATGCTCCAGGAACAGTTCCAGCATGAGGTTCGTGACCATGGCCTGCGACACCGGGTCAGCGGCCACCCGCCGCAGCATGTCCCGCGTCGAGGGCATCACGGGAGCAGTCTCCTCCAGCAGCCGCCATTGCTGTACGGAGGCGCCCTCGTACATCAGGGACACCATCAGGTTCCGAGTGTCCGCGATGTTCGGCGTCGTGAACACCAGGGGCGGCCCGAAGAGCCGGGTGTAGCTGGTACTGATGTGCCGCAGCGTGGTCCGGTGCGCGTCGGAGCCGACGACATCGCGGTTGCTGAGCAGCATGCTGCGCAGCGCGCTCTTGACGTTCCGGGGCACGCCCTCGAGGCCCAGGGCCTGCTTGATGCCCGCCCCCCTGCCGAGCACGGCCACGACCTGCGCCAGATCCTCTGGCGTCAGTGCGGCGAGGTCCGCGATGCTTTCCCCCAGGCGCTGCTTGCGCACGAATAACCTGGCCGACTGAATGATAGTTCTGCGCCAGAGGCAATACTGGGCCGTGAGCAGGTCAGCGCGGCGACGCCAGCGCGGCACGGGCGAATCAGACGCGGCAGGCGCCCGTGCAGCGTCGGGCGCGGGCGCCCGCGCAGCGTCGGGCGCCGAGACGTCGTCGGGGACCTCGTACTCGAGCTCCTCGCGAGCCATGAGGCACCTGCACCACTCGTCGTACGTCAACTTCGCCTCCCTCTCGAGTCCGAAGACGCCGTCGCCGTACGGAAACGCGACGGGGTCGAAGGCACTCCAGAAACCGGGGGAGAACATGCTGACAGGCTCGGTTCCAGTGGGCACGACGACCCGCACCGCGCGCCTCGCCGGCCCGCCCTCAGCGCCCCCGGCCGGCGCGCCGCCGCCGCCGCCGCCGCCGCTGGCCGCGCGCTTCCCGGCAACTCCCGGAGGAGGCCGCGTGGCCTGAATCTTCTGCTCCGTCTGCTCCAGCTTCTTCGTGAGTGCCTCCTTCTTGCAGTTGGTGAGCGCCTTCGCAGCCTTGTGGGCCTCTTTCGCGGCCTCCGCCAAGCGCTGGTCGGAATCTCGGTCCTGGAAATTCTCCATGCCGTCGAACTGCCGCGTCAGTGCCTCCACACGCCGCTTCTCGCGCGCAATCACCTCCGCCTTCTGGAGGCTGAGGTGCACGTTCTGCCACTGCTTGTCCAGGTCGGCCAGCATGTCGGCGTCCGCGACGGCGGCGCAGTACTCGCCCTCTTCGACACCCTCGCCGCCCTCTCCCTCACCAGCCTCGCCCTCGTCGCCCTCTGAGTCCTCCCCGCCAGCGCCAGCAGCGTCCTCACCGGCGGGGTCCCCGCCCCGGCCCCCTGCCTCGCCCCCGCCGTCAGCCGCCGCGTTCGCTTCGCCCTCCGCGCTCGCAGCGCCTGCACTCGTCCGTTTCGGCGGGGCCGAGCCCGCGCCGGGCTGCACGGCATCGGCCGGGCCCTCCTGGCGAGCGTCGCCGCCCTTACCCCCCACGGCCACGCACGCCGCGAGACAGCGAGGCAGGCCCAGGAGCGAGGAGCCGTCGCCATCGCCGTCGCCCTCGGGGTCCGCAAAGTTCTGCGCGGCCTCTTCGTCCCACCGCACCGCGGCGCACTGCTCGTTCGTGTCGCGGAGGTACTCGTAAGCGCGCTTGAAATCGGCGAGGGGCACGCCGAGCTCCTCCAATAGCGCCTTCTGCAGGGTGGCGGGGTCGGACCCCGCGAAGACAATCTGCACGAACTCGACGAGGTCGCTCTCCCGCGGCGGCAGCGACAGCACCTGCCGACCGCCGTCCGCCTGCGGGAACGCCACGAAGTTCCCCACGTACGCCTTGATCTTCTCGTCGAGTGGAGCCCACTGGCCAGAATCGGCCTTGCAGTTGAACCGCCGCACGATGCCCCGCGCGATGGGCAGCAGAAGCTTCGCGCCCAGCGTGAGATTCCGCAGCGGCGGTGGCAGCCGACCGATCCAGAGATCGTTGGCCAGCGCGCAGGTCGGCATCGTGGGCAACCTCTTGGAGAGCGCCGTGTGACACCCTGCGCAGATGGGCACCTTCTGCTTCGCGTCGGCCACGAGCACCCCGTCTGACTCGCGCCTGTCAATATTGAAGCACTTCTTGTGCAAGAGCCACAGCTTCCCGTCTGGGCCAGGGTCGCGCACTGCGGACGCCTCCAGCTCCTCGAGGGGGATGCCGCCCGGGCGCTCGACGCCGTTGGGGCCCTCGCGCACGAAGCGCCACCGGGCGTGGTACCGTGCCGGGTCCAGCAGCGCGTGGGCGCGCTGCCGCTGCGTCAGGCGCATGGCCTGCGCCTGCGCGCCCGCGGCCTCGGATGCCTCTTCTCTCGCCGCCTCGAGCTCGGCGCGCGCGGGCCGCTTCGGCACCTCGTCGCAGAGCAGCGAACGCTCCCCGGCGCCGTCCGGCTGCTGCCAGAAGTGCACGCGCTGCAGCTCGTCCGCCCAGTGGAGACGAGCGCAGACGCAGCAGGCGACCCTCGAGCGCACGGCGCGGCGACTCTGCCCGGGCTCGGGCCCCTCGGCGTCCGACGCCGCCGGAGCAGCGCCCAGCGCGTCCATGTCCACGGGCGGCATGTCCACGCCCCCGGGCGGCACGGCCCCGTCCGTGCCAGGCGGCTTCCACCAGGCGCGCGGCGCGTCCGGCGCGGCAGCGGCGGCGGGGGCCTCCCCCGAGTCGACGGGCGCAGCGCAGGCCGGCCAGTCGCGAGACCCCGTGACGAGATGCTCAGAGAAGGCCTCCACGCACTGCCGCCACTCCCGGGGCCTCACGGGCCGCACGTCGTCGTCCTGCTGCGGCCGCTGCTCGGCCAGGTAGAACATGCGCTTCCTGTACTCCGGCCACCCGTGGTGGTCCTTGTGCACGTGCGTCATAAAGCCGGCATGCGTGGCGAAGTTCTTGTCGCAGAGGCGGCACGGGAACGGCGGGAGAGCCTCCGGGGCCTCTTTGAATGCCCGCAGAGGACGGCGATCGCCAAGAGGCAGATGCACATACTTCGGCTGGAGCCTTGGCACGCGCGCCTTGCGAGCGGCAGCGACGGCCGGGGTCGGCGCGGGCGGAGCGCCGCCGGCCTGCGTCTCGCGCTTCCGCGCCTCCTTCACGGCCAAGCCATACCGTTCCGGGCACTCGCGCGTCAGGGAGCTGTGGCGCTTGTCCGGGTCCCACTCCCCAAAGGGTCGCTGCTCGGGTCTGCCGTGGCTCCCACAGAACTCTCCCTGACCCTTGCACGGGTTCCTGCTGCACTGCCAGAGAACGCATCCGCCGTTGCACGGGCGCCAGACGCGCGCGACGCACCTGCCAGCGACGCACGGCGCGGGGTCCAGGAGCCAGGCCGGCAGGGTGCCCTCCTCGCTCACGTGGGGGTCATCCAGAGCCACGTTCACCTCCACGTCCCCCGCTCTCACTGTCTTCCCTGCGAGACGCTCCTCCTCTTCCTTCCGCAGCCGCTCCTGCTGCAACCGCTCCAGGTCTTTTCTCGCCGCCCCGCGAGTCCGCGGGGCTCGCCCCTCGGGAGCTGGCCTCAGCGCCGCCGAGCAGCCGACCCGCGCCCCCGCCCGCGGCACCGCCCGCGCCCCCGTCGCCGTCGCCGGCCGCGCCACCGTCGCCCGGCCCCTGCGCACCAGAGCCGGACCCCGACGCGGGTCCCCCGCCCGCGCCGCCGCCCGAAGAGGACCCGCCGCCGTCGCCGCCGCCCCCGGAAGAGTCGTCGCCGCCGCCCCCTCCCCCCACCACCTCATCCCCGCACCCCGCCAGACGCAGCCATTCGCGGCATGTCCGGTCCAGCCACCAGGGCACGATTTTCTCCGAGTACTTCTTCGCCACCTTTGCAACATCACGCACGAGTCTCGTTTCCTCCTTATCGGGCTGCCCGCGCCGATCGGCGAACGCGTCCGGCCAGACACCGCCGTGACGGGCACGGAACTTGTGAAGAGCAATCAGAACGTCCCTGTGCTTGTCTGCAGCCTCGGCATCCTCCTCGAGCGCGGCGAGCAACGCGGGGGTCCTCTCGAGCGCGGCGAGCAGGCGCTGCTGGTCCAGGTCCCAGCGCCCCGCGGCGAGGTTCCACGTGAAGCCCAAGTCCGCCCGCTCCTTGCGCGCGAAGGTCGCCACCTGCCGCGCCGCCTGAGGCTTCAGCTTGACGAGCTGCATCCAGACGGGCCACTCGGGGATCGCCTGCGGCTTCAGGTCCGCCAAGTACACGGGCGGGACAGCACAGGAGGCCTGCCGCGCGCCCTCGGCGGCCTCCACCCTGTACATGATGTCGCGGTCGCCCTCCAGCTTCTGCAAGCGCGCGGCCAGGGCGTCACCCATGCGAGCGACGCCGCCGCGCGCGCGGCACCAGGCCCGCAACAGCCAGAGCTCCGCGGGCACGTCGCCCGGCTCGCCCGTGCAGTAGCCGCGCCGCCCCTGGGGGAATGTGTCGGCGGCGAAGCCCGACTCCACGGCCTCGGAGAAAAACGCACCGCCATGGCCCGCCCACGATTTCGGGATACCGAAGACGCGCGGCCACGGCGCCAGCCTGCTCCCGTCGGGCCCCGCGCGCTGGTACCAGGGCTCCAGAGCGTGTCGCTGGTCGAGGTGCACGCTCGCTTCGCAGCTGTCCTGGTGGAAGCACTCGTCCTCCAGCAGCAGACCACGGAACTCAGCGAATCCGTTCTCCCCCCTCGCCGCGCACCGGGCCGCCTGCGCGCGCTTCCTGGCGCGGGCGCGCTCCGCCTCCACCGCCTCGCGCTGCACCGCCTGGCTAGGCAGCTTCTTCGGCGCGAAATGCAACCTCTTACACAAACCATCGACCTCTCCGTCGGACAGCTCCCGCGCGCTCTCGAAATCCTGCTGGCACTTGTAGCAGAGGAAATCGGAGGGCAGGCGCAGGAGCACGCTGCCGTGCACCGGGGCGCCAGGAGCGCCGTCCCGCCGCGCCTGCTCTGCATACCGCGCCTGGCGCGTCGCCTCGCGCACCCCCCCGGGCCTCCAGACCTCTTTCTCGGCGGCGTCCAGCGACGGCAGCAGCGGCGCGCGGACCGGCCCCGGCTTGCCGTCGTCGCGGAGCGGCGCGCGCCAGCGCAGCGGCTCGCGACGGCAGCAGACCCAGACCTCGCGCTCCACGCCCTCCTGCTCGAGCCGTTGGAGCAAGCGCTGCCACTGCTCCCAGGGCTCCCGCACGTCCGAATTGGGCACGGGCGTGCGGCGCAGCAGCTCGGGGTCGGCCTGGCGCAGGCGCCGGATCGCCTGCGACCGCGCCACGTTGTCCTGCGCCGTGGCCGCGTCGAGTCCCAGGGCGACGACCCGCAGCCGCTCCAGCTCCGCCACCTGCCGCTGCAGCTCCGCGTCCGGGGCCTCCCCCGCGAAGAACCTGGGCAAGACAGGCACCGACGACAGCACGCAGGTCGCCAGCACGTACCGCACGAAATCCTCGTGCTCGTCGTCGATGCCCGCGGGCAGCTCCTCCTCGTCCGCCATGCCCAGCGGCTCTTCCTCCGCGTCCGCCATCTCTGCGTCTCCCTCCTCCTGCTCCCTCCGCTCCTCGTCGCCCTGCTCCTGCTCCTGCTCCTCCTGCTCCTGCTCGTCCTCTTCCTGCTCCTCTTCCTCCTGCTCCTCCTCTTCCTCCTCCTCATCCTCCTCCCCGAGCGCCTCGCGGCGCGGCTCTTCGGCCGCCGGGGCGGCCAAGGCTTCGCAGACCCGCCTGTCTTTGGCCAGGGCAACGAAGACGTCGAGCCCGAGCGGGGCGCCCTGCAGCGCGCCCACGTGCTCCAGCAGGGCGCCCACGAGCGCGGTCTTCACCCGCCGAGCAAGCGCCCTGTCTGCCCTCTGGAACCTAGCGAACATATCCGGCGTGACCTCCGCGCGCCGCTCCTCCGCGAGGCAGTCGGCCGGGTCCTCCTCCTCCTGCTCCTCCTCCTCCCCGCAGGCCTCCTCCTCCTCAGCCGCGCGCTGCAGCAGCTCCAGCCGATGCGCCTCGAGCGCCCGCGCCTCCGCCGACCTGCTCTCGGCATCGCGGCGCGCGGCGGCCGCCTGCGCGCACTTCTGCCGCAGCGCGTCGAAGATCGCGGGCGCGTTGAAGGACGCCGCGCGGCCCTTCCGCTCGTGGTTTGCGATGAAGTTCGCCAGCCTCCGCTCCTCGTCATCCTCGGCCTTCTCCACCGGCATCCTCTGGTTCTTCTCGCACCACGCCTCCAGCGCCTGGACCTGGATGAGATCCGCGTCCAGCGCCGCCTCCAGCTGCGCGCGCCAGCCCTCGTCCAGGCCCTCGACGCCACGCGCTCGGACGTTTTCGATCCATCTTGCAAGAAGACGCTCCCGCGGATCGTCGTCGTTGCCGAAACGCCGCGGCCCTCGTCGGTGCCTCTCCACGAAAGCCTTCACATCAAGCACGCGCTCCTGCGCCGTCGGCCGCTGCCACGCACGCCTGTCCACCAACTTATCGAACCTCTCCTGATTGTCATCATCCAGCTCGTTCTGGCCTTTGCTGACATTATTGATCCACATCGCGAGCTCTGCCTCCTCCTCGTCCTCCGCCCCGCGCCTCGGCAGCTCGTCGAGCACCTCCACGTGCTCCTCGATGCGGCCCAGCATCGCGCGGGCGCGCGCGCGCCTCTCCTCCCGCCGGTCCACGAGCCCGTCGAACCGCGCGCGCCGCTCGGGGGTCAGCACGTTCTGGCCTTTGCTGACGTTGTGGACCCATGTCCCCAGCGCGGACTCCTTCTGCGACGGAACGCAATCGTGCTCAGCCACGTGCCTCGCCAACTCGGCCAGCATCTCCTCGGAATGGTCCCGCGATCGCGCCTCCGCGCCAGCATGCTGCACACCGCTCATGTCGATGCCCAGGTGCGCCGCGAGCGCGGCCCTGTGCGCATCGGCCTCCAATCGCACCCGCTTCTGCTGATGAACATCCCATTGCCGAGAGGAAGGCGCGTCTTCGTCGCCCTCCGCCCGCAATCGCGTTGCCATCATGCAACTGATTCCGGGTCATCCGCGCCAACACCCCCGCGTCCACTCCGTCGCGCGCGCCCCCGCGCGCCCCCGGCGCCCCTGCGGCACCCTGCTCCGCACGGCGCTTCGGCGCTCCGCCCCGCAGCGCGCCACGCCCCGCACCCGCGCGCGGCGACCGCGACGCCGAGCTCGAACGCCCGTGCGCGACGACGCGACACCACGGCGCGCTCCCGGCTTCCCCCCACTCCACATCACCAGAGCCCGCCGACTCCTCCACCGCGCACACGTGGCCGCCGTCGAGCCACAGCAGAGCGCCAGCGCAGAAACCCGTCGCGTGCCCCAGTGACCACGCCACGCGCCCTCCCTCCTGCGTTCCGAACGCTTCCAAAGATTCCGCAGAGAACACGCGCACGTGCAGGAAGCGAGAGCGCAAGTGCTGGACCACGACCTCAAGATTCCAGCGCTCCACCAGCGACCCACAAGCGCCCGAACCCTCGTGGTTCTGGCACGCGCGGCCGAAATGCCCCGCGGCGTCGCCCCCCACGAGCTCAGCCACTGCGCTCTGCAGGCACTTCCCACGCCACTCGACGGGAGAACTGACGCGCGCGCGGCGGTTCCCCCGCCCGCGTCCGCCGCGCGGCCGTGGGCGCAGCGGGCGCGCGGCACCGAATGCACCCGCAGACATGGGCACGGCGCCGTCCTGCGTCGCCCCGCTGAGCCCCGCCGGACACGCTCCGAGAGCGATCATGGCGCAGACAGCGCGCACGGCCATGTCCCCGACGAAGACCTTGGACTCCCCCGCAGCCCGGCACTTCGCTCCGCCAATCCCGACGCCCGGCGAGAACCGGCGCGCACAGACGCGGCGGCCGCCGCACGTCCGCGCTGAGAGCCCGTAGAGCGCGCAGCAGAACCACCTGGCGGTGACGACAGCGGCAGCACGATCGGCCAGCTCGGGCGCGTCCGGGAGCTCCCGCGCGAACACATCCCGCTGCCGCCACCAGCGCACCGCCGCGATCTTCCTGGTCATGACCACTCTGCTGTCTTCCTGTGGTGGGCACACGCCGAGAGCGGCCAGAACGCAAGCTGCGCACAGGGCCGCGTCGCCCACGGTCCACGACGACGCGTCGGGCGCAGGCGCGGCGGCGGCGGCGCGGGGGCGCGCGCGGCGGCTCGTCCGGGTCGACGGCACGGGCCGCGCGCGCGGTCAGGAACTGCTCCAATCGCCTGTTGTTGCGAGCCGCCCTCCGCGCGCTGCGCCCAGACGAAGCCCGCTCTGGCGACGCATCGCGCAACAAGGGGCCCTGGTCCCCCGGGCCCGATCTCTAAGTCCCCGGCCCGCCGCCCCCAACCCCAAACCCACATTACCTGTCCGGAGGTTCGAATTGCGCTTAGCGCCTGGGCTGAAACTGGGCGCCGGCGGTAAACCGTCAACCTTGGTTACCGCCGGGGGACTCGTAGAGCTTCCTGACAACATATACTGTCGGAAAAAATTGCAGAGAACGAATAGTGTTTCAGCCGATTTCGAGTATCAGGAGTTCAGACATCTGAATGCGACAGACGGACGCGTCTGATCTCGCCGAATCGATTCCTGTATTACCCGCCCTGCAGCCTCCCTACAGCCCGAATTAAGTGCAGAACGCCGACAGTAGCTCTCAAGATGACTGAAGAATACGAACAGTTTTGTGGTTCTGGATCGCGCAACAGACCGAGTTCAGAGCTCTGGATTCAACAGGCGAACGCGCCTCATGATTCTGAGTGCGGTAGGTGTGCTTACCAGCACAGTATCTGCCCTACAGCTCGAGTTAAGTAGAAAATACCGACAACGTGTATCAAGTTGACTCATATAATACGAATAGGTTTGCGGATCTAGCTCGACTAGCAGACCGAGTTTCGACCTATGGATTCAACAGGCGAACGCGTCTGATCATTCTGAGTGCGATAGGAGTGCTTACCAGCACTGTAGCTGCCCTACAGCTCGAGTTAAGTAGAAAATACCGACAACGCGTATCAAGTTGACTCGAATAATACGAACAGGTTTCCGGACCTAGCTCGGCTGACAGATCGAGTTCAGACCTCTGGATTCAACAGGCGAACGCGCCTGATCATTCTGCATGCGTTAGCTGTGCTTACCAGCTCTGTAGCTGCCCTAGGGCTCGAAATATGTTCATAAAACCGTCAGCGCATATCAAGATGACTCGAAACGGCCGATCCCGCCAGAGTGCTTTTTGGCCTTGAAAGTTACCCGATCGAGCTGAGATCAAGATGGCGAGCGGGAATAAGATCGAATATCACGGGAAAAAATACTAGAGCTCTAACGAATTGTCAAATTTTGAGAACGAAATTTTCAACCGAGCAAAAGTCAGCAAAAGTTCCGTCGAGATTTTTCTTGTCAACTAGCTCTCCAGCGCGCCGGAATTACTCTTAGCTTCCAGCTATAACTAGCTAAGGGAAGCTCTACGAGTTACGAGACTGGGAATACCCTCATTCCCCGTTACACCCCCGGGCCGGATGGGGAAAAACCAGCCGTTCGGGAGGAGAGTGTGCTCGTAGAGCCTGCGCCTAGCGCCACCCTGCCAAGGGATGGCAGGGCTGAGGACGACGGTCTCCCATGGGATTGGGAAGGACCGCCGTCCCCGCGGGGAAAAGGACGGCCGCCTTGGGGGCGACCGTCCATCCGGTCTGTGCGCGTGCGTGCGCGTCCCTCTGTGTATGTGTGTCTGTGTGTTTGGCGCGCGTGTGTGTAGACACCGCGGCCGCCCAAGCGGCCGCGCTCGCCCGTCTGGCGCGCCCCCGCCCCCGCGCGCGCGCGGGGGGGTTCCGGGGGCGGCCGCGCGGGGCAGGCGCAGGGCCGGCGAGCCGGGCGGCGCGGGCGATTCGTCGTTGTCGTCGTCGCCGTCTTCTCCTCCCGCCCCCCTGCCTAAGCTCTCTTCCTCTCTCTCTTTCGCTTTTCTTTTCTCCTGCCTTCCTCCCGTGTTCTCCTTCCTTCTTTTCTTCCCCTCTCTCGGAGACTTTTAACGCCCTGATCAGGGCCGCGAACGCGCCTGCCCGGGGTCTCGCCCCTCGGGCCACGCACCAACCCGGGGTCCTCGCCCCGGGGCCGCGCGCGCTCAGGATCTTGCCTTCCGGGCCGCTTACGCGGGCACTGGCGCCGGCGGTGAACCGTCAACCTGGTCACCGCCGGGAACCTCGTAGAGCTCATTTCACGCGTAAGAGTGCTCGGAGTCGAAAGGGAGAGCTTCTGGAAGCATTTCTCGAACAAAAAGAAAAATTCATTTTTTCGTGTCGACATGAAGATGGTTCCTCCAAGTGTTTCGATAGTAAAATTGCGCCTACAGAGCTCACACTAAGACAGAGAGGCCCTCATAGTCGTTTACAGGTGCGAAAAATCTGCTTTCTCAAAATGAATTGTCAATTATCTTTCAAAAAAATGCAAAACCACCCAAAAGTTACCACTTTGTCCTTTCTGGCCGGGTCGACCAACTAGCTCCACCCCGCGCCGGAATTCCTCTAGCTCATCGATGCCGAAGAGCTCTACGAGGTACTTTACCCATGCGGGGGACGCCTCACACACGCGTTTTACCGTTCGTGGAGACGCTGGAACGCTCGCGTGACGAAGCTCTGGGGAAGCTGGACACCTGCCCTGGAAAGCTTTGGAGCGCTCTCTCCTGAAGCGCTCCTGAACCGCTGCCAGCGACGCTTGCACGCGTGCCTGCACGCGTGCAGGCACGCGTGGACGCGTGCCTGCAGCGCCCCCGGACCCGCTGCAATCTCCGGCAACCCGCTGCGAGGATCGTGGACCGGCGGAAGTGGGCGTGTCCCTCTCACCACCCACCTCCGGCTTCTTCTCTGAAACCCTTAGCTCTCCAAGGAGCTGTCCGGGAACATGCCGGTTCTCATTGGCACCGTTGACTTGGTAGGGTCCAAAACCCGGAGAGCGAAGAGACCTTTCCTGGATAGCTGCGAGGGGCTCCCTGCAGCGCTGCCAGAAACGCTTCCATCCGCCCCTGCACGCATGCAGGCACGCGTGGAAGCCTGCCGGGGGCTCTCCCGGACCCGCTGCCGGGTCGCCGGAGTTTCTGCGGCGATTGTGGAGCGCCGCGGAGAAGCTCCTGGCGGGCACCACCACGGTCCAGCTTCTAATCTTAAACCCTTCAGCTCTAAGCGAGCTCTCCGGGAAAAACCCGGAGAGCGAAGAAGACACCCTCTGGAACGGAATATCTTGCCTGGTGCGCTCCGCGGGCCCCCCCTGCAGCGCTGCTGAAGCGCTGCCAGGAACGCTTCCATGCGTGCCTGCACGCGCGCAGGCACGCGTGGAAGCTTGCCGGGAGCTTTCCCGGACCAGTTGCCGGGCCGCCGCAGGCGCTGCGAGGCGTGTGGACCGCCGTGGAAGAGCTCCTGGCGGGCAGCACCACCGTCTGGCTTCTAATCTTAAACCCTTTGGCTCTCCGCGAGCTCTCCGGGAAAAACGAATGTTCAAAACCCGGAGAGAAAAGAGCACACACACCGGAAAGCATTCCTGGCAAGCACACGGAAGTCTCTTGAAGCTTTTCTGGGGCTCGGGGGGGTTCCCCGGAAGCGCTTCCGAAGCGCTGCCAGGAACGCTTCCACGCGTGCCTGCACGCGTGCAGGGACGCGTAACCGCCTGCCGGAGACTCCCCCGGACCAGCTGCCGGCTCGGGCGAGGCGCTGCGGGGGTCGTGGAGCGGCGGAGATGGGCTGCTGGCGGGCACCACCACCGTCCGGCTTCTAATTTAAAACCCTTTAGCCCTCAGAGAGCTCCCCGGGAAAATCTCTCGCAAAGATCGTCCAACCGACCCAAAGTTCGACCAACTAGCTCCGCCCCGCGCCCGAATTCTCTAGCTCATCGATGCCGGGAAGAGCTCTACGAGGTAAGACACCGTCTGGGGGGGAACATCTTCCCTCGAGAGCGTTGGGGAGCTCCCCTGCAGCATTGTCGAAGCGCTGCCAGGAACGCTTCCACGCGTGCCTGCACGCGTGCAGGCACACGTGGAAAGCGCACCCGAACCCGCTGCCGGCTTGCCGGAGTTTCTGCGAGGCCTGTGGGCCGCCGTGGAGGAGCTTCTGGCGGGCGCCACCACCGTCGGTCTTCTAATCTTAAACCCTGTAGCTCTCGGCGAGGTCTCCGGGAATAGCAACCCGGTATGACTGCGCGACTTGGTAGCGTCCAAAACCCGGAGAGCAAAGAGAACACACACCAGAAAGCTGTCCTGGCGAGCCCTCGGACGCTCTCATGAAGCGCTTCTGGGACTCTGGGGGGCCCTCTACCGCCCTTCGGAAGCGCTGCCAGGAACGCTTCCACGCGTGCCTGCACGCGTGCAGGCACGCGTGGCAGCTTGTCGGAAGCTCTCCCGGACACGCTGCCCTCTCAGGCGAGATGCTGCGAGGATCGTGGAGCGGCGGAGATGGGCTGCTCGCGGGCACCACCACCGTCCGGCTTCTAATCTTAAGCCCTCTAGCTCTCAGAGAGCTCTCCAGGAAAATCACGACCTAGGTCGATCCCTGCAACGCCTCACTCAACACACGCAGTCCGGGGTCTCGCTCCCCGGGCCGGGCGGCGCCAACCCTCAGTCCTCACCCGGGGCGCCTCGGTACAGGTGCCAGGGCGCGTGGAGAAATCCTGCGTGGCCGCCCTCTGGAGATGCTGGAAAGCTTCCCTTGCGGGCTCTGAAAACCCTTGAAAGCTTTTCTGGGGGGCCCTGGGGGGCTCTCCTGACGCTCTTCTGAAGCTCTTCTGAAGCGCTGCCACGCGTGCCTGCACGTGTGCGGGCGCGCCTGAACGGGTGCCAGAAGCGCTCCCGGACCCGCTGCCGTCCTGCGAGCCGCTGCGAGAATCGTGGACCGGCGGAGGTGGGCGTGTTCCCGCCACCACCCACTCCCGGCTTCTTGTCTGAAACCCTCAGCTCTCCAAGGATCCTGGCGGGCCTCCGGACGCCTTCGTCAAGCGCTTCTGGGGCTCTGGGGAGCCCCCCTGCAGCGCTTCTCAAGTGCTACCCGAAACGCTTCAATGCGCGCCTGCACGCGTGCAGGCACGTGTGGACGCGTGCCCGAAGCGCTCCCGGACCCGCTGCGAGGTTTTACGAGACGCTGCGAGGATCCTGGACGGCGGAGATGGGCTGCTGGCAGGCGCCACCACTGTCCGGCTTCTAATCTGAAGCCCTCTAGCTCTCAGAGAGCTCTCCGGGGAAATCTTTGCACTTGCTAGCGTCCAAAACCCCGAGAGCGAAGACGCCGACGGGGAGGGGAACTCTTTCCTAGAGAGAACTGGGGGGCTGCCCTGCAGCCCTTCTGAGGCGCTGCCAGGAACGCATCCACACGTGCCTGCACGCGTGCAGGCTCACGTGGAAAACGCCCCCGAACCCGCTGCCGGGTCGGGCGAAATGCTACAGGGATTCTGGAGCGGCGAAGATGGGCTGCTGGCGGGCACCACCACCGTCTGGCTTCTAATCTTAAGCCCTCTAGCTCTCCGGGAAAAACCCACTCAAAATTATCACATTGTCCGTGCGGGCCGGTCGATCAACTAGCTCCACCCCGCGCCGGAATTCCTCTAGCTCATCGATCACGAAGAGCTCTACGAGGTACAGACGAACACGCCTGATGATTCTTAATCGGTTTCTGTAGGCTCAAGCTCTGTAGCTCTCCTCAATCTCGAGTTAAATACAGAAAACTGTGAACGCGTGTCAAGATGACTCGGAACACAGTCGGTGCCTGCACGCGTGCAGGCACGCCTGATGCGCTTCGAAAGCGCTTCGAAAGCGCTGCCAGGCACGCCCCCGTGCGTGCCTGCACGCGTGCAGGCACGCGTGGACGCGTGCCCGAAGGGCCCCCGGACCAGCTGCCAGGACGGGCGAACTGCTGCGAGGATCGTTGAACGGCGGAGATGGGCTGCTGGCGGACGCCACCATCGTCTAGCTTCTAATCTAAAACCCTCAAGCTCTCAGAGAGCTCTGCGGGGCCCCCCTGAAGCGCTTGTGAAGCCCTGCGGGGCACGCTTCCATGCGTGCCTGCACGCGTGCTGGCGCGCGTGGACGTGTGCCGGAAACGCTCCCGGACGGGCTGCGACCACGGGCACGTCGCTGCGGGGAACGTTGAGCGCCGTGGAGAAGCTGCTGGCAGGCAACACCACCGTCCGGCTTCTAACCTAAAACCTTATAGCTCTCAGAGGCTCCCCCAGGAAAAACCCAGAGAGCAAAGAGGCACTCCGACCGGAAAAGTTTCCTGGTCGGCCTGGGGGGGCTCTCCTGAAGCGCTTGTGAAGCCCTGCGGGGCACGCTTCCACGCGTGCCTGCACGCGTGCAGGCGCGCGTGGACGTGCGCCGGAAACGCCCCCGGACGGGCTGCGACCCCGGGCAGGTCGCTGCGGGGAACGTGGGGCGCCGTGGAGGAGCTGCTGGCAGGCATCACCACCGTCCAGCTTTTAATCTGAAGCCCTATAGCTCTCAGAGAGCCCCCCGGGAACTAAATGCATCCCACGCCGGAATTCTCCCAGCTCATCGATGCCGAAGAGCTCTACACGGTATTCCTCTAGTTCGTCGATGCCGGAGAGCTCTACGAGGTATTCCTCTAGCTCCTCGATTCCGAAGAGCTCTACGAAGAGCGTGCATCGCTTCCCGCGACGCTTCGAAGCGCGCCTGAGGCGCGGCGCAGCGCGCTTCACGTGCTGCGAAGCGCCCCGGGACACGCTGCACGTTCCGGCGAGTCACTGCGAGAATCGTTGACGGGCGAGCGTTTGCCTCCGGCCCAACCAGCCACCACGCCGGCGTGCGCAGCAGCGCCCACTTCGCGCGTGGAACGGTTTGGCGCGCGCGTGAAGCGACGCCGTTCAGCGTGCGTGAAGCGCCGCGGCGCGCGCTTGAACCGCTTGCAGCGGCGCCTCGAAGCGTGCCTGAAGCGCTGCAAAGCGCTCGTGAAGCGCTTCCAGCGGCGCTTCGACGCGTGCCTGAAGCGCTGCGAAGCGCGCTTGACGTGCTGCGAAACGCCTCGGGACGCGCTGCAAGTTCCCGCGAATCGTTGCGGGAATCGTTGGCCAACAAGCGTTTGCGTCCGGTCCAACCAGCCACCATGCCGGCTTCTTCTCTGAAGCCCTTCGCAGCTCACAAGGAGTAACTCGTAAAGCTCCCCTCAGCTAGTTGCTCGAATCTTAAGAGTAACTCGTAGAGCTTCCCTTAGCTGGTTGCTGGAAGCTTAAGAGTAATTTCGGCGCGCTGGAGAGCTAGTTGGCAAGAAAAATCTCGACGGACCTTTGGCTGGCTTTTGGTCGGTTGAAAATTTTGTTCTCGAAATTCAACCATTCGTTAGAGCTCTAGTAGTCTTCCTGACCATATTCGATCTTATTCCCGCTCGCCGTCTTAATCTCGGCTCGATCGGGTACCTATTACTGTCAAAAAGCGTTGCGGCGGGATCGGCCGTTTCGAGTCATCTTGACACGCGTTGTCGGTTTTTTGTACTTCACTCGAGCTGTAGGACAGCTACAGAGCTGATACTTACAGGAACCGATTCAGAATCATCAGGCATGTTCATCTGTTGCATCCAGAGGTCTGAAATCGGTCTGCTGCCCGAGCTAGGTCCGCAAAACTATCCGTATTGTTAGAGTCATCTTGAGAGGTGCTGTCGGTTTTCTGTACTTGACTCGGGCTGTAGGGGGGCTACAGGGCTGGTTATTTCAGAAACCGATCTGGAGAAATCAGGCGCTTCCGCCTGTCGCATGCAGAGGTCTGAAATCGGTCTGCTACTCGAGCTAGGTCCGCAGAACTATTCGTATCGCTCGGGTCATCTCGACAGAGACTGGCGGTTTTCTGCTCCCAACTCGATCTCTAGAGGAGCTACAGAGCTGATACGCCCAGAAACGGATGCAGAATACTCAGGCGCGTTCGTCTGTTGCATCGAGAGGTCTGAACTCGGTCTGCTACTCGAGCTAGGTCTGCAAAACTATTCGTATCGTTCGAGTCATCTTGAGAGGTGCTGTTTGTTTTTGCACGTAACTTGGGCTGTAGGAGAGCTACAGAGCTCATACGCACAGAAACCGATTCGGAATCATCTGGCCCGTTCGCCTGTTGCATCCAGATGTCTGAACTGGGTCTGCTACTCGGGCTAGGTCCGCAAAACTATTCGTATTCTTCGAGTCATCTTGATAGATTTTGTCTATTTTCTGTATTGAATTTGGGCTGTAGGAGAGCTAGAGAGCTGGGGCGCACAGAAACTGATGCAGAAGCATTGTGAGCGCTCGTCTGTTGCATCGCGAAGTCTGAACTCGGTCTGCTACCCGAGCTAGGTTCACAAAACTATTCGTATTCGGCGGACATTTTTTCCAAATGTGGTGAGTTTCTTCACTGAACTCGAGCTGCAGAGCAGCTCGAGAGCTCTTTGGCCAAAAAATCAGAAGGACATCATGAGGCGCGAAGCATCTGGACGCTCGATTTGGGTCTGTTGTGAGTGCAGACGCTATGTTCTCCCTAAATGGTATCTTCTACACGCTGCAGATGAGCTATAGAACTGTTCAGCACAGCAATGGGATATCACTAGACGCCTGAGATCAGTCTGCTATCAGCGCTCGGGCTGAAAAACTGTCCGTTCTCTGCGAATTCTTTGGACATAATATATGGTCAGGAAGCTCTGCGAGTCCCCCGGCGGTAAGAAAGGTTGACGGTTTACCGCCGGCGCCCAGTAATTCCGGGGCGCTGGAGAGCTAGTTGGCAAGAAAAATCTCGACGGACCTTCTGCTGATTTTTGCTCGGTTGAAAGTTATGTTCTCGAAATTCCTCAATTCGTTTGAGCTCTAGTTTTTGTTCTGACCATATTCGATCTTATTCCCGCTCGCCGACTCAATCTCAGCTCGATCGGGTACCTATTACTGCCGAAAAGCGTCGCGGCGGGATCGGCCGTTTCGAGTCATCTTGACACGCGTTGGCGGTTTTCTGTACTTAACTCGTGATTTAAGACAGCTACAGAGCTGGTGCTTACAGAAACCGATTTAGAATCATCGGGCGCGTTCGTCTGTTGCACCCAGAGGTCTGAACTCGGTCTGCTACCCGAGCTAGGTCTGCGAAACTGTTCGTATTCTTCGAGTAATCTTAACAGGTGCTGTCGGTTTTCTGCACTTAACTCGGGCTGGAGGAAAGCTTCAAAGCTGGCACGCACACGGATCGATTCAGAATGATCAGGCGCGTTCGTCTGCTGCATCGAGAGGTCTGAACTCGGTCTGCTACTCGAGCTAGGTCCGCGAAACTATTCGTATTCTTCGAGTTCTCTTATCAAACGTTGTCGGTGTTCTGTACTGAACTCGAGCAGTAGGAGAGCCACAGAGCTGGTACGCACACAAATCGATTCAAAATCATCAGGCGCGTTCGTCTGTTGCATCTAGAGCTCTGAACTCAGCCTTCTACTCGATTTAGGTCCGCAGAACTATTTGTAGTCGACCGATTTTTTTCGAAATGACGGTGCATTTCTTCACTTAACTCGAGCTGCAGATGAGCTTGAGAGCGCTTCGGCACAGAAATCAGAAGAAAATCGTGAGGCGTGCTAGTCTGAAGTATCTAGACGCTTGGCTTGGGTCTGTTATGAGCGCAGACGCCGAACAAGTAGTCAGATTCTGCTATTTTTCTTGTGATGGAATTTGTTCCCTGGGCTGAACTCGAGGTGCAGATGAGCTTCAGAGCTCTGAGGGATTGAAATGGGAAGATAATCATCATGCGCGCTATTTGAAAGTATCTAGACACCCGCGCTCAGTCTGCTATTAGCGCTAGGGCTGAACACCGATTCGTACTCTGCTACTTTCTTGGAAATGGTACTGTTTTTCTTGGTTTTACTTGTGCTGCAAATGAGCTACAGAGCTGTTCAGCACAACAATGGGAAGGGAATCGTAAGAGGCAATGGTGAAATGTATCTAGAAGCCTGAAATCAGTCTGCTATCGGCGCTCGGGCTGAAAAACTATTCTTTCTCTGCCAATTATTCTCTGGACATAATATATGGCAAAGAAGCTCTACGAGTTTCTGGCGGTAAGAAAGGTTGACGGTTTACCGCCGGCGCCCAGTTATCGGGGAATATAAAATGAAAACCCACGAGGTCTGGAAACTAAAATGAATGGCTGGGCCTGGAAACCCGTGGTCACCTGCCTTGATGAATATATCGAAACCTGGCAAGGTGAACCTCGGAAGGGTGGGTCAACCGTGCTACGCAGAGCCCACCTGTGTGGGTGAACCTGGGACCCCGGCCAGCGTCGATGAGCTCACTTTGGGGCCCAGGCCCGAGTTTGCCGGGATGGCTCCAGTGAGCCACACTCGGGTGTTTGTGTGTGCCGAAGGGCTCACTTGGGTGTGTGCCCAGAGGGGGCCAGGCGCGCTTGGCTGTAAGTAACCCTAGGGGCCAAGGCCCACGTGTCTGGCCGTGCCCGGGAAACTGCTGGCCAAGGCGTCTCGGGCCCGGGTCTGAGGGCTATCTGTTTCTGAGCAGAGCGCCGCCTCGCGCTGGCAGACCCATTGCAGAGGTGAGCTCGACGTGCAGCTCCATCTGCCAGAACCTTACGGGCGTGGCGATGCACGCCCCCAGGTTCGCGCCTGCAGTTTCGGGTTCAGGGCCTGCATTGGCGCAAGCGCGCCCTGTGTGTGTATATATATGTATATGTATGTATGTATGTATGTATGCATATATATATATATTTATATATATCGAGATGTGTACAATATATGAATGCGTGTATGCATGTGTGCGTATTTGTATGTACGGATATATATGTATATATTCATGTATATGTATATTTATATGTATATATGTGTCAGTATGTTTAAAGGTATGTATACGTATATATATATATATATATATATATATATATATATATAATATATATATATATATAAATTTATAAATATGGAGCAAGACTTTTCTATATGTTTATATACACACAACTGTAGATGTCGCATTTCTTACAAACTTAGCGTGGCACGACTTATTGTTCTGGCCCAGCTCTGGTATCAGTCCGATCTCAGGCATCTGGATGCTTAAGAGAAGCGCTCCTGATGATTTTTCTTTCGATTGCTGTGCCGAACAGCTCTGAAGCTCATCAACAACACCTGCCAAGATGACACTCAAGGCACGATCCCGCCTGAGTGCTTTTTTATAGTAATATCTTCCCGGCCGAAAATTAAGATGGCGAGCGGGAATCAGTTCGAGGGTGGGTAGAAAAATAATCGAACTCTAACGAGTTGTCACATCTCGAGCAGCTGATTTCTAACCGACCACGATAATGCAAAACTCCCGTCGACATTTTTTGGGCCAACTAGCCCGCCAGCGCGCCGGAATTACCCCCTGGCTTCGCCGCATCGCTCTTAGGGAAGCTCTACGAATCATTTTTCAAACCAACTAGCCCGCCGGCGCGCAGGAATTACCCCCTAGCTTCGCTTCTTCGCTTTGAGGGGAGCTCTGCGTGCTTCTTCCGTCGAGATTGCTGGAGCCCACTAGCCCGCCAGCGACGGAATTACTCATAATATTTGCCGCTTCGCTCGAAGGAAACCTCTACGAGTCGTCGCTAGCACCACCCCGCGCCGGGGTTCTTCTGGCTCATCGATGCCGCAGAGCCCCGCGAGGTACCAGCTCCACCCTGCGCCAGAATTCTTCTTGCTCAGCGATGCCGAAGAGCTCTACGAGGCACGAGCTCCAGCCCGCGCCGGAATTCCTCTAGCTCATCCATGCCGAAGAGCTCTACGAAGTATCTTTGGAGAAGGGCCCTACGAAATTTTACTCTTACGCTTCGCCGCTTCGCTCTTCGGAAGAGTCATTCTTTAGCTTCGCTGCTGCGCTGGTCGGAGAGCTCTACGAGTCACATTCCTCGAGCTCGTCGATGCCGAAGAGCTCTGCGATGCCAGTGGACGAACCCTGACAGGGAAAAGGATTGCTGAACTGCTTGCGCGCTCGTGGGAGACGCTGCCGGAAGCGCTTGAACTGGGGGCTGGGGTAGACCGTTTCGCTGGAGAGCTGGCAGGCTCGAGGGGGGCGCTGCGGGAGCGATTCAGATCGCGCAAGATCCCCAAACGTTTCGCGAGAAGCTTCCGAGCTCGCGTCTCGGAAACGAGCAGGGCATCGCCTCTCTGGACACTTTGCGAGTTTCAGAAAGCCACTGCGGGGGTGCTTGACAGTTTTTTTTTTGTGTATATATATATATGTATATATATATATATATATATATATATATATAGTGTGTGTGTGTTTAAAAATACATATGTTTTGTTCTTTGATGCTGACATGCTAACAACCCCTGCTCTCGGAAGGAGCTGCCCGGGGACTACGCAGCTTCCGTGGGAGGCCTGCCTCGGGGAGCTTTTCGGCAGTGATGAACTCAAGAAATTCCGGCGCGGGTTGGGGCTAGTTGGCCCGGTCCTGGCGGGCAATGCGTGAAATTCCTCGTAGAACTCTTCGGCATGCGCGGGGTGGAGCAGTTGGCCCACCCGGCCTGGGCAGACAATGTGGGGCTACCTGGCCCGAAAAGTCTTGACGGAAGTTTTATTTTTCTGCCTATTTGAAAGCAGCTTGTCGGAATCCGACCAGCCCTTTGGGCTTAGTTGGTATAGCGCGTTTTTCCTTCTCTCTTCCACTGGAGCCCCCCCCCCTACCCCCTCCCCTGGGCCAGGAAGGGGGGGGTGCCGAGGCGTTAGAGCGTCCAAGATGGCCCAATATTGCTCCTAGAGGGTTTCGAAGTCGCAAGATGGCCTCCAAGATGGCCCATGCTACTTCAAGATGGGTCAAGATAGCCTCCGACATACCCCCAAGAGGCCCCAAGACAGCCCCAAGACGGATCCAAATGCCCTTCGAGTCCTCCACGGCGCCCTCCAAGATGCCAGAACCGTTCAAAAACCCATGGAAAATCCATGCTTTTGGCATTGTCGCCCTTTTCCTTCCAGTGGGCTTTGGAAGCCTCAAGATGGCCCCACTATGGCCCAAAAGAGGCCCCAGAGGGGCCCAAAAAGGCCGAAGACGGCCCCAAGATCGCCCAAGAGGCGCCCAGGAGCGCTCCAAGAGGGCCCAAATATGCCGTTTGAGAGCCTCCGATGGGGGGGGGGGGGCCCCCGAATTCCCCCCCTCCTTCTTTTTTGAGCCATGGTGCCCAAGATGGCCCCAAGAGGCCTCCCAGCCTCTCCCAATGACCTCCACCCCGCCCTTTTTGGCCCAAGATGGCTCCAAGGGGGCCCCAGATAGCCCAAGATGGCTTTCAAAATGATTTAAAATAACCAAGCATGGCTGAATATAGCCTCCGACAGCCCTCCAAGAGGCTTCAAGGCAGCCTCAAGATGGCCCAAGATAGCAGAGCATGGCTCAAGATAGCCTCCGACAGCCTCTAGCCGAGCATGGCTCCAGATAGCCTCCAAGAGGCCTCAAGAAAGCTGGCGATCAATTCTGGATGGGCTGTTGGGGATACGCGAAGCGTCAATAATTGAACACTCAAGTATCTAGATGCCCGACATCGGTGTGCTTCCAGTGCTAGGATCAAACAGCCCATTCAAAATCTATTAGTTTTTAAAGAAATGATGCTGCTTTTCTCTACTTTATTCGAGCTATGGGCTGGCCATGGAGCTCAGCAACACTTTTCGAAACGTGAAGTCGTTAGGCGCACTCGCCGGTATCGAGACCTCTCAATTCGGCCTGCAACCATAGCTGCGACTGAAAAACTATTCGCGCTATGCATATATCACGAAAGATTATGTGCGTTTCCTCAATTCAATTCGATCTAGGCCAGCTCGGAGCTGACATGCGCACCGATCGACAGGAAATGCTGATTCTCATCAGTCTATATTATCCAGTCCCGTGAGATCGGTCTGCTATCAGACTGAGCTGCGACGAAATAATTATTTACACTCTTTCGTTTTTGTGAGAGACGGTGTTGGATTTCTGTACTTAATTCGACTTATAGGCATGCTAGGGAGCTGGGAAGCACACCGCGCAACAGGAAATCATCGGACGTCTGAGATTGGTGTGCTAAAGATACAACTGAACAACTACTTGCATTCTGGAATTTTTGGTGAGAGATGATGTTTGTTTTCTGTGATCATTTTAACCTGGAGGACTGATACGGAGCTCTGATGTACACCGATCGGCAAGAAATGCTGAGATGCGCTAGTTGGAAACACTTAGACGGCAGAGATCGGTCTGCTACCAGAACTGCAAGTGAAAAACTATCTGCGCTCTTCAAACTTTAGATGCAATGTTGGTTTTCTCTACTTGAGCTGTAGGCGAGCTACAGAGCTGGAAGCAAAATGTTCGAATGGGGACGATCACGAGCGCTAGTCCGCAATGTCGAGACGTACTCGAGCTGTGACAAGCAAGGAGCTGTGAAACACATTTCTATGAAAACGCACTCTCGCGCGCGCGCGGAATGCAAGATTGCTGCGCTCGCATGCCATTCATGTATATCGCGAAGAATCTCTACGAGCTCCCGGCGGTAGCCCAGGTTGACGGTTTACCGCTGGCTCCCAGTTTTTTAAGGAGATAATGTTAGTTTTCTGTATTCTATTCGAAGTGTAGGCTGGTTATGGAGCTGGGAATCATCAGGGACATTCGCATGCGGTCTCGAGACGTCCCAATTCGCCCTGCAATCATAGCTGCGACTGAGAACTATTCGCACTGTAAATCTGTTACGAGGGATGATGTGCGTTTCCTTAATTGAATTCGAGATCTAGGCCAGCTACGAAGCTGAGATGCACGCCGATCGACGGGAATGCTGAGAAGCACCAGTCTAAAGTATCTAGACGCCTACGATCGGTCTGCTACCAGAGCTGCGAACAAACAACTATTTGCGCTCTCCATTTTTCATGAAAGACGGTGTTGGGTTTCCGTACTTAATTCTAGTTCTAGGCCAGCTAGGAAGCTGGGAAGCACACGCTCAACAGGAAAACATCAGACGCAGTCGCCTACAGTATCGAGACGTCTGAGACTGATGTGCTACCAGCGCTACAACTGAACAGCTACTTGCACTCTGCAGTCTTTTTAGTGAGAGATGATGCTTGTTTCCTGTGCTCGTATCGAGCTATGGGCTAGATACGGAGCTCTGATATACACCAATGGACAGGACATGCTGAGCAGCGCTAGTTGCAAGCATTTAGACGGCTGAGATCGGTGTGCTACCAAATACGACTAAAAAACCTGCGCTCTTCAAATTCTAGCTAGGCGGTGTTGGTTTTCTCTACGTCATTTGAGCTGTAGGCGAGCTATAGAGCTCGGAAGCAGACTTTTCGAATGGGAGTGATAACGAGCGCTAGTCTGCAGCGCCGGGACGAACTCGAGCTGCGGACAAGCAAGAAGCTGTGAAACACGTTTCTATGACACCGCACCCTCGCGCGCCCGCGGAATGCGAGATTGCCGCGCAAGGAACCTCTACGTGTTCCTGGCGGTAACTAAGGTTGACGGTTTACCGCCGGCTTCCAATTTTGTTTTTCGCACCTGTAGTGGGCTATGCCGCGTCTGCCAGTCAAAATCTCAGGTCTGCAGCAGCAATATAACTATCGAAACACTCGGGGGAACCGTCTTCGTATAAAACCCCACAAATACATTTTGCATGTTTTTAAGCTGAGTTCCGAGGAAGATTTCCCCTCGTAATCTGAACACTTATTTGCGTGTTGAGAGCTCTACGAAGGCCCCGGCGGAAACCAGGTTGACGGTTTACCGCCGGCTCCCAGTTTGGGTCGGTTGGGCGAGCATTTTTGGGAATTCGAGAATTTGTTTGGGAAGCAATCTTTTTGTAACGTGAAGTGGGTTATGCCGCGTCTGCCTGTCGAGTTCTTAAATCTTTAGGTGCAGTTTTACTATCGGAAGACGCGGGGGAACCGACTTCGTATGAAACAATTTTTTCTAGTTTTTAAGCTGATATTCAAGGAACCTTCCTCGTCGTATGCAAAGCATTATTCCGTGTGTCAGGAGCTCGACGAGGGCCCAGGCGGTAACCTGGTTGACGGCGCGCCGCCGGCTTTCAGTTGGCCCGCCCGGCCTGGGCGGACAATGTGATGGCCTGGGGTCGGTTACTGGAGGATTATCACAGATTTGACCGTTCGTTTTGGGCACCCAGATTTCATATTCCCTGTAGTCGATCATGGCGCGTTTCATGGTGAAATCCCCAGGGCTGTAGCTGCAGCGCGACTCTCGAAAATCAGACGGAGCCGTCGGCCCTCGGGATGCATTTTCCCAGACGGTAATGGTTTCGTGAACTTAACTGAAGAAGGAAGCAAGCTACACAGCTCTGATTTGCAGCGATGGTTTCAGCATGGAGAGAAGCATCAATCTTGATGGGCTGGAGCTTCTGTTTCGAGGTAGATCAGGATATATTTCTAAAACGCTGTAGCACATGTGCGTAGAGTTGTGCGTGGAATACCTCGTGGAGCTCTTCAGCAACGATGAACTGGAGGAAGTCCGGCGCGGGGTGAAGCTAGGTCCCCCTGCTTCGCTATCAGGGAAGCTTTACGAGTCACGGTCGCAACCAAGAAGGGAAGCACGCTTGGGGAGCTGGCAGACTGGGAGCTGGCGGTAAACCGTCAACCAGGTTTTTGCGGACTTTGCGGTCGACTGTGCAGGCTTTCCAGCCTAGTCGGAGCAAGAGGCGGGCGCATCGGGAGCAGGCGGAAACCTCGCCGATCCAAACGATCAGAGGCGTAAGCTAGCTCTTATTTGGAAGATGAGAGGTCAAGCACACACACGACACACACACACAGGCAAGGCGTGAGTGAGCACAATCACTTATTCACATCATATCCTGTCCGAAATACGCACGTACAACCCGCGGCAAGATCATAATCGTATGCTCAACGACCGAGATCTCGGCATCTGTCACTGTCGAAGTTGGATCAATCGAGAACGCCGCACTATACACCTCCGTCCAGATAATCTCATGGCTGAGTGGCTGCCTTGAGAGCCTCGATATACGTCCAACATCTATCCAGCACCCGACCCCCACGCCGTCGCAAGAAACGCCACCATCGAATCCAGCTCTGATGGCACAAACGCGAAACACCTGATCTAACTGTGGGGCGTAGGGCCCAATCCTGTCCCAAAACACTGGTGGCCCGACACGGGCCGTATGAGTGAGTACATTTGCACGCGTGTTCCATTCCCTGTATGTGTGGTCGACAATTTCCCTCCCATGAGAGGCAGGCCTAATTCCGAATCTCTGACACATGTTGTCCAGTTGTTTTATCATTCTGTTAATCCTATCTTGATAAGTACGATTAAGCACCCTCCAGACACCCTGAAGCCAAGACACCACCAGAAGACTGTCCCCAGAGATGTACACCGGGATCCCAAACGAGTCGAGGTCGTACACAACCTCCTTCATATTTTGCAACGCAATACGTTTAGCCAGTTTGTCGTTGAAAGCTGGAGTCCCCTCTTGAGCCCCATATGTGTGTAGGTCGTTTTGTGTGATAGTATGTACCTCCTGCAGGGCCCCCCACCTGTTGTACCGTACCCTTTTCTCTTCTGAAAATAACTCAGCATCGCCCGTGTACACATGTGCTTGCAGAACTGAATGTACGCTGCATCTGTCGGCACAAAGGACTCCCACCACTTGAGTCGTAGAATTCACAGGAAGAAAATAACCAGCATCTCTGGCCAATAGCTCTACCTGAGCTGACATGCCTCCTCTTGAGCTGTGAAGCCTCTTGGAAACGAAATATCCCCCGCAAGAACTCATGGGCATCCGTCCTGAGCCTGTCCCACAGTGGGCCATACGCAACCGTAGTCATGTGGTGGTCTCTCCAGGTGCGCTGCGTCGAAGAGATATCCCCATGAGAACCAGCGCGCAAAATAAAAATAAAACTTGCAGCATCCTTGGCGGAATTCCACGCCATGCGGAGAAATCGCTGCACCAAACTCGCAAATCCGTAGGATCGTAATTGCTCTCTGGCCTCGTGGTACCGTCGTCGGTTCCAGTCCGCCATCGCCTCCTCCTCTCTCCTTGGCCGTCGACGCATGCGGCGCAAACACCAGCCCTCGAAGGCATTGAGCATATGTACTGAGGAGGTATCAGCAGCACATGTCTCTAGACAATACAATGCCATACACTGCACCTTATCCTGATAACGACAAAACTTATCACGAACAACAACCGCTCTGTTACGAAAGAATTCCGCCTGTCCGATGAAACAAGCACGAGCCTTTTTGACGCGATATTCTACATTAGGATGTGCAGGCATTAGGTAGGTATAATATATCTCATGACCCAATACTTTCAATCTGCACACACGTCGAAGACTAAAGCCCTGATGCCCAGAGCACGCAGGAATACGCAAATCCTCACTGGCAAGTATATGTCCATCTCCGTCCACTCTCGAATTCTCCCCACATGTCATGTACACCAGGCTGCTATCCTTCCACCTCATCCCCCAGTCGTGTAATGGTAGGGTTAGATCGTGAATCATCTGAGCCAGCACGGTTGAGGACGCAGACACAAGGTAGCAATTGTCCGCCCACACAAACAGGTTCACGACTGTCCGTCGCTCATACTCTCCACAGGCGCCCTCCAGCACATACCCCACTCCTCGACTGTCCCAGTCCCGAAATATTGGTCCCCACATGGCACAAATGATAAGGTGAAAGGGAAGAGGCCCCTCAGGGCCGCCCGTCCTGATACAGACGTCCCAGTTGATGTTGTGAATGGCCATGCCCTCGACAACCAACGGCCCCGTAGTGCAAACCAGTGGTGCAACCAAGGCATACTGAAGATAGACAGGAATATTGACATGGCACATAGCTCTCTTAGCATTTTGAAGGCTGCAATGGTCAAACGCTTGTTTGATATCGGCATTAGCGATATGGACCGTTTGATCCTTTCCCCAGATGTCCCCATGTTGAGCAAGAGCCTTGAGGGCCCCCACAATTTCCACAGTCTTACATCCCTCCTGGAAGCCGTAGATGCCCAGAGGTCCCATGAGCCCAGCCCGAGAGACAAATTGTTCGACCAAGATCACCACACAAGCAGAGTACCAACGGCTGAGACTGTTTTGCAGACAGAGGTACCGTGAATCTGTCAATGATGTCAAGCTCGGCAGCTTGGGCATGAAGGCAATCAAAATCTGCCTCCAGTCCTGCGGAAACTGCCGTGTCAAACGAAATATCTCATCAAACATCCGAGCTACACTGCGCAAAGTCGCCCACGGCAATGCCTTGAGTAGTTCGCAAGGCAGCCTGTCGGGACCTGTGGCGCGCATGGACTTGAGACGTGACCGTGCCTGCCACACCGCCGCCATTGTCAGTCCCTCGGTGCAATGCCCATCACATAGGTTCTGTTGTGCATCCTTCCTCAACTCCTCCAACATCTCCACGTCCCGTCCTCTGACCTCCTCCGAAGTATATCTCTGCCTGGTGTACGCTCTGATCTCCTCCACCCACTCCTCCCTGTCCTCAGATATCCGTCCCTGCACAATAAGATGCTTGATACGGTGACGTACTTTGCGCCTGCAAGCTGGGGGGGTCCACGCGGCCAACGCCGCGCGATACTCCCTCCGAGGTCTGTTGGCACGTCTGCGCAAAGTGGGTGCGTCCATTGACACAGGCAAAGGCTTCTGTCGCAGAATCTCCTGGCAAGCCGTGAGCTCTGCAAGTCTAACTGGCGGTAGTCCCCGTCCCGCGGTGGCAGTCGTGAATCTGATTTCCTCCTGCTCTGTACAAGCCCGAATAGTAGTCGACACAAGGTCCCCAGGAGAACGAGTAGTGTTGGCATCTCCCAAGACCCGATCGATTTCCTTTCGTGTCATGTTGAGGTCCCCCCAATTCACAGTCTTATAACCCACCAGACTCTTTTCACGAGCTGCCGTCGGGATGCTACGCTTGACCAGCTCAGCGCCTGGATCACCAACAGTCCCCTGAAGCAGGCCGTGGTCACTAAGACGACTACGAGTTGTCTTTCCCCCATTACTCATGATCGTTTCTACCGTCAACTTATCGATCATCCACGTCCTGGGAACAAAAATGTAATCCAGAACCTTCTTACACGTCCCCCACCGAGATGTTCCGTAACTCTCCCATGTATGTAGTCGTCGTGGCAAGAACGAACTGGCAGCCTTCACCCCCAGGCGCCCTAAAAAGCAAAGAACACGCTCTCGCAGCTGCTGTCGTACATCCCTCCTCTCCCGTTGTGCACCTCCCTCCTCTCAGGTCCTCTCCTCCTTGGTAGCACGTCCCACCGCCTCATAGACTGTCCCAGTGCGTGAGCACTGCAGCTGGGTGGATGGAGGTAGCTCGACGTTGGCATCGAGCAGAACAGATACAGTCGCCCCTTTCCAGCGGCTGCGCAGAGTGAGAATAACTGACTCGAGTGCGTCCAAAACCCCGCGCTGCACATCTACGGCGTTCTGGACGCCGGGGTCGGGCAGATACGCAGAGGCAACAATCACAGGAGCACTACCACTACCGAAGACCACCACACAGAACCGTTCGTACTGACATATTGATTCACGCACACATGTACTCCACTCTTTGTTAAATAGTAACCCACACTTACCGTCTCAACTCACGCGATATGATAGACCACACCGTCTGATATATGCATCGAATTTGCCTCCGAACAGATTCTGGCATTCCTGAGCACCCCAGATGCTATCTCGCATGGAGAGGCTCCTCAGGATCTCATTCCCCTTGAAATTAGCCGACCCCGCCCGATTGAGGTTCCAGCTGCCCAATCGGATCCCCGTGAACGGTGTACGGCGTCGTCGTCGTCACATCCTCCTGTTGACTTCCGTCTCGATATCAGCCTTCGTCTTAGTAAACGCAGGTATGAGCTGATGCAATCTGTCAACACTCTCACTCGATACCTCCCATGTCGCCCGTGTCGTGGTAAACTCGGCCAGCAGCATCGGCCTCTGAGCAGCAGTAGTGGGTACCGTCCATATAGTAGATTTGGGCGGTCCCATTTCACCTCGCACAGCGATGGCCTCGATGCCAATCTGTGTACACATGCTCCGAAGCGTGCCGCAGAATCGCCCTACTGCCTTGACATGGTCCCTCTTCCACGCAGGGCACTCGGCGCTGACTTTGATCAGCTCAGGATTGATTTTCTGCTTCATATTCTCGATGAGGCACTGTGGTGCTGCGATCTGGATTCCTGGAGGAGGCGCGGGGCGTTTGGCGGGGGGTACCGTCACAAAGTCGATGCATCGTTTAGCCCTCCATACGATATCCCTGTCCGTCCCTGGCTTGAATTTGATTTTGGCAGATCCAAACATGTAACTGCCAGCGTTGATCCGCTCTGTACCGCCAAAACACACATGCACACGATCATCCTCCGAAAGACAGCGGTTAGTAATATTATCGATGAGCACCTTCGCATCCTCCCACATGAGCATCTCCTGAGACCTACGATCCCTGTCATTCCAGTCGGTGACCCATCCCTTGAGTTCGGCATATGAGGGAGAGAAGTAGGTAACTCCAGAAGCCTGGTATGTGCCCGTCCTGGTATTATCAGGCCTCGTCGAAGCGTCACTGGCCACAGAACCCGCTCGAACCTGTCCCTGGAGTCCCTGGACAATCGTCTCAAGTTGGTTTTGTTTTGTCTCCAAGCTAGAAATCGCAACACCCTGCTTCTGGACCTGGGCCTGAACGTTGTCGATTTTGGTTCCCTGAACTCCTATGGCATCCTGGATCCTTTCAGTGTTGTCATCCATTTTGTGCATCATCTGCAATAGTAAACTCTGCATGTCATCCTTCCCCTCCAAGGCGGCCTTTCTCTCAACCAGCACTTCCTCACGATTGCGCTTCACATGGGGGGCACCACCATCCACCGTCATGTTGTCAACATGCTCTGGCATTGCGCCGATGCACTGAAGACCGTATCCCCGCGAGTGCAACCACTGTGGGGTCACCGTGCGTTCACTGAGAGGTACTGCAGATTCACTGTCTGGAGTGGAGTCGGCAATGTGCAAACTCCCGTCCAATGGGAAGTCACCTGGAGTCTTCTCAATATCCTCAAGCTGTCTTTTCCGAGACGCCCTTTCGACAACAGAGTCTGGCTTCTGACCGTAATACTGTGAGTACTGCAAATATGGTACTGTCGGGGAGATATCCTCCAGTTGGAATCTTCTCGCAAGAACCGAAAAGTCGTATCCGTCCGTCTTCGCACGCGAACAATAAGAGAAAACAAGCACAGCAAACAAAGCAGGCGGCCTAGCTGACCTCGCAGATGCCGCACTCGCTGATGGCAGCGATGGCTGCCGCGCCGTCTCCCCGCGACGCCGACGCCCCTGAGCCCCCGCGGGGTCCAGGAACCCTTGAGCCGGGGACCTTGAGCCAATCAACCAGGTTACCGCCGGGACCCTCGTAGAGCTCTCAACGCGGAAAATTGTGCTCAGATTTCGAGGACAGAACTTCTTTTAATATCAGCTGAACAATTCGCATAAGGTGTTCTTTTTTCTTGGCTTTATACGAAATCAGTTCCGCCACGTGTTTTAAATAGTAATACCGCAGGTACCAACCGTAGAATTTCATTGGCAGACGCAGCATAACCTCCCACAGTGCGACCAATACTGGTTCTCAACCTGCTCAAGCTTAATACAGAAAACAATATGCACACACAACTCGACGCACATGTACTACGGTCTTCTCGGGATATATCCTGATATACCGAACCACAAGCTCCCGCCCATCCAGATTGATGCTTCTCTCCATGCTGAATCCATCGCTGCAAATCAGAGCTGCGTAGCGTGCTTCCTGCTTAAGTTCACGAGGCCATTATCATCTGGAAAATGCATCCCGACGGCCGACGGTCGCTCCTAATTTCGAGAGTTGCGCTGCAGCTACGGCCCTGAGAATTGCATTATGGAGCGCGCCATGATCAACTGCAGGGATTAATATCTGCATTTCCAAAACGAACCTTCAATCTTCCAAAAACCGACCCCAGGTCATCACATTGTCCGCCCGGCAATGCGGGATCACTTTCGGGCTAGTTTGCTAGGAAAATCTCGACGGACGCATTCCTAGCTGGGAGCCAGCGGTAAACTGTCAACCAGGCTGCCGCCAGGGCCCTCGTAGAGCTCTTTGCACGCGAGGCGCTGTTCGGAACAAGGAGAAAGCATTCTTCAGCATCGGCAAAAGGAAAAAACTCGAAAATGCATGTTTTTCGGTTGTAATCCGAAGTCGGTTCCGCCAAGTCTTTTGCTAGTAATACTGCAGCTACGGACTGGAGAAGTTCACTGGCGTACGCGCACAACCTACTGCAGGTGCAAAGAATACTGGTCCTCAGAACAAACGGTCCAATCTCTCACAATATTCGCCCAACCGACCCAGACTTCCCACATTGTCCGTCCGGGCCGGGTCGGTCAACTAGCACCACCCCGCGCCAGAATTCCTCTGGCTTATCGATGCCGAAGAGCTCTACGAAGTAGATTTGCCTGGTTCAAACATGACTCGTAGAGCTTCCCTAACACCGAAGCGGCGAAGCTTGGGAGTAGTACCTCGTAGAGCTCTTCGGCGTCGATGAGCTAGAGGAATTCCGGCGCGGGGTGGAGCTAGCCCCTCGTGGAGCTCTTCGGCATCGATGAGCTAGAGAAAATCCGGCGCGTGCTGGAGGTAGTTGGCCCGCTTGGAAGATTGTGAGAGATTTGAGAAATCGTTTTGGGAACCCAGATTTCATTCCCTGAAGTCGATCATGGCGCGTTTGATGGTGCAATTCTCAGGGCTGTAGCTGCAACGCAGCTCTCGACAATTCGGGGCAACCGTCGGCCGTCGGGATGCATTTTTCCAGATGATGATGTTCTCGTGAACTTAACTTAAGCAGGAAGCAAACTACCCAGCCCCAGTATTTTCTGCACCTGTAATAGATTATGGCGCGTCGGCCTGTCGAATTCTCAGGTCCGTAGCTGTAATATTACTATCAATACACTTGGCGGAATCAACTTCGTATAACGCCGAGAAAATACATGTTCGAGTGATTAAGCTGATCTTGAAGTCAGCTTTCTCGTCGCATTCTGAACACTACTTCGCGTTTCAAGCTCTACGAGGGCCCCGGCGGTAACCTGGTTGACGGTTTACCGCCGGCTCCCAATTGACCGATCTGGCCAGGGCGGACGCTGTGACGACCTGGACTCGGTTTTTTGAATGTTGTGATTCGTTTTGAGAAGCATTTTTTCTCACGTGTAGTGCCGCGTCTGCCTGTGAAATAGTTAGGTCCGTAGCTGCAGTATTACTATGACATGACGTAGGGGAACCGACTTCGGATTCACACCGAAAAACATGTATTTTGAAGTTTTCAAGCTGATGCTGAAGAGAAAGCTTCCCCCTTCTGTTCCGAGCAGCGCTACGCGTGCAAAGGGCTCTACGAAGGTTCCGGCGGTGACCTGGTTGACGGTTTACCGCCTGCTCTCAATTCGGGCGCGCTGGCGGGCTAGTTGGGACGAGAAATCTCGACAGAAGTTTTGCGTAATTGACTCGTGGAGCCCCGCGCTCGCCGGGGGCGACGACGAGAACCTCGCGCGCCCTCCTGGGCGAAGTGCACCGCGTTCCCCCAGCGCGCCCAGGGCCCGCCCGCCCGCGGGCGCGAGAAGCGGACGCGACTGGAATGAGGGCTGGTGCGAGCGCCGCCCGCGCCGGCACGGTGAGGCTGGCCTTGGCAGCCCTTGTGGCGGCCACTGGGCGCAATGATCAGGGTGGGCCCACTGGGAATCCGAAGAGCGCTGGGGCCGACCCGCCTGGGCACGCGCCACTGAGGACGCTCCCTGGCCTTCCTTTGCCGGCGCCCAGGCCAGCGCTGCCCCGGATCAGCGCAACTCCAGGGGCTCCCAGGACGATGGGCGCGATCTTCGCGACCCCGTGACCCACCAGAGTGTATGCAGCACCCCCCATCGACAGAGTCTCCCTCCAGCCGCGCGTCGGGGAGGCTCCCGCAGAGGCCGTGAAAAGACTCCAATGGGAGCTGGGTGCCTTTTTAAACTGCCTCTGGCACCAGTGGACGACCGAATGCCTCGCGAACGACGGCAGGGTCTGCGCCGACCCTGCGCTCCGGCAGCCCGAGTCATTCGCGCTCTTCCTCAGCGAGGGGGCCCGCTTCAGGTGCAGCGTCTTCGCGATGAACGAAGAACTGGGGCTCGGTGCTCAGTGGGAGACAATGCGTGCGCGGATCCGCGCGAAGGCCAGACTCACGGACGACCCCGATCCGGGCAGCGGCAGAGGGTGGCGCGGAGGGGGCGTCGCCTAGCGCAGCAAGACTTCGGATCCTGAGGGCGCTCCAAACACTCGGTTTCCTCTAGGCCCAGCCGCCCGCAACGACACATCCTGGGCCCTGCGGGCCCCGCCCATCTGACCAGGCGGCGGCGCGCCACCGCGCGCGTCGCTCTGGCGTGCTAAAATGCCCCCTCGGACGCGCCAGGCAAGGGCTTATGGCCTGTCCTTGGCACTAGGTTCCCGTCTGGGGCACCTCTTGCGGCCCCTCTCCCCCTGGATGACTGCCGCCTCCACGGCTCGCTATAGGCGGCCGGGGGCCGGGCCCCCCCGTGGCTCCTCTCGCTGCCGAAATCATTGCGGCATCACTTTGCAGCTCCCTGCTACCCCCGCCTTGCACGGGCTCCTTGGTGGCGCTCTCCGCCCGTCCTGGGGGCAGGCGCCCTCCGGGCCCCACCCCGGCCGACGCCCCCGCCGGCCGTCCGCCCTCCCCTCGGACTGCGCCAGCAGTCTGTGGCCACCTCGCCCCGCTCTTGGCCGTCGGCGGCATTCGGCTACCCCCTCGTTTGCTGCCTCCATGCAGGTCACCTGTAAGTCTCAGGCGAAGGCATCCACTTCCCACCTTCCTGCGGCTGTTAGCTGCACCCCGCCAGAGCACCGGGCGGTCTCCTGCCGTGTAAACGCGAGCCACGAGGACTTCTGTATCTTCGGCGACGGCATCAGCCGACGACCCTCGGCTGTCCACTGCACCCCAACATTCGTTTCGCAAGATTTTGGTCTTCTCCTTGCGCTCCGCGGCTGCCATCTTCACCCCCCTGGTCATCGGCCCGCCCCGGGTCCAACATGTCTTACGCGAGGGCTATCTTCCCCGCTTTCTTGCCCTGATTTGCCGCCCCCAACCTGCGATCCTTTGCGACCGCCGCACAGGCTCCTCGGCAGCGCCTCCTAATTTCCCCTGGGGCGGGTGCCCTCTGGGCCCTGCCTCGACCGTCCTCTCCCCCAGCCGTCTGCCCTCCCTACGGGCTGGGCTGCCAATCTCTCCGGCCACTTCCCCCGCTCCTGGCCGCGGGCGGCATTCGGCCACCCCCCCGTTCGCCGCTCCCAGGCAGATCACCTGCGTGTCTCAGGCGGACTCGCTCCCCACATTCCTGCGGCTCTTAGCTGCGCCCTACCAGAGCACTGGGCGTTCTCCTGCATGTCTCAGGCGGAAACATCTTCCCACTTTCCTGCGGCTCTTAGCTGCGCCCTGCCAGAGCCCTGGGCGTCCTCATGCGGTGCAGGCGCGAAGCATGCGAACTTCTCTGTCTCAGGAAACGACATCAAAGCTGGAGCTTCTCCCCACGTCCCGTGGCTAAACGCAGAGCATCAGTATGTCTCAGGCGAAGATAACCAATCCCACCTTTTTGCGGCTGTTAGCTGCGCCCTACCAGAGGACTGGGACGTCTCAGGCGAAGCAATCCCCCACATCACTGCGGCTGTCAGCTGCACTCCAGCCGTGCATCAGGATGTCTCAAGTGCAACATTTTCCCATCGCTCTGCGGCTGTTAACTGCACTTCTGCAGGGCATCGACACATCTCTGGCGGAACCGCTACCCGGCATCCTGCAGCTGTTAGCTGCCACCTCACCTCGCTCTTGGTCGTGGACGGCATTCGGCTACCCCCCCGTTTGCCGCTCCCAGGCCGATTACCATTATGGCTTAGGCGAAAGCATCTCTCCCTTCATTCCTGCGGCTGTTAGCTGCATCCTACCAGAGCGCCGGGCCGTCTCATGCGGTGCAATTGCGAGCCTCTTTCCACTTCCCGCGGGCGGCTGTTAGCTGCACCCCCCCAGCGGGCTGCAGGTCTCAGGCGATGCAATCCCCCATCGCCCTGAGGCTGCTAGCCCGGCGGGCCCAGGCTGGTCCCCCGGACCGTGTGGCCTTCTGAGGCCTCCTGCTCCTGGGGCCTCTTGGGGCCTCCTGGTGCCCTTTGGGGCCTCCTGGTGCCTCCTGGCGCTTCCTGTTCCCTCCTGGGGCCTCCTGGGGCTCTGGCGGCGCCCGGGGCACCAGCCTCCAAGCGCGGCCAAGTTTCCCCGGAACCGTCTTCCAGAGGCTTTTCACAGGGAGCATAGCGCGCCAGAGTTCCCTATCAGAAGGGTTGGCGAGCCAGAGTTGGCGACGCCGCTCCTGTCACGGAGCATTTTAACGCAGTTTCTTTCAGGGAGCATGCTCTGCCAGAGGCTCCTTTCAGGGAGCATTGCCTGCCAAAACTCCCTGAGCAGGTCGTTAAACTGCTCCGACCTGGGCAAATCGTTAAAACTGCTTGAAGAGCGGACCTGGGATGGGGGCCCGGGGCGGGAGGCAACCGGCGGAAGAGGAATAAGGGAAGGGAAGGAAACCACGAACAAAAACAAGGAGGAACATAAAGAGGCGGGAGCAGGGAGAACAGAGGAGAGGAGCGAGAAAAACCCATTTCGATTCTCATTTTTCCATGCCCGCTCCCTCCCACTCCTGTTTTCTAGTTCCGTCCATTTCTTCCATTCTTCCAGAAATACCCAATGAAAAAATCTACAAATTCTAAACGCGACGCGTCGCGTAACCCCGTAAGCCCATCCAGACACGATGCCCAGAGGATTTGCCTCGATCAGGGAAGTGGGCAGCACGCAGAGAAAGGGTCCCCAAGTGGAGGCTCTTGGAGTGTCTTGTGGGCCTCCTGGCGTTCCCGGGGGCCTCTTGGAGCGTCTTGGGTACCTCGGCGAGCTTCTTGGGGCATCTCTGGGGTCTCGTGGGAGCCTCTCTTGGAGGCCTCTTGGGCGCCTCTTGGGGCCTCCTGGGCACCGCTTGGGGCACTCTTTTGAAGCGCTCTTGGGAGCCTTGGGAGCGCTCTTGGGGCCATCTTAGAAGACGCCGATCAAACAAGGGGAGCTTTAATCTGCGTTCCCCCCCCAAGAGGCCCAAATAGGGCCAAAACTTTTATGACACCAGTGATTCAGCTTCCTCGCCGAAGCTGTTTTGGACGCCCTGGCACCTCGCGACCAGCCCCGTCGAGGTCCAGGGGAGGGGAAACTCCTCCCCGAAGGGGAAGAGTGGCAGATGAAAGACAATACGCCCGAGACCACCTAGAGAGCTGGTGGGATTACGCGCGTCCTTTTTCTGATGAAAACGGAATGCACTTGATTTTGTCCTCATTTAGACCTGATCTAGCAACGTTGCCAGGCTAGGTCGTTCTTCCAGCCTGTGCTATTCGCATTTCTGTGCCCCTTTCCTGCGCGCGCTTTCCTGTTCACCTATTTTTCTTTTTTTTCCCCGCTCCTAATGGAAACTCATGTGATTACCTACCAACGGCAACGAGCTTCACCAACATGGGTTGCAAGAAACAGAGAAACATATCTGAACCCACGGGCCCCGACGGGTGAAAGGTGATAACCCTTAGAGGACTAATGGTATTAGGAGAAGTGTGCACATAAATCCCACCATCCTTCTGGGCGTAGGTGGTTGAAAGAGTGTCCTCTTCCACCCCCCTTCTTCCCCTTCAGGGAGGGGTTTACCCCTCCTCTCTACCCTCTCCCCTGGACCTGGACGAGGGGTTTCGCGAGGTGCCAGATGGCATTTTTCGGCCAAAACGGCTCCAAGAGCGCCTCGGAGAGCCCGAGAAGACTTCCAAGATGGCTCAAGATGGTGCCAAATGGCCCACTATGGCTTCCTAGATGGTCCAGGAAGCCCCAAGACGGCTCCAAGAGGCCTCCGAAACCTCCACGGAGGCCCCCAAGAAACCAAAACCTTTACAAACCTAAGGAACACCAGTGATTTTAGCATCGTCGCCCGTTCGCTTCCGATGAACTTCCGAAGCCTCAAAATGGCTGCAAGATGGCCCAAGAGGGCCCAACAAAGCCTCAAGACGGCCCCAAGAACGCCCAAGAACGCCCCAAGAAACAATTTTAGATGCTCCAAGGGGGCAACCCAAATTAAGGACCCCCCTTCTTTGATCGATGTCCTCCAAGATGGCCCCAAGAGGCGCCCAGGAGGCCCCTATATGGTTTCGAGATGGCTCCAAGATGGCCTCAAAAGGCCCCCAAGAAACCTCCAATAGGACCCCAAACGGCCTCAAGAGGCTTCCCCGAGGCACCCAAAACGCCCAAAAGCCCACCAAGACTGCCAAGAGACCGCCAAGACGTCCCAAGAGGCTTCCAAGCAACGCCCGAGCGATATCCCAAGAGACCCCGAAAGGCATCTAAGAGACGCCTGGCCGTTTTGCTGGCCCTCCTCCTCCTGCTCCTCCTTTCTCCTCCCACTTCTTCTCTTCTTCCTCTTCTTTCCTTCTCCCCACTCCCTCATCCATCCATCCAACCTCCTTCTTCTCTCCTCCCTCCCTCGCACGGTTCGGCCGTCCACCTCTTTGCGCCCGCACTTCCCTGATCACCTCAACTGGCCTGGACATCGTTTTTGGACGGGCTGGTGGGGGTACTTTTTTGGTCGCGGCCGCGCAGCAGAGGGCAGGCGGCGAGAGGGGGTCCGGGGCACGGGCCAGCCTAATTAGCTACTAAGCGACACGCAAACCGGCCGGGCCAGCACTCAGAAGCGGCGGCTGAAGCAGCAGCGACTGGTGGAACTGGATGGCTGGTCTGCAGCGCCCAGGGAAGCTGATGCATCGTGCATTCCTGGGCAGAGGTGCCAGAGGTGGAATTAGGAACTGCACGCCAGAGGCGCCTGTCCAGCATAGTGCTCGTGGCCATGCCGCGAACTGGTGGGGCGCTGCCACTGCTGGTGAACCAGAAAGCGGTGCGCAACCAGGAACGGAGCTGGGCGAACGCGTTGAGCACAGGCACTGTGGCCAGGAGTGACCAAGTACAGACTGACCATGTCGCCGCAGGGCGCCAAGGGCCAGGGCACCGTCAGCGGCTCAGAACATGCCAGGCACCACTCCGCGACACAACCCGAATACCCTGGGGACGACGCCGGTCCCGAGCAACAAGGCTGTATGGACCAGGCCCCGGAGGGCGACTGCACCAGGGATCCCTGCCCAAAATCACGACGTACACGCCGCTTAGAGGACCGCGTATTGCGCGGAAGGCGGGCCAGACTGGCGGGAATGGACATCGCCAGTGCAGCGGGATGTGGCCACTGGCCGCCCTGCCCTAATGGGACCCTCGCTTGGCGTGGGCGGTGGGTGCTGACATCACCTGCCGGCCAAGTTGAGGGGGGCCCACCGGGGACTCCCGGTGCCAGGGGACGGCCGGTGGCCATAAGAGTACAGGGACGAAAGGCAGATGGCCATCCCGTCCGTAGAAGAGAAGAAGAGGAGAGAGTCAGAGAACCAGGGAGCGGCTGACGGCCGCACAAGTTAGTATGTAAATCCACGCCCAGTGAAACGGTATGGGAACGCACCGTGCCCGCAGCGGGTAGACTGGTCAGTGAACAGAGTCGTCAGTCTTATCACCAAGACGTTGTCTGAATTGTGCTGCCCCTCGGGCACCTCTGTCTGCTGCCGTCCTGCGGGTCCCCGCGACGGAGGCCTGCCGGCAGCGCTGGAACTGTCACTGATTGCCCATGCTACCAGGGGTGCAGCTGACGCCTGCCAGGAGTTTTTACCAAGAGCCAGGGAGCAGCTGACGACTGTCGCGACAAGGTACGGGGACGTTCCTTGGTCGCGGACCTTGTCGTCCAAGCCTTGGTCGTTAGCCTGCTCTGCCGCGCCGGGGCGCTGCCCCGCTCCCGGCTCGTGGCCGTCCGACTGCCGGAGACTGCCGGGATCACCATCTGGCGCCAATTTGGTAGGGATCAGCACTCGGCCGAATGCTGATCCCCACCAAAGTGCCTGTTTTCTGATGCCACTTCGGATCCGCTTGCGCTCTTCAGTCAAGCTGATTGCCAAGGTGGCCATAGGCCTCGACAGCTCCGCGCACGGAGGGAGAGCCAAGGTGACGGCTGACGGCCGTCTGGGCTATTGTGGGTCTCGGTACACCAGGGGTGCGGCTGACGGCCGCCTGGGGTCTTGAAGATCTCTCTCCGTCAGTGCTGCGGCTCATAGCCGACAACTCTGGTTGTCCCCGCGGGAAGCCATCGTTTCAGGATGGGCTGGTGGGGGAACCAAGGCCCACAAGCTCGCGAAGCGGGTCGAAAGCCGTCGCGTGGGAAGCCGGGGATACGGCAGATGGCCGACTGCACGCGTTCAGTTCCCATGACCTGATGCCGAGGGCAACCACGGCCGCCCCCCCCGCCACCCAGCGCGCTGCCGTAGCCATCGCTGCGCACTCCATCGCCTTCCACCGAGCCACAGCCGTGGCCACCGTCCCAAATTTGTACATACACAGTTCGAAAACAGAATACCCGAACACGGCGCGCCATGAAGGGAGAGCACCACCGCACACAATCATAACAACTATGATTGAACATAATGTTACGAAACTCACAGACGCGTGAGCGCGTCTGCACAATGGGAAAATATCGGATCATAATTTTGCTTGTAGCCGACATATCCTCAGTGGTATTACGATAGAGCATCCTAAATCCTTACAAAATCTAAAATGCGAGAATTTGGTTATGTCCAGTCTACGTGAAATTACAATGGTTGACGTTTCGCGCAGCAGTATTCCCACCAGCCCATCCAGAAAGGATGCCCAAGGGAGTTGAAGTGGTCAGGGAAGTGGGGGAACATGCAGAAGAACAAAGCGCGGGGGTACCTGTACGAGATGCAGGATGGAGAGGAGGGAGGAAGGAGGAAGAAAACAGGCGGATAGCGGGGAGGAGGAGGAGGAGGAGGAGGAGGAGGAGGAGGAATGGGTCCAGGAGGCTAAGGCTCCAGGGCTCCCCCTACCAACCCACCTATTTTCAGTCACTGCTTACACCCTTTGTCCCCTTGAATCATATTTTATAACACGTATCGTTCGATACCCTTTTGTACTCACTTGCGAGCGTGTACAAACAGCGACGCAAATGGTATGGGGAAGGTTCGTCACGCACGTCTTGCCCAATGTGGATTGGCAAGGCTGGGGTACATCTTGCGGGGGCTGGTCATCCACAACGATGCACGGGACCACGGCGTTCATGGCGACCCTTCCCGAAACGTGTTATCAAACCACTGCCAACGCCACCTTGACAAGCTTGACACCGGAATGCTACGGATTACCGGGTTTCGGCCCCTTCGCTTTGGGATGGGGTTAGTGTCTCTTGGGTTTCGCGGTGGGCGCTTTGATCTGCTGGAGGACGGGGACGGCCTACAATCCATTATTACCCGAATTTCCAGGCCAATGGCGCGCCAACCGCTTTAGCAAGGGATCCAGCACATCTTCGTGGACTTACAGAGCAAGAAGCCGCACACATCGAAATACTACGAACTTTTCGCACTGGCGGCCGCGACACGTTACGCAGGAAAGCGGCCGAAGCTGGGATAACGGAAATGGACATCCTGTACGAATTTGTTGGTCTTCCCCATGCCCGCCCTGCACGGGCACCGTCAGGGCTTGCTGGGTATGGCCCGTATTAAGAAAAAACATGACCATGGTTTTGTGCGGTTCGACGCGTAATACACACGATATGGTTATAACACCGTTGTGGTCCATATGTCGGCGGTACACACATCCATTTACCGCATGAGCAGCCTAAGTAGTGGGACGGCAGAGCGGGGTATACATGCGGTATCTCATAAGTAAGCATATCATAAACATCTGGCGTCGACTTCGGCATCGACATCGGATGGTACGACGACTACAACAAGACCACCCTGTCCAACTCCGGCCCCGACTCCAACACCAACTTCGGACGATACGACGGTCACCATGTCCGACACCGGCTCCAACTCCAGCGTCGACTCCTGGTGGTATGACAGCTACAACACGACCACTTTGTCCAACTCTGGTGCTCGCTGCAAGGCGGGGAACAAATGTCATAAGAAATACCTTCACGCGCACGCTTCCCGCCCTCATTCCTCCGCCCGCCCTCCCCTCTCCCGAGGCGGGTTCCGACAACAGCTCCCAAGGAGGCTCTCAACACAATTTCGACGATAGCCCTACTGAAGGCTCCTACGGGATCTCCGCTGGAGCTTTCGATGGCAAGCCCATCTATGTAAGGCTCCACGATAGCTCCCATAACAGATCTGACTGGGGCCCTGACGCCGACCCTCCGACCTCAGGCCCGATTGCACTTCCGACTCCCGCATTCGACCTCATGAGTCTGGCCGAGATGTCCGAGCTCCTGGGGAGGAATATGGGGATGACAATTCGGAGGAGAAGCGAAACGATTTTGATCATTCTTGATCAACCGTGGGACTTTTCCTCTTTCCGACTCCCGCTCCGACCGATCTTCCAACGATTGATGCGTTGACGTTTGGCGTTTGTCTTCTGGGTGGACTTCCGATTTCGATGCTCTTATCTTGCCGACTCCAACTTCCGACACAAGCGCCAAATCGTTGATATTCATCGATGCCGACTCCGTCTTCCGACGTCGGCTCTGGATTATTTGTCAATGCCGATATTTTTCCGACTCTGGTTTCCGACACCGACTCCGAATCGATAAAATTTGTAAATGTTGTTACGACGGCCAACCATCCGACACTAAACTCTCCAAAAATAGTTCCGACTACATGGGTGTGGATTGGATTCGATTATGCGTCTTATCAGATGCAACGTCAAATTCGTCTTCAACGTTTGTGCAGACGGCCGTGCACCTAGAGTTTTGATGTTTGCGATGACGGGTCAACATGGTGCATGCGACATGTTTTCGATACAATGTCATATATTATTGTACGGTTGACACCATCTTGTGGGCAACGTATCGATGGAATTTCGAATCCAGGACCATCAAGTGGAAGATCTACGAACGGAGATGCAAACGGCAACACAACTACGCGGTTACCACATGGAACAACCGAATCGTTACAAGAACAACCACGACAACCGTCTACGGTCGGCCTTCCCCTCCTCAACGTCCCATCCTTACCCATTGATTAATTCCATCCCTATTCTGGCCCCTCGCCACTTCAACATTGGGCCAGACTCGTTGTCGCCAGGCAGAGCCGAATGCGAGCCGCCGCCCCAGCAGCCTCCTTCCAGATTCCCGCCCGCTGACGCTGAACACAATGACCTGACTCCAATCGGCGGCGTTCCGATCCCCAGCCCTTATGACCCCCGCCCGCCCGCCCCTCCCCCCGACGCTGACGAAGCTCCCCCGACGGCGGCGCAGGGCGGCAGGAGTACCGGAAACGACTCTGGGCCTCCTCGTGGGGCTCCCCAGGGCCCTACTATAAACGTTCCTCTTGCGGGACTGGACCTGCAAATTGAGAACGCTCATCCGACTTCCCTTGAAGAGAACAAGTTTCAAAGTCCGCTCAGACATCGGCAAAATGAGCAGTGACTCGGATGAGGAAGATCCCGACGACGACCCTCCAGTTCGAGATCCTATCGACGAACACAGAAAGCTCCCTCCACCTCCGCACGTTCCCACGTCGTTTCCCCCAGGGCCCCATGCCCCACCCTTTCCTGCCGCACCACGCCCACCTTTGGATCGCCATGCGCAATCGGGATTCCCAATGTACCCGCACTTGATGCCTCAATATAAAGCCTTGCCATTCGTGAATATTTGGCTGCGGCTCTTGGACCGTGTTCCAAAAGGGAAACATTTCGGACAATGTGTTTGTGGATGCGTGCCGCGCGCAACAATGATCTTTCGCACTTGTGCCTATTATTTGGGCTGCAACGGACAATGACGTGACGCGCCCTATGTTGGATTGGCTGGGCCTGATCATTACGCAAAAAGGACCTAATTTGATGACCCTGGCTGGGAATTTCACTACGTCCACAACTCAAAATATGTTTACCGCCCTCCGTAGTGCTATGAGGAGTACCGGCATCAACCACCATCGAGGTGTGCATGATTGGCTTCAGAACGAAGGTTTCTACGGCACTGGATCCGACTGTCGGAATGTTTTGGGCGGCCTTTCTGGGAAGATGCATCGCCTTGTTCAGATTGCCCGAAGTACGCTTTTACCTATCGCATGCCAATGCGAAATCGTACAGCTTCAGGAATTCTGGCTCCCCCGCGGGAGCCTCGTGTCCGCTGGCCACCAGGAGTAGCTCCTCGTGCAGCAAAGTGGGCAGACATTACGATGGTTGATTCGGATACCGACATGCACGTACCAACACGCACACTTCAAGAAATCCCTCGGTGCGTCCGGAATCACTTCCTACGGATCTTAACGCAAGTATTGGTGATAATGGACATGTCACATGAGGCACGTAATGGGGACGATCCTTCCCCCACTACTGCGTGGACTCTATTCATCTTACTGCCGCATGCACCGCGCAACCAGAAGGGGCGCGGCGGGTGAACGGGAATTGAGACAGCGCATCGCTTGGTTCGATTCGGGCAGGTGGGACAAATTGTTGGAATCTGTTCACAGAGCAAGTGCACGACCGAAGCCTCCCAACAAGAAGGTCGACCATGACAAACCAACAATTGATCGGACGGCCCGGTTGGTTCAAATGGGGGAAGTGAATCACGCTGCACGTGTACTTTCGTCTTCAGGACTGGCACCTGGATCAGAAGTCACCCTTCGCGAACTGAAAGACCCACGATTGCGACCAAAATATTTAGCATAATCTTTTCCAGACGGCGTGCATGATTTTCAACCAACGACTCCTGTTCTGTTTGACAGAGCCTTATTCGGGGAAGTCTTGCGCCAAACGCGAAAGGCTTATCTGCAGGATTGTGGGGTGCACGTTACGAGCATTACAAGATTTGCCTGGAAAATGGCAATGCTTTCGAAGCACTTGGGAAAGTTGCAGAACGGCTGGCACGAGCACAAATACCCCTTGCCATCCGAATGCTTTGCATATGTCATCACTCACAACACTAACTAAACCAGACAACCGGGTCAAGGGAATTTGGGCTGGAGACACTTTCCGCCGATTGGTTGCGAAGACGCTAGCGCGACAATTTGCCATGCCTTTGCAAATCACAATTCGCTTATCAATTTCGGTCTGTTTAACGCCAGCGTCGCGGATGCGGCAATTCATTTTCTGCGGTGCACTTCGGAAGCAAAACCACATAAGGTCATCATTCGCATCGATGGGCGGGTGCTTTTGACCACGTCAGCCGAACAAGGATGTTCGAGCAACTGATCAATTCCCCAACATTGCAATCGTTATTACCTTTCGGCCAAAAGTGGTATGGTCTTCAATCAAAACTGCTATGGCGGGATAATGCAGGCACGGCGTATACCATCTTGCAGGGGAACGGCGGAGAGCAAGGAGACGCACTTATGACAACTTTTAGTTTGACTGGTACTCCACGCAGCCTTGTGCCGAATCTGGAACAAATCCCCACCAAATGCGGAAATCGTCGCCTACCTTGACGATGTCTATGTGGTATGTAACCCTGAACATTTTGCACCCATACTACATTGCATTACCACGAAATTACTGCAGACATGCCGTGCCGATGGGGAACTCACAATATGGGGGGGGGGTCATGCCAAGGCCCTGCCTGGAAGCGTTGGCGGCCGAAGCACCAGCAGCGTGGCGATCCGACAAACCACTACCTGAACGAGGGATTAACATCTTGAGAGCACCATTTGGAAATCCTGCGTACGTTGCTACTACATTCGTGACCAAGTTTACTTCAAGAAACACGAAAATGCTTACATACTTACCGAAACTCTCCTCTTTGCAAATGGGTTGGTTACTCTCGTAGTATTCTGCCGTGCCCAAGCTCAACCATACATTGTGCACTGCGCCCCCCGAGATGGCCCATCTCCGGGCAAAAACACATGATGACGCAATACTGGACTCTTTCAAGCTAATCTTCAATGTGCTAGCACGCACCACGTGGGATGTGCATTTGCACGGAACAACCTGCGATAATTGGATCATGCAAACTACGCTACCGTTGAGATTATCAGGAATGGGGATACGGAGCGTACGCCGCACGAGCAGTGCTGCGTATTGGGCCTAGCTGGGCGGACGTATTGCCAGAACTTTTTCGTAGATTCTCCGACGCAAGCAACGCGATACTACATTGCCTTACGCAGTTGAACAACGCGGCACACCAGGATCCTTTGGTGGGACCCTTTTGCTTACGAAGTGCAGAATTGGGCGGGCGCCAGTGTGCAGCAGCAGGCATGGGCCGCCCGACCTGGACAGACCTAGCTCTAGGCATGCGAGCACCTGTTCTGGAAAACCACGAAAAAATACTGGGGGGACATGAACACGGATGGCAATACTACGCGTCGAAGCCATTGGGAACCGCAACGCTCGGACAATTGCTGCGTGATTTGGCACCTGCTGGAGCCAGACGCAACGCGGCATCTCCAATGGAAAGCGCGGGTTCATTCTTGCGTGAGGCCACTCGCTTCAATGTGGTTGCTAAATCAGTCCTACTACCCACAGTCTTACTATGGCAAACGATTTATTGCCATGTGCCGTGCGCCAGCGGTTGGGTATTATATCGTCGTGTCACGGGCCAAACCCGCATGGTCATGCTGGGTCAGCAAATGGGCATGGAAAGATACTACATACACGGTGTAAAGAATTGTTGCTGCATGGAGACAAATTTTCTAGGAAACCGGGGGAAACGTGCCGGACAAACATGTGAAACGATTGCTGCCTCGGACAAATGTGCTGGTACCGCCGCGCGACTTGCGACGACTGGATCTCGTGATTCCATGGTTTAATATCGATCATAACAGGCCGCTGTTTTGCGATATTACCTTTCTAAATCCTATTTCTCGGACAGGATAACCACGGCCAGGCACTAGCAACGAAAGCAGTACATTGCTCTCACCGGCGGAACACGACAATAATACGACATACCATGAAGTCCTCGAGATTGGGTTAGGTTCCTTGCTATGCTTAGGAGCCGAAATTTTCGGGAGGTGGGGGGGCCAACGTGCCCGTTTAGTCCCCGAGCTTGCCTGGGAACGATCCTGAGCCTGGAATGCCAGGATCCGGAAGGGGTGGATTGAAGTCTGCAACATCGGTGGTGGGGGTCGCTTGGAATCGGTCTGCACTCGGCCATACCACGGGCAAAACTGCGTGAGGAGGCTGACTTTCTTACCGTGCAGTTAGAACCCGCACCACCTGTTGCCGACCTTAACTGACGTCGTGTAATCTCTTCCCTCCTCCTCCTCCTTCTTCTCTTCCTGATCCGCCTCCTCCTCCTTTTGCTCTGCTTAGCGCTTCGCTTTTTCACTCCGGATGCCGTTTGCGTCCTGCGCTGTTTCACCGCCTTGCTGGTCGAAAGTTGGAGGCCGCCGAGGGCGCGCAGAAAAAACAACGCAATAAAGGAGACGGACAAATTGATAAACATAAGTGAGGGCCTCCTCGGATGTGTCTTGGGAATTGTCCAATAGAACCTTGAGATGTTTGGGGGGCATTTTGGGTGCGTTGGGGATCATTTTGAAGCCTCTCAGGGGCCGTCTAGGAACATCATGGGAACATTTTGGGCGACTTTTGGGGCCGTCTGGGTGCCTCTTAGGGCCCTATTAGGGCGCAGCTGGGGCACTCTTGGGTGCCCTCGGAACGCTCTTCAGGCCATCTTGGAGGACATCGATGAAACATTGTTTCTCAATTATCACCGCCATTCTAGACTGCCTCATCGCCTCTGGGGCCCCTCTTGGAGCGCTTTCGGGGCCGTCTTGGGGTTGTCTTGGGCCCCTCTTGGGGTTATCTTTTTAAGCATCAGAGGCCTGAAGCGAAAAAACGACAAACAGCACACATTGTTTCCCCGTAGGTTTTGGGAGGATTTGTGCCTCTTCGGGAAGCCACCTTGGAGCTCATCTTCGGCTTTCCGACGCGCTCTGTCGGAGATATTTTGGGCCGTCTTGGACGCTCCAACTCTTTGCGGGGGACTAAGGAGAAGCGTAAACCCTTCCCCCAAAGGGAAGAAAAGCAGATGGAAACCAACACTTGCTAGATTATCTATGCTTTCAACAAATGGTGGGATTGCATATTGCTGTATTTGTCAATGTTTTTCCACCCGTCCTTGGTTGGGCATTCGCTTTGACTGGAACACCGCAATCGCGTCTCCCTCCTCCCGCCTCCTCCATCCTCCTGCTTCTCCTCGCCGTCGCTGGGGGGCTGCGATCCGCGAAACTATCGCCATTTTCGAGGGCTGCTGGTGGGTCCAGCGGAGTGAGGCACCGCGCAGACCTGAGGTGAATCTCGCCGTCCCTGGGGGGCTGCGATCTGCGAAACAGTCGCCAATTTCAAAAGCTGCTGGTGGGTCCAGCGGAGTGAGGCACCGCGCAATCCTGAGGTAGACCTCGCCGTTCCTGGGGGGCTGCGATCTGCGAAACTGTCGCCACTCTCGAATGCTGCTGGTGGGTCCAGCGGAGTGAGGCGCCGCGCAGACCTGATGTAAACCTCGCCGTCCCTGGGGGGCTGCGATCTGCGAAACTGTCGCCATTTTCGAGGGCTGCTGGTGTGTCCAGCGGAGTGAGGCACCGCGCAGACCTGAGCGAGACCTCGCCGTCCTTGGGGGGCTGCGATCTGCGAAACTGTCGCCATTTTCGAGGGCTGCTCGTGGGTCCAGCGGAATGAGGCACCGCGGCACCGCGCAGACCTGAGCGAGACCTCGCCGTCCCTGGGGGGCTGCGATCTGCGAAACTATCGCCACTTTGAAGGGCTGCTGGTGGGCTGGCCACTTTCGAGGGCTGCTGGTGGGTCCAGCGGAGTGAGGCACCGCGCAGACCTGAGCGGGACCTCGCCGTCCCTGGGCGGCCATATAATCCTGTTGCTGCCCCGCCGACGTTTCAAGCCCCTTGCCAGCAGTTTCCTTGTGGACCTTGCGTCTTCCTCAATTACTCAGGGGTTCACTTAATTACTCATCGTGTTTCCCTTGATTGGGGACCTGCGAACCTCCCGAATGCCGCTCGCAGAAGTATATGCGTCCATGTCACGTCGCCGCATTTTCGTCAAATCTCCCAAACTACTCCTGCTCCGTATTGCGCAAGGGTTGGGTACGTCGCCAAGGTAAATTTCCCAACCCTCCTTGGTTGGGTATTCGTTTGAAATAGAGCACTGCTGTCGCGTCCTTCCTCCCGCCTCCTCCCTCCTCCTGCCCTCTCTTCGCCGTCGCTGGGGAACTGCGATCTGCGAACATGCCGCTACTCTCGAAGTCTCCGGGTGGGTCCAGCACAGTGAGGCACCGCGCAGACCTGAACGAGACTTCGCGAAACTGTCGCTAATTTCGATGGCTGCTGGTATGTCCAGCGGAGTGAGGCACCGCGCAAACCTGAGCGAGACCTCGCCGTCCCTGGGGGGTTGCGATCTGCGAAACTGTCGCCACTTTTGTTGGGTCCAGCGGAGTGAGGCACCGCACAGACCTGAGGTGAAACTCGCCGTCCCTGGGGGGCTGCGATCTGCGAAACAGTCGCCAATTTCAAAGGCTGCTGGTGGGTCCAGCGGAGTGAGGCACCGCGCAATCCTGAGGTAGACCTCGCCGTCCCTGGGGGGCTGCGATCTGCGAAACTGTCGCCACTCTCGAATGCTGCTGGTGGGTCCAACGGAGTGAAGCACCGCACAGACTTGAGGTAAACCTCACCGTCCCTGGGGGGCTGCGATCTGCGAAACTGTCGCCATTTTCGAGGGCTGCTCGTGGGTCCAGCGGAATGAGGCACCGCGGCACCGCGCAGACCTGAGCGAGACCTCGCCGTCCCTGGGGGGCTGCGATCTGCGAAACTATCGCCACTTTGAAGGGCTGCTGGTGGGCTGGCCACTTTCGAGGGCTGCTGGTGGGTCCAGCGGAGTGAGGCACTGCGCGGACCTGAGCGGGACCTCGCCGTCCCTGGGCGGCCATATAAAGCTGTTGCTGCCCCGCCGACGTTTCAAGCCCCTTGCCAGCAGTTTCCTTGTGGACCTTGCGTCTTCCTCAATTACTCAGGGGTTCACTTAATTACTCATCGTGTTTCCCTTGATTGGGGACCTGCGAACCTCCCGAATGCCGCTCGCAGAAGTGTATGCGTCCATGTCACGTCGCCGCCTTTTCGTCAAATCTCCCAAACTACTCCTGCCCCGCATTTCGCAGGGGTTGGGTACGTCGCCAAAATAATTTTCCAGACCCTCCTTGGTTGGGTATTCGTTGTATAGAGTACTGCTGTTGCGTCCTTCCTCCCGCCTCCTCCCTCCTCCTGCCCTCTCTTCGCCGTCGCTGGGGAGCTGCGATCTGCGAACATGTCGCTACTCTCGAGGGCTACTGGTGGGTCCAGCAGAGTGAAGCACCGCGCAGACCTGAGCGAGACCTCGCCGTCCCTGGGGGGTTGCGATCTGCGAAACTGTCGCCAATTTCGAGGGCTGCTGGTGGGTCCAACGGAATGAGGCACCGCGCACACCTGAGCGAGACCTCGCCGTCTTTGGGGGGTTGCGATCTGCGACACTGTCGCCACTTTAGAGGGCTACTGGTGGGTCCAGCGGAATCAGGCACCGCGCAAAGCGAATTTTCGCCGTCCCTGGGGCAACGATTTGCGAAACTGTCGCGACTTTCGAGGGCTGCTGGTGGGTCCAGCATAGTGAAGCACCGCGCAGACCTGAACGAGATTTCGCGAAACTGTCGCCACTCTCGAAGGCTGCTGGTATGTCCAGCGGAGTGAGGCACCGCGCAAACCTGAGCGAAACCTCGCCGTCCCTGGGGGGGCTGCGATCTGCGAATCTGTCGCCATTTTCGGTGGGTCCAGCGGAGTGAGGCACCGCGCAGACCTGAGCGAAACCTCGCCCGCCCTGGGGAGCTGCGATTTGCGAAACTGTCGCCGCTTTCGAGGGCTGCTGGTGGGCCCATCAGAGTGAAGCACCGCGCAGACCTGAGCGAGACTTCGCCGTCCCTGGGGGGGTGCGATCTGCGAAACTGTCGCCACTTTCGAGGGCTGCTGGTGGGTCCAGCGGAGTGAGGCACCGCGCGAACCTGAGCGAGACCTCGCCGTCCCTGGGGGGCTGCCAACTGCGAAACAGTCGCCGCTTTCGAAGGATGCTGGTGGGTCCAGCGGAGTGAGGCACTGCGCGGACCTGAGCGGGACCTCGCCGTCCCTGGGGGGTTGCGATCTGCGACACTGTCGCCACTTTAGAGGGCTACTGGTGGGTCCAGCGGAATGAGGCACCGCGCAAAGCGAGATTTCGCCGTCCTTGGGGCAACGATTTGCGAAACTGTCGCCACTTTCGAAGGCTGCTGGTGGGTCCAACGGAGTGAGGCACCGCGCAAGCCTGAGCGAGACCTCGCCGTCCCTGGGTGGCTGCGATCTGCGAATCTGTCGCCAATTTCGAAGGCTGCTGGTGGGTCCAGCGGAATGAGGCACCGCGCAATCCTGAGGTAGACCTCGCCGTCCCTGGGGGGCTGCGATCTGCGGCACTGTCGCCCCTTTCGATGGCTGCTGGTGGGTCCACCGGAGTGAGGCACCGCGCAGACCTGAGCGAGACCTCGCCGTCCCTGGGGGGTTGCGATCTGCGAAAATGTCGCGACTTTCGAGGGCTGCTGGTGGGTCCAGCGGAGTGAGGCACCGTGCAGACCTGAGCGAGACCTCGCCGTCCCCGGGGGGCTGCGATCTGCGAAGCTATCGCCACTTTGAAAAGCTGCTGGTGGGCTGGCCACTTTCGAAGTCTGCTGGTGGGTCCAGCGGAGTGGGGCACTGCGTGGACCTGAGCGGGACCTCGCCGTCCCTGGGCGGCCATATAATGCTGTTGCTGCCTGCCCCGCCGACGTTTCAAGCCCCTTCCCCACTCTCTTTTCGGACCTTGCGTTTTCCTTAATGATTCAGGGGTTCACTTAGTTACTCATCGTGTTTCCGTTGACTGGGGACTTGCGAACCTTCCGAATGCCGCTCGCAGAAGTAGATGCGTCCATGTCACGTCGCCGCCTTCTCGTCAAATCTCCCAAATTACTTCTACCCCGCATTACGCAAACATTCGGTACGTTGCCCAAATAATGTACGGTTTGATTTCTTGAAATCCGCCGACCCCCAGAGGCGCGTGAGGAAAAGTGGCCGACTTTGCCCAACATTGACCAACATGGACCCATACTCCTCTCCCCGCCCTGATATCCCCACCCCAAAAACCTCTGCTGTTGGGGCCGCCCCCCGCCCGCACCAGACAATGGTACCCCCACCCCGCCCCCGGCCCCCACCAAACAATGGTATCCCCACCCCAAAGACCGGCACCTCCCACCACGCCCCCACCACGCCCCGGCACCCCCACTATGGAGCATTTGTTCTTGGGACCCCCCACCCCACTATTTCTCGCCCAAAACCGACCGACCCCCCACCACGCCCCCACCGCGCCCCAGCACCCCCACCCCATGGAGCATCTGTTCTCGGAGCCCCCCACCCTACCATTTCTCGCCCAAAACCAACCGACACCCCCCACCACGCCCCCACCACGCCCCGGCGACCCACACCCCATGAAAGCATCTGTGTCTTCGGACCCCCCCAACCCCACCATATGTTCTCCCCACCACGCCCCCGGACCCCCACCCCATGGAGCTCTTTTCTTGTGACCACCCACCATTTCTCTCGCTCAAAAACCGATCGACACCCTTCGCCGCGCCCCACCACGGCCCAGCACCCCCACCCCATGGAGCATCGATTTCTGGTGATCCCCCACCCCACCATTTCTCGCCCAACCCGAACCGACACCGCGCCCCCACCACGCCCGGCCGCCCCCACCACTCCCATGTGAACATCTTGTTCTTTGGACCCCCACACCCATCATTTTTCGCACAAACCCGACCGAACACCCCTCACCACGCCCCCACCACCGCCCCGGGCAACCAGCCCACCGCATAGGCAGGCGAATCTGTTCTTGAGCTCCCACCCCGCCAATTTCTCCCCCCAACCGGGGCGCCCTCCATACCGCGCCCCCCACCACGCCCCGGCACCCCCACCCCATGGAGCCTCTGTTCTAAGGACCCTCCACCCCACCATTTCTCGCCCAAAACCGAGCGACACCCCCCACCACGCCCCCCCCACGCTCCGGCACCCCCACCCCATGGAGCCTCTGTTCTAAGGACCCTCCACCCCACCATTTCTCGTCCAAAACCGACCGACACCCCCCACCACGCCCTGGCACGCCCACCCCATGGAACCTCTGTTCTAAGGACCCTCCACCCCACCATTTCTCGTCCAAAACCGACCGACACCCCCCACCACG
>CAUYUJ010007114.1:487370-522659 GCA_963575745.1 Prorocentrum cordatum
TGGAGCATCTGTTCTTCGGACCCCCCGGCCCAGCATTTCTCGCCCAAAACCGACCGACAGCCCCCACCGCGCCCCGGCACCCACCCCATGGAGCATCTGTTCATGGGACCTCCCGCCCCAACATTTTTCGCCAAAAACAGACCGACACCCCCCACCACACCCCCACAACGCCGCGGCACCCCGACGCCATGGAGCATCTGTTCTTGGGACCCCCCACCCCGCCATTTCTCGCCCTGTTCTTGGGACCTCACACCCCGCCATTTCTTGCCCCAAAACGACCGACCCCCTCCGCCGCGCCCCGGCCCCCCCCACTCTGGGGCATTTGTGCTTGGGTTCCCCCGACCCAGCATTTCTCGCCGAAAACCGACCGACACCCCCCACCACGCCCCCACCGCGCCCACCCCGCCCGCCATTTCGCGCCCAAAACCGACCGACGCCCCCCGCCGCGCCCCGGCACCCCCACCCCATGGAGCATCAGTTCTTGGGACCTCCCACCCCACCATTTCTCGCCTAAAACCGATCGACACCCTGCGCCGCGCCCCCGCCACGCTCTGGCACCCACCCCATGGAGCATCTGTTCTTCGGACCTCCCACCCCGCCATTTCGCGCCCAAGACCGACCGGCGCCCCCCGCCGCGCCCCGGCACCCCCACCCCATAGAGCATCTATTCTTGGGACCTCTCACCCCACCATTTCTCGCCCAAAACCGACCGACACTCCCCGCCGCGCCCCCACCGCGCCCCGTCCCCCCCACCAGGTGGAGCATCTGTTCTGGGGACCCCCCCGCCCCACCATATCTCGCCCAAAACCGACCGACACCCCCCACCACGCTCCCACCCCATGGAGCTTCTTTTCTTCTTGGGACCCCCCAAGCCAACATTTTTCGCCCAAAATCGACCGACGCCCCCCGCCAGGCCCCCACTGCGCCCCGGCACCCCCGCATACTCCAACACGCGCCAATATGGCTGCTCGCGCCATTGAAGTGGCAGCGCCCAAAAAGAAAACAAACAAGTTCGGGCAAAGATATGTGGTCCGCCACTCTTCTACGAATAGAACCGCGCGACGCCCAATAACCTCGTGGGTCTTCCTCCTCCTCCTCCTCCTCCTCCCCCCCCTCCACCTCCTCCTCCCCGTCCTCCTCCGGCTTCTCCTCCTCCTCCTCCTCCTCCTCCTCCTCCCCCTCTTCCCCTCGCCGCATCAGTTCTTGCCCCGAACCGACCGATGCTCCCCACCACGCCCCAGGACCATGCCCCCGCCGCGCCTCCCACCACGCCCCGGCACGCCTGCCCCATGGAGCCTCTGTTTCAAAACCCCCCACCAAAAATTTCTGCCCAACACCCCGATGCCCCCCGCCATGCCCCCCCCGCCCCCCATCACGCCCCGGCACCCCCACCTCATGGAGACTCTGTTCTTGCGACCCCCCACCCCACCATTTCTCGCCCAAAACCGACCGATGCCCCCCGCCATGCCCCCCGCTATGCCCTCCACCGCGCACCCCATCGCGCCCCCGCGCCCCCGCCCGCCCCGCTGGAGAGCCCTCCCCACCCCCCCTGCGCACCTCCCCTGCAGAGACCCCCCCCACCCCCCCCCCCACCTGCAGAGCGGACCTCCTCTCTGCAGCCCCCCCCCCCGCCCGCTGCAGAGCGGACCCGCCCCCCCTGCGCCCCCCCCTCCCACCTTCTGCAGAGCAGGCCCGCCCTCCTGCAGCCCCCCCTCCTCCAGAGCGGACCCTCCCCCCCTGCAGAGCGGGGCGCCCGCCTTCCCTGCAGCCCAGCCCCCCCCGATGCAGAGCGGACCCCGCTCCGCGCAGCACCCCCCCTGCAGAGCGGACGCTCGCGGCCGCCCAAGGCTGCCGGGTGAGCCATGACAAGGGGAAAATCCCCTCCCTCCTCCGCCAGCCCTCAATCCCTTCTCCTTGCAGATAACCTCTCGTTGTCGCACCGCGAGACGTGTGCTCGAGGCGGGCCGCGCATTTCGTCGGAGACCTCCTACCCATTTATGATTTTGAAGCTTACAGGTTTGCAACAGCTGCACGGATGGAGGGCGGCCCGGCAGACGACCCCAGCGTTTCGCCTGAGACATCATCGCCATTTCTGACCCTCAACTTAACAGTGTGCCACAGTTCCACTGATGGAAAGCGGTCCATTTTCAAAATGGGGCTCTCGCCCTGGCGCCGCGCACATTCGCCTCCGCGCCGCGCGCATTTTCAAATGGGGCTCCCACCATCACCAGAATCATCATGGTCATCACCATCATCGTCATCAACACCACAACCAACAACATCATCATCGTCTCCCATCATCAACATAATCGTCGTCATCGTCATCGTCATACTCGTCAACAAGTTCCACAATACCCTCATCATCAACACCATCACCAGCACCATCATGAGCATCGTCATCACCATCATCGCCGTCATCGTCACCCTCGTCATAACCATCGTCGTCGTCATCGTCTTCGTCAACATCATCTTCATCATCATCCTGATCATCATCTTGCGGAGCGCCCCGGATCGGCGGCACTGGCCGGAGGCCACTACAATATCACTTTCGGCGTCTTCTGCAAAATGGTTTCCCCTCCCCGGGAAACGCGACCCGCTCCTTCGTCGCCGTCGCACACCCATGAGTGCACGGTCCCCACGCGTCCGCGGAGCAAGTACCTGTCCTCGCTGCGATCTATGTGATCGGTGAGGGCCACGGGCATTCCCTCCGCAATAGGCAAAAACCCATGCAGGTCCCCGCTCTCCTTGTCGTGGCGCTGCAGCCAGGCCATTTTTTGGCGTGGCAAATCCGGCCGCTCGTGCAGCGCGTCCGGCGTGGGGGTGTCGCGCGCAGGGGTGTGCACCATCGGCTTCTCGTGCAGTCGGGCGTACTGCGACGCTCGGAGTTTGTTTACCTCATACTTCACGTCGTTGTTCGGGAACACCCTGGGGGCGCACCGAAACTTCGCCGTGTGCATGCGCGGGTCATCTGCGCCCGCGATGACGAGACGGCGCCGTTCGCGCTCATGCCTGCACTCCCCACATTCCTGTCTGCGAATATCCTTGGGGGTCACTGATCGCTGACGGTGTGCTCCGACGGCTTCCTTCTGCGAGACCCCTGCGCCGTCGCCCAAGGCCCGACATCTCGCGCTCCCACATCCAACCTGACCCTGGAGCCAACTCCCCGGGGCACCAATATCACGCCCGTGCAAAAAGGCATGCGTGTCTTCCGTGAGGGCTCCTCTGCGGAACTCCTCTTGCGCGGATTTCAGCCAGGCATCGTCGCAGCGCTTGCGCTCCGCGAGCTCCGTCACTCCCTGCGCGCCTCCCTGGCCGCCCCCCCCCATATGAGAGCTTGTCCATGTAGCGCTGGCGGGGGCGAGGTGTGCTTCCGAGCCTTCGCGATGCGGTCGGTTGGCACGTCTGCGAGGGACCCTCCGTCCGGAGGCGCCAGCTGCCAAACATCTCCGCTCAGCGCGACGTTCAGGCCGCCGAAGGGCAGCGGCGCTCCGTCTTCCCCGCGCTTCTGGGTGCCCACGCCCCGAATAACGCTGCGAAGCTTCTGGGCTACTTCGGCGAACAGCCGGGCGCTGACCACGCTGATCTCGTCGATGAACAACCGCCTCCACTGCAGAACTCGCTTCGCTGTATCGTACTGATGTCGCGCATCTTCCCCCTTCTCGTCGCCGCGCCTCGCGGCGGGAATGCCGCAGGCGTGATGCATGGTGTCTCCGCCGAGCAGCTGCGCCGTGACTGCCTGGAAGTCCGTGATCTGAAAATGGACGCGAATCGTCAATTTCATTAGGTCTTCGAACAGCTCCTTCCGCAAAATACGCAACACGTGTGATTTCCCTGTGCCGGGCCCTCCGTGCACACACCAACGCAGCGGGTCACCCGTGCCCACGCCCCCTCGCGCCTCCCCGTCCAGCTCTTGCATCCCCCTCTCTGCTACCTGCTTCGCCATTTCGAACTGCTTCGCGTTGACAGCGCGCCGGCCTGTGTCTTTGTCAGTCCTGAACTCCAGCTCTCTGAGCCACTCTGCCACCTGACCTGATGTCGCCCCTGCCTGCGCCTCCACCTTCCCGCTACCTTCCTCCGCCGCCACTCTGTCGGCCATTGGTTTCTCCTTGTTGCGCGACGCCCTTGCTGCGGCCTGCGCGGCTTCCAGATCACAGCTGGCGGCTTTCGGCCACGCGCTTCGGACCTCACTGAGCAACTTTTCACTCGGGCGCTGGCCCCACCCTTCCTGGGCCACGGCCATGCCTGCTTTTGAATTCTCGTAATGGGAACATCCACCCCGACCACCCTCCGGCCCCCCGTCTTCTTCTCCACTACTGCTGTCACCGTCGCCGTCGTCCCGCTTCCGACCGCCGACGCGTGACTTCAGAGCCTCGTCCAGCTGGTCGAATCCAACCTCCAATTCTGCGTCGCTCACGTCCTCATCACTCCGTGCGTCCTCATGCTCCGCATCCCTCGGACGCACGCGATACACGCTCAGGAAAATGCCCGCGTACCGCGCAGCCTCTTCCGACTGCACTCCGCCGTCCAACCGCGACACCATGGCGCCCACCCACGTTTTCGAGCCCCGCCGCAGTGCGCCTGCGAACACCACCTGGTCGTCTGCCTCTGACTGTCGCAGCGCCAACGGGTGGAAGTAGGATATAACAATCCGCGCGGATCGCTCAGATTCTCCATTTCGGCTGCGAGGCACCAGAGCCCCGAAAAATGTTGGCGCCAAAGGCCTCTTGTTCCTGACAAGCACCCACGTGTGCCGCAGATGCCGGCCGGCATCCGTCAGTGTCTAGAAAGGCTACCCAATCCTTTCCTGCGTCGCCCTTCACCATGTAGTCCACCCCAGGCACTAGCTCTTCCGCCTGCTCCTGATTCCGACCCCACTCCTTCACTTTCTGCTCCCCTTCCGCTGTCAAGACCGCGTGTTGCCTGTCCCGATCGGCTTTCGCGCCCCTGATACCAGTAGGGTACGCCGCGAGCACCGGCCTCAAATGCGTGGCGAACTCGCACGGCGACCAGTGCCACAAGCCGTCCCGCTTCGGGCGAAGTCCGTACAACATGGCCACGTCCCTGATAGTGACTTTCCGGCGCCTCGGGTTTCGAATGTCCACCTCCGCGAACTGCGCTTTGCGCCCTCCGGTTGTGCCGTCGGACAGCCCCTCAACCGCCTCGACGAATTCTCGTCCGTAGAAACTGGTCGTCTCAAAGGTCTTGATCGACTCTGCCGAAGTCACATCGTTATCCGTGGGATACGCTCGGAGATTCGCGCGCTCCACCTGGCCGCGAACGATGCCCTTCCTGTAGGCGTCGCTCATGATGCGCGTCGTCATCCGCTTACCGACGTAGTTCGCGTTCTCCCCGCGCAGCTGCCGGCTGAGCTGCTCGATCCCTTTGGCGCGCTCGCGGACTTCGTGGAAGTCCATGGACTGCCGTTTCGTGCAGTAATCACACGCGTACCCTGGCTGGGCGTCCTGAGCCATCTGGACCACCTTGATGATAGCTGCGTCTTTTTGTTTCTCCACGCACCCTTTGCCGCGCGTGCAGATCTCGCTTGTGATCGGCAACCTGTGCGGCAGCTGCGCGGCCTCCGCTCCTGCCAGATTCTTATTCAGGCCGTCTGGGGTGACGCGCGCTGAGTATTCCTGACGGCAAACACGGCGCTTGTACTCCAACGACTCTTCTACAAACGCCCGCCCCCATCCGTCCGCATTTTTCCAGAGGAGTTCGAAGATTTTGTCCAGCGGCGTGTGCTGGTGCAGACGCTGTGCGAACACCTAGCAGTGCGCATGGAGCGCACCCGTCGACTTCTGCGCTTCGATGGAGACATAGCACGCGTCCACCCTGCCGAATATATCCTGGCACGGCGACATTTGCTCACTATGGTTGCATCCTTGGCAATTCGGACAAGTGCGCAATCCGAAAAGATGCCGCATCGTCGCGTCCACAATCGCACGGAAGCCTTCCACGCTTGCCATCGGATCCCGGGCGAGTGTCTTCCTGCGCTCCGCCCAGGAAGGCGCTTGCGGCAAGATCGCCGCCGGCGGTAGTTCCAAGCGCACATCGTCAGTCTCTGGAGCGACCTGCGGCCACTCCCGACCACCAACTGCCCGTGACGCAGCCGCGTCGCTCGCCGCATTGTGGACGGGGTCACGACGTCGCGTGCGCGACAACCGGACCATGATGAGATTGTGCCCTTCACCGGGAAAGAAAATCACGAACATCGGCACACCGTACCGTACGCGGACCGCGTAGGTTTGGAACCGCATGACCCGTCGTGTTTCCTGCGTCCCTGGAAGCCGCCGAGACGGGTGCTCGATGTTCGCGAGCAACTTGTGGGCAACTCTACCGAGTCCCGGGACGTAGCGCACTTTCGTCATGTCTCCCATCACTTTCTGCTTCTTACCGTTCCCGTCCTGGTATTGACCCGCCAATGCACGGTAGATCTGCTTCGCGCCTTCGCTGATCTCCTCGGGCGTGATCTGCGCGTCCACGTCTTTCGGGTTCGCGGATACGCACGTAAACCACGTCCTGCTCAGGTTCACCGCCGAACGAAATACCAAGTTCCACGACGCGAACCCGAAGTGCCAATCGCGCGACAACTGACTCTCTACGCGACGACTCAACATGCGAACCCACAGCGGCATCTCCACCCGTGGGGCCTCTTCAGAACGCCGGTACAGTGGGCGCTTCAAGAACGCCGGCATGTCGGGCATGCCTGTACAATACTTGGAAATGAACGCAAACGCAACGCCGAAATACCACGGTTCGAATTGATCCATCATTGTGTTCCCCGTACATACCCGCAAACGATCCACTCGTTCGTTCATCTCCAGCGCCTCCGTCACCAATCTCACCTCTTCCCTCTCTGTCGCCGGTGGGGCGTCGGGCTTCTTTTCGGGCCCGCGTGCGCGCGTGCGTTTCACTCTGGGATCTTCATTCTCCGACTCGCAATCGCTGTCCTGCGTGCGCTCGCTGGTTCCATCTTGCTCGCACTCTGGCGAAACCCTCTGTGCAAAACTTCGTAAGGCTTCCACGCGTTGGGCATTGATATCCCCGTCGTCGAAGCTGCTCTTCTCAAAGGCCACGGCGTTGCCTTTCGTCGCTCCCAGGATCTCCGCTTCTTCCTTCAGCCCGTCCGGGCGCGGAACTGGCGTCGCTGCTTTCTGCATCTGTATCTTGTCCAGCGCGTCGTCCAGAGGCGCCAGACACATGATCTCGGGCGGCACATCATGCTCAGGAAGCTCCGTAGCCTTCTTTCGCACCTCTTCCATGCACACGTGCTGATACGCTCGGTGCCCACGCATCTTCGCCCCCTCGATCAGCCTCACGACTACTTCCCGACGGACCAACGCCTGGTGTACAAACTTCGCCATGCTCTCTGCCGTATCGTCATCGCCTCCCGACTTCAAAATCACCGACACTATGTCTGCCAGTTCGACGCCAGTCCGTGGCAGCGACGGCGGCCTCTCCTTAGACGCGTTTTCCTCGAAGGCGGTCAGTTGCGCAAGCATGTCCGTCCACGGCATCGGGAAGGACGTCGCGTTCCCGCGAGCAGCCATCCGCCGTGCGTTGCTCCCCACCTCCATGTCAAACGACCGTTCGTTCCGATGCCGCTTCTCCAGTGTGAAGCACACCATCGACGTCACGCACACGGATGCACATATCATCTCGAGCAGCGTTGCATTTCCTGCGAACAGCTCTTCCGGCGAGTAGAACATCATCATGTCATTCGCTAGCGCTGCAGGTGGCACGGCCGCTTCTCCTCTCGGCCCAGTCATGCCCCTTCGTCATTCCGTGCGCAGCGGCGCCTCGCAACACTCGCGCACCTCATCACCTTCGTGCCAGCTTCAGCTTTCCGTGCTGCAGCGCACGTCTTCGGGGCAACACAGCACCTCTAGGGGCCCATCGACCGACTTTATCGTTGCTTGCCAATCTTCGAACTCATCCGCGTGGTCCCGCAGATGCACGTCGCTTCCGACCTGACCGTGCCGCTCCACATAACTGTCCACGGACATGTGCTTTTTGACGAACGAGCCAGGCAGTCCGAATATGCCCTCCGAATTCGGCGACACCTTCTGCCACGCGATTGGATTCCCCTAGCGACCTTCCACGTGAGGAAATTTCCGCGCGCACACCATGCACGCCAGAGAGCACGCATCGTCCTCCCCCAACCCTTCGGCATATTCACGGAGACATCGCCGGTCAATGGCAAGCGCGGCGAGAGGGGCTCCTTGACGTACTTCCATGCCAAGACTTCGTTGTACGCAGACAAGTAGCGCGACGCTTCGCTCTTCTCGTCTTCGGTAGAAAAAGCCAACCAGCGAGTTTGCGACGTCCTCCAGCTGCGCGCGGTGTTCCTGCAGCAGGCGGGCGCGCAAGTCTGCATCCGAAGCTCCATGCCAATGGCAAGACTCCCCGTCGTCCTCCGACCGACGTTTCAAAGCGCAGTGCTTCCTCGGCAACTCTACTGCTCCGACCGATTCCGGGCCTCCGCCACACAAGGCAGCTCCATTCGCCGAGACAGCGGGCAACGTGGGTGCGTCCTTCACGTGCTCTGTCGCGACCCTTTCCAAAACCTGCCCCCTTTCCCGTCGCGGGTCGTCAAACACGTTTGCAGCGCGAACCCGATGCACGTGGCCTGGCGCGTCTGGCTTACCTTCGCCATCGCCCTCTTGTGGAGCACCCGTGCCCGACGTGGCGTGCGCGGCCACCGGTGTGCCACCCGTGCCGGTCGGGCCATCGGCTCCCCGCGCCGCGGCGTCACCGGGCCTCGTCTTCTCTGAGATCCGCGGTCGCTTCGCCCTCGTGCCGCTCTCGGTGCCCTCGGTGTGCGTCACGCAGACCCCCCCCCGTTGCGGGTCTTGGGAAACGACGTGCCAGGCGCGGCCATCTGCGCCTCCTCCCCCACGCTTCGCCACGCTGGTCTGTGCGTCGGGCGCGCAATGTCCGCCCCGGTGTGATTGTATACCTCGAGTGCGACGACCTTCGCCTCAGCACGCACCTCCTCCACGCACGGCCACATGCCGAGAGCGGGCCCTTCCCCCTCGAGCTCTGCTCGGGTGAACGACACAGACCCTCCCAAGCCGTTCGCCCTAAGGAGCCCGTCAAAACGGGAGTACGTCCGGAAGATGACCTGGTCGGGCAGCTCTACCCCTGCCGTGCCATATCGAGACAATGCGAATCGCATGATCTCGCCAGCATGGACACCGTGTCGGAGCTCACCCTCGTGCGACTCCAACGCCATCCATGCATCTCCGACGGCCCGCAGATGATCCATGAACGCTTCGCAGGCGACACGGCGCCCCTCCTCTGACGCCAGCTCCTGATCACACCATCCCAAACGGACCAAGAGCTGCAAGGTACAGTCTGCCAGGGAAGCGCCAATTCCATGTCCGAGACCGCAGCCCACGCGGCGGCCTGATCGTGCCATTGCTTCCGCTCGCTCGTCGTCGGTCTTCGCCTCGAACACCAACGCCCCCATCAAGAACAACGTGAATTTTACCGTGCGGTCTTCGACCGCGCGGCGCCGATCCTCCATACCTTGAGCGGCCAGCAACTCACTCCGCGCAACGTCCCACCCTCGCCACTCGCGTGCCCATTTCTCTCTCATGACACGCAACAGCGGCTTTGTGTCACCCCGCGCTCTCCACAGAGGCGCGCGCAGCTCAGTTGGCACGAAGTCCAGACCCGGAAACATCCACGCTTCGGGCTCTTCACTCGCACGCCGCAGGAGACGTAAGGCGCGCCCATCCGCTTCTCGGATGACGCGCCCCGGAGCCAGGAGATCACCGGGAAGGATATGCACTGCTGGCTCACGCCCCGGCTTTGCGGCCGCGCCCTCCATGATGGGCCTTTGCGCGTTGTCGCCCACTGCAGCTCCAGCTGCGTTGACGCCGTCTCCTGCACGCCGACCGCCGCACTCGACCCCATCGCTGAATTGTCCCCCCTTCCACGCAGCCACGAGCCACTTCGACCCCGCCCGACTACTATCCCCGACGCTGCTCGCGCTGCCGCCGTGCCGCCCACGTGCCCCCATCCCGTTCGCATCCATGCGCGGCGGGGACGGCGTCTGTCTAGGGGATTTCGGTGCACCTGGGTCCAAAATTAAGCCTCCACGCGCGGCCGCACCGTCTTCCCAAGTGCCGCGTCGTGTGCTCGATGTCTCCTCCCTCGATGGCAGTGCCTGAGATGTGGTTTGCACCGTGTCAGATGCATCGCGCCATCCGGTCTTGTTCTTCAAGGCATCCGCATTCGTGCGCAGAGTTGGCGTAACCGGCGACGGGGGCGCAACGCCCGACACGCGTGCCAAGCGTTCGTAATGTCCTCGCACAGCGCTCCTCCCCAGCGCAGCGTTAACACTGATGACAATGATATCCGCCCAGGGGCCCGCAGGTAAGACATACTTGTGCAGCCGAAAAGCTGCGCGACAATGCACGCTCTCCTTCCGAACCTCCCGCGCTATTACTGCGCTCAGACTTGCGCACTCGCGCAACAGCAACAGCGCCGAATCACTCGAGTAATATCCATCTGAACATAAGGCCTCCAAATAACAGGGGTGCACAAGAGCGAAAAGTTTTCGAATGGCTCTTGCACCGAAGCGGACTCCCCAGCGTCGACGGTGGGAGCGCGCGCGTTGGCCGCCTTCACCACCTCGACTAATTCACCAACTCCAGCGCTCAGCGCTCTTTCCACATCTGAGTCCTGCATCTCTGCCACCGTGTTATTGACGTGCCTCAGAAAAACGTCCAGGTTGTTCATGCCGAAGTATTCCACGATGCCGCGGCAATAATGCTGTCCAGGATCTGTGTCTGTGCTGACAACGTCGAGCTTCCAATGCCCGTCTTCGTCAAAGCACTCGTAGTCGCCGAGGATATCCATGTGCGTCAGCAGCGGGCGAAGGAAAAGCTCTTCCATGTCGCACCCGCAAACATGTCTCAGCGCATTTGCAACGTCGCGGCGTTTCCGCTCAAACTCTGCCAACGTGGCATCCTCTTGCTTCACGGCGCCGCAACAGGCATTCAAGACACGTTTCTGCCCTTTCACCTTCTGCCGCTCTCTCTTTTCTTCGGCCAGCATGCCCAGAGCCCGATCATTGCGATCAACATACTGTTGCGCCTGCAGCTTGATCACATGCTTCCACGCCGAGTTCATCAGATCATCCAGCACATCAGAATTGCGGCACTTTCGTCGCACTTCCTCTGCAGTCTCGCCGAGCGTCCGTCGTAAGAAACCTTTGGCATCGGCGTGCCGCGGGCCATCTGCGCCGGGCTTGCCGCAGGTGGGAAGCTTTCGATGCCGACGATGTCCCAGTGCCCGCGCACTATCGGCACAGTCCGGCCCGTCACCCATGATGAGAGGGCTCCCGTCATACTGCAGCCTACCACTCGCGCTCGTGCTACTGCTTGTCGCCGGCGCCACCTTTTGGCCGCCACGGCTGGCGCCAGCCGCGTGACGTTGCCAGAGGGCCTGCACTGGATCTCCCTCCACCCCGTTCAACGAACCGTGCCCGCGTGCGACGCGAACTACATGTCCTTCGGACAACCAAACGGCCGACCCGACGCGGCGGCCATCCGCTTCTCCCAGCCGCCACCTCCTCAGGGCTCCCTCCTCCAAGAGATCCGCGACGTGTCCAGCCTCGTACACCCATGGAAAGCTTTTTGCTGGCAGAGCCACCGCTTGACGGCGTCCACGTTCTGTGCGCCCACCGGGCCCGACGCGCCCGCCCCCGACCATGCATGATTGGCGCACTCTCTCGCAAAACGCCGCAACGCTTCTCGACGCCAACGACCGCGCTGCATGCGCGCTACCGCATCTTGCAAGCACTTGTTCTCCCAGGGCCCCACGGTTGCTTCATCTTCCGCCAGGGTCGCCACAGAGGTCGTCGGTGCGCACGTGGCGTATACCGTCCACGCGACAACCGCCAAGAGCATTCCATCACCAATGGTCTCGAAGGGCACGCCGCTGCTCCTCGCGCATGTCGCGACGCCCTCGCTGCGCGCGTCGTTGCCCCCACCCTGCCGGGGCACCTTTCTGTTCGCGCCGCTCCCTGGCGAAAGACGCACGCGCGCTGCGCGGGCGCGCCCCGCGCGGCGTGCTTCGCGGCCCGACGCCCGCGTCGCGATGCGCCGCAACCCTGTCGGATTCGAAGCATGCCCGAGCCCCGCAAAAAGGATTGTGCGCAACGCGTCGAAGAACGAGGCGTCGACGACGTGTGCCGTCTGCCGTCCTGCCGAAATGTGCCGACGTGGTGAGTTCATCGCCGCCGTGCACGTGCTTCGCTTCCGGACATCGCCCGTCCGCCCTGCGGGGCTCCCCAATTCGCAGGCGCTGCCTCGTAAAGCACCAATCGGTTGCCGGTGCCACCTGGGGTGCATGATTCGCTGCGTTCTGCATTTCCCACACTGCAAGCACGGCGTCCAGAATCGCCCCCCTCATTACCTCCGCATATGAGGGGAAGGAGGAGGACGACGACGGTAAAAGAGAGGGGGGGGGCTGAGAGGGGGGGGGAGGAGGAAGAGAGCAGGAGGAGAAGGACTGACTGGCTGACTGCCTATGAATCGGACCCAATGTGTGGGTACCCCACAGAGCTGGGCCTCTCACTCGTGCCGAAGGGGCGCACGCGTCAAAAAACGCACTGGGTCTATGAGCAATCGACTCCCGCGCCCGTCGGGCTGGCGGAGGCGGAGCGCCTCCTCCTCCTACTCCTCTTCCCCCCCCCCCAAGAAACCAAGGCTTGGTATAGTTTTGAGGGTTGAGGGGTTCAAAAAAAAACCGGCCGCAAATGAACCCCTTGTGGGGTTTCTGGGCCCCGCGCCCCGCCGAGCGCCGGACTGACTTGTTTTTCCACGTTGCATTCGGCCGTGGCGACGAGGGGTGCCCCTGAAGGCCAGGGAATCTGGGCCCCTGATCCCTGGTGGGCTCTGGCACCCCCCCCGACGTGCCCGCATTTTCTAACCCTGGAACACTCGCGAGCAATGCTCACGAGCAGCGCGGCTCTATTCGCCGCCTGTCAATTCAGGTTACAGGATCTGTACTTTTGGCAGCGCCAGAAACTGAAAGTGAGGCCACGCATGCACGCGGTGGGCGTATGGGAAGAGGCCATGCGGCACGAGGCAAACCAGGGCGCCCTGTTCCCGCGCGGCATTTCTCGCCGCCGAACAAATAAATATAGTGCAACTGCTCCCTCTCGATCGTGGTGTCCTGAAGACGTAGATTGCAGCATGGGCCTCGTCTCGCGTTGCATTCGCTCCTCCAGCCTACCCACCCGCCCCATTGGCAGCGACTGCCCTCCTCCCTCCTCTTCCTCCCTCCTCCTCCCCCTCCCGCTTCCCCCCTTCTGCTCCTCCTCCTCCCCCTCCTCGCCCTTCCCCTACCCCTACTCCCCCCCTTTCCTCCCCCTTCCCCCGCTCTCTCCTCCCGGGGCCACGCTCTCCTCCACAATTACTCAATATGAATACTACTCTCCCTCTTCCCCCGATGGCGGCCTGAAAGTAGCCGACCCCCCCCCCCGCGTCATTTTTTTTTTATTATTTACACACAAGATTCCCGGGAGTTGGGTTTTCGCCTGCATTTTTTTCAAAATGCTGCTCTCGCCGAGGCGCCGGCCTCATTTTCGGGCCCCGCTCGTTCCGAATCGTGCTCCCGCTGCAGCGCTGGCCTCAATTCCGATCTTCCACTGGTTCCGAATCGTTCTCCCGCTGCAGTGCTGGCTTCATTTCCGCGCTTCCGCCCGTTTCGACTCGTGCTCCCGCTGCAGCGCTGGCGTCATTTCCCGCGCCGTGCCACAGCGCACGCGCGCACGCGCGCACACCACCACCATCACCATCACCACCACCACCACCACCACCACCGCCAGCACCAGCACCAGCACCAGCACCAGCACCAGCACCACCACAACCGCGCACACACGCGCGCACGCACGCACGCGCACCACCACCCACTAGTCCGAGGATAAAGAAAATCAGCGCCATGGTAAGGGATGGGAGGGGGGGGTGGGGCGTCAGATATGACGCGCGCGCGCCTAGCTTGCCCCCCCCCTCCTCCTTCCGCCGCCCCCCCCCGTGCTCTGCGAGGCAACTGCCGTGCTCATTGGCAGCCCGTTGGAAGCAAAACAGGAATGAAAGCCTACTCGAACGCAGCGGGCGGAAGCGTCGCGCGCTCGCCTGGGACCCAGCGCATTTTCGGGGCAAAGGAGGGGCGAGGGCGGGGGGCCCAAGCGACGTGGATGAGAGAGAAGAATGGGAAAGCATGCCGGCCCGAAGCGAGATATTTACTCCTCGCTCTCGTCCTCGCTGTCGTGCGCCCTCTCGATTCCCTTGCTCCTCAATCCGGGCGCCGTGATGGTCGTCGCCTTCTCCACCGCTGAGCTAAGTGCGCGCGCGAGCCGCCGCCCCTTCTTGGCCCTCTTTGCGAGCGTTGCCATGTTGGGCCCGAAGCGCACCGCTTCGGCGGACGTGGCCATGTCGCACTCTTTTTTATCCATGGTCTTCTTGTGCTCGGCCGACCCTTGCAAGCCAGCGTCGTGCGTGGTCTGATCAAGCACGCGAACTGCACCGCCGATCGCTGCGAAGGCGGTCGTGAATTGTTCCACGGCGGCCAAAACCGCCACCCCCCTCCGAGATTAAGGCGTGAGAATCTCTCCCTTCTCATTCGCCCGCCCCCGGCATTTCCCCAGCCCGCTGCGTGGGGGGCCCGCCCCGGCGGCTTCGCCCCCCGTCCGCGCCAAGATGGATTGGGGAGCAAGTCTCTGATGCGTTCCAATCCCCCCCTCACAAGCGCACGCGCGTTCCCGAGCCGGCTTCCGAGAAACTGTTTCGACCCCGCGAAGTGGCTGCCTGGCCGCCGTAGATGTCCCCGCGAAATTGCGCGAACGAGGCAGCGTCAAATGCCCTCCCGCCGCTCCCCTTAGCGTGCTGGGACGGACGAGTCGCCTGAGACATTCTCCAAATCAGTCCGAAAGCGAGAGATGATGGGAGAGTAGATGTCCAGACCGCTTGATACACCCCCACGACATTGCGCGAGCAGGGCCGAGTGAGATGCCACCCCGCCGCCCCCTCCCAAGGAGTGCTGAAACGAGCGAATCGCCTGAGACATCATCAACATCTGTGTGTAGTCTGAGTGCGTCTGAGTGATGCCTGAGTTCGAGTGCTCAGTGTGCATGACTGAGTCTGAGTGGTGCGTGAGTCTGAGTGAATGCTGAGTCTGAGTGGTGGCTGCGCATGATTGCGTGCATCTCAGTGATGGGTGAATCTGGGGATGCCAGAGTGATGAGTGAGTCTGAGTGACGAGTGTGTCTGAGGAAGAGGTGCGATGTGTGTTCTGAGGGTTCCTCGGGCGCTGTCGGAATAAGAACAATAACCCCATCTCTTTGGACACGTGGAACTACGAGGGCCCTGGCATACCTCAAGACGGCCATGGCGCGCCCCAAACAGGCCCCAGGACACTCCCCAACGCCCCTTCGCAAGTGCTACGTGACTGAATCCCCGGCGAGCCCCGCACACCTCGAAAAAGGTCTTCCAAGAGAACGCGATGCCCTTTTATAGATCTGGGTTACCCCCCTTCGCAAAATCCATGCGGCCACCTGGTAACAACTTACCGAAGTTCCAGAACATTTACAAACCATGGGGCCCACTCTTGCTCATCGCCTCGGCTGGGTCGCCAGCAATCGCTAGAGTGTTTCCCAAATCTACACCGGCAGCGGCTGGGGCACAAGCCTCGAGGATCATTCAGAACCACCTCGACATGCTCGCTGCTGGGCACGACTTTGACGATCGAGCTCGCCGCGGCCGAGGCTGTGCGACTGGCGAACTTGAAAGCCGCCCGGCGGTTCTTCACAGACGCAAGCAACAGTTCGGGCAAGGTGGCGTGAAGAGTCGCCGCCGTGGCACAATGGACGGGGCGCGGGATATTGTCGGTCTGGGCTGCGCGCCGGTTCGAGTGCTCTTGGCCGGCCGAGAAGCTGCTGACAGAACGAGGTGCGCAAGCGCGGGTCAGGAACAGGAAGCGAAGATGAGGAGAAAGGATACGTGGGGGCGAGGGGTCCAGCAGAAGGGCGGATAATCACATAGCTCCTCTGCCTTCTTTCCCGTGTCCTCCCGCCGCCTCGGCGGTCTTGGGGCTGTCTTCGGGGCTTCTTGGGCCGTCTTCGAGCGTCGGGAAGCCGTGAAGGCGTCGGGGGCCCGGAAAGGCGAAAAAGCAAAAAAACACAGAACACACAATGGACAATCAACAATTTTGGCGTCTCGGGGCCCTCTTGGACGGCTTGTTTGGACCCTCTTCGGCCGTCTTGGAGACCTCTCGGCCCGTCTTGGGGCAATCTTGAGCGTCTTGGAGCGCTCGTTTGGCGCCTTGGGGCCTTCGTGGGCTGTCTCGGGCCTTCTTCGTGCCTTCTTGGCCCGTCTTTGGGATATTTTGGGCCCGGAAACAAGAACTCTGCGAGTCGCTCGTGATGGGCCCGGGGGAAGGAGGCCCGGGGGGGGGATCTCCAATTTGGGGCCCCTGGGGGGGTGGGGGTGCCCGAGTTCACCCACCCAGTTCGTCCAAATGCACCCCAAACACGGCGCGCGGGCTCAAGGGGCACCGCCTGAAAGCTAACTGGGGCCGCCGAGCTGGGACCCGAGCCCCCGAAGTCAGCAACTCAGCGTGCGGCGGTGATTCGCCGTAAGCGTCTTGGATATAATCACGCAAGTGCTGCAGTGACGGAAAGGGCTTCTTCATCCGTTGCGCCACCGATGCGCCGAAGTCCTCCCGCCAGCGTGCGGCAACGTGCTCTTTCCGCAGCGCAGTGATATAGGTGCCGCAACCACCTTTGCAGCTCTTGGCACATGCTTCCAAATCCTCAGGCAATTTACCAAGTTTCAAAGAGGCGGCTAAGGCGTCAGGGCCACCGCCGTCTTTGTTTTTGGGCGAGGCCAGATGTCTATGAGTCAAGACGAGTTCCACCTTCTGCGCCGCTGATTTCAGCGTGGCGCAACTAGCCAAAAGCTGTTTGGTGCCAGGGTCGTCTAGCCGATTCACATTGCAGAACTACCCGTTGTTCATAACATAGTTGTTAATCGGATTGCGTTTGGGTCTCTTGGCGTCGTGATTTCTTCGCGCCTGCTTACGAAATGTCACGAAATCTTCAAAAGTAAGTAGTGAGAAGCGGTCATCACGTGATTGAATGTGCTGCTGCGAAGTCTTCCCCGATGTCGCGCGCCTCTAGATCTCGCGTCTCTGTGCTATCCAACGCTGCTTCCGTGCATTTTTTAGATGGGCAGCATGCTCAGGAATGCTGCCCGCCAACTCCTTTACAGTGACTATCGCGGATGCGAAAGCTGCCGAAGTGTTCAAACCTGCTCTTAGCGTGGAGAATTTGGCAGCCACTTCAGCTTTGTGCTTCGAGGACTTGCATGTAATCTCCTTCACCGCACGCGTGCTGCGAATCATGCGAGATGCCACGCATCTCGGCGACGCATGCTTCGCGCCGGCGACCGAGACAAGAAACAATTGCAAGAAGCACAGACGTAACCAGCGCATGTTCAGTCAATGGCGAAGCAGGTGAACCCGTGGCCGAATGCCAGCAAGCTGGCTTGGATCTGTGAACGCGTTCCCACGGTGATTCCAGCCAAAATGGCTGCGAATAGCGCGGAAGTAAACGGCTCCGCAAGGATGAGCCGCTGCGGCCCTATCGGCTCTTGCGGCTCAAAATGCAGCCCTGAGACGTCAACCATTGCAACGTGCCTTTCCAGTGCAACACGTCTTGGTCTTTGTCAAGACGACCTCGCGGAGTAGAAACGCACAGACCCCTCGCAGAGTAGAAGCGCGCAAGGTTTTCAGGCTGCGTCCAACAGCGGGGCGTTCAAGAGGGGGGTGCAAATCGTGGCCGGCGGCGTGTGCGCGGCCCAGCGGGGGGGCCAGGGGCGTAATGCAACAACAAGAGGCGCCGTGGAAGCTGGGGAAATATCATGGCCCCCGCCATGATGTGCCCCCCCCCCCCCCCCTAGTCATCACCCCCCTCTTTTCCGCCCCCGACGGTCCTGGGAAAAAATGGGGGGCCGGGAAGGCCGAAAACAGCCGCGCGCGCACTTCGGCTCGGGGGGGCGGGAAGCTGGGGCAGGGGCAAAGGCAGGGCCAGAGGAAAGTCGCTCAGAACGGCCCATGCAAGAAGTAAGCGTACGCAGACGCATGCGCGCACAAACACGTAGACGTGAGCACGCACATCCCACACTCAAGAACGACTAAAGATGTCCAGCCACCAACAAACACTAGCATTCCTGCCCCTAACAATACTTTAGTGGACTGTCACACACGTCACACAGCTCTCGCAACTGGTGATGCCACGACGAAGCATGCATGTGCACAAACACACCATCCGCTAACCGATGCGACGGCCGGGTGGTCATAATTACGTCATCGCGTGCTGCAACGGCTACACAATGGACTCCCCCAAAACCCACTGCCGCACCTACTCCTGGAGCGCCCGCTCCACACGGCCGAAATACAGCACAACGCCTACTACCGCGGCTACAACGACAACTGCAACGACGTCTATAACTACAATACCTGCTACTACGACTGCAACTCCCGCTCCTGCTACCGCTACTGCGACTACCGCTACAACTACGACTGCTACTTCTACGAGTAATACTACTACCACGACTGCTACGACTGCTACGACTTCGACTTCGACTACTACTACTACTAGTACAACTACTACTACTACTTCTACTACTACTACTACTGCTGCTACTACTACTACTACTGGTACTACTACTACTACTACTACTTCTGCTACTACTACTGATAGTAATACTGATACTGATACTGATACTGATACTGATACTGATACTGATACTGATAGTGATACTGATACTGATACTGATACTGATACTACTACTACTACTACTACTACTACTACTACTACGACTACTACTACTACTACTACTACTACTATACTACTACGACTACTACTACTACTACTACTACTACACAACAACAACAACCAACAACAACAACAACAACAACAACAACAACTACTACTACTACTACTACTACTACTACTACTACTACTACTACTATACTACTATACTACTACTACTACTACTACTACTACTACTATTACTACTCCTATCCTACCTTATTCCTTATTAGAATATACTCCTACTCCCCCCTCAGGCCGGCAGATAGGGGCCGCATCCGGGTGGTCCCATCCTAACCTGTAAAAAACAATACAAAATCAACATTTTTCTTATTTTTTCCTCTCGACATGGACGTCCTGTCGTCCACGGCGATAATCCATTGCAAAAAATACCACAAAGAGCACACGCGCGCGTTCATGTCAGAATCCTACCGAACACCGTGTGTTTGCAAGCATTTCAACATAAAAACATCAAAAACCCAATGCTTTTTCACAAAAATTCTACACATTTCCTGCCCGGGCTCTCTTGCTGAAATCATAGGAAAACCATAGGAATCTCAAGAATTCGGTCAAATCCAGCGATTTCACGTCATCGCGCGGTGCACTCGCGATGCTCTGTCATGCACCCAGGCCGCGAATCCTGTGCAAAAAAATACCACGCGGGCGAATTGCGCGCGCGTCGCCGCGAGCGCATGCTCAAATCCTTCTAGAGTCGTCGCGTCATTGGCACCGTCGCATGGACGTCCTGTCGTACACGTCGCAAAATGCATGGCAGGAGTGGGACCCGGCTTACCGGGCCGTTCTCGACACGGCCACCTCTGGCTTCCTGCGGTGTACCGGGCCATTCTCGACTCGTCTGGCAATGCGTGCGCGGCATTCAACACGCGCTCGCCAGTTCCCGTCGGCAACCGCCATCGCGGCCGCATCAGCTGTACCAAACCGGCTGGCCGGTGTGACTTCGGCCCCCAGTTGTGCCAGCTTTGCTTCTTATGTTGTGGGAGGGCGGGTGGGACTGGGCATGCCATGCTTGACTCGCTCGAGCTGGCTAGCTTGACTCCTACTCCTACTCCTACTCCTACTCCTACTCCTAACTCCTACTCCTACTCCTAACTCCTACTCCTACTCCTACTCCTACTCCTACTCTACTCTACTCCTACTCCTACTCCTACTCCTACTCCTACTCCTACTCCTACTCCTCCCTCCTACTCCTACTCTACTACTACTACCTACTACTACTACTACTGACTACTCACTACTACTACTACTACTACTACTGCTGCTGCTACTACTGCTCTACTACTACTACTACTACTATACTACTACTACTACTACTACCTACTACTCTTATCCTTATTCCTTATTAGAATATACTCCTACTCCCCCCTCAGGCCGGCAGATAGCGGGCGCATCCGGGTGGTCCCATCCTAACCTGTAAAAAACAATACAAAATCAACATTTTTCTTATTTTTTCCTCTCGACATGGACGTCCTGTCGTCCACGGCGATAATCCATTGCAAAAAATACCACAAAGAGCACACGCGCGCGTTCATGTCAGAATCCTACCGAACACCGTGTGTTTGCAAGCATTTCAACATAAAAACATCAAAAACCCAATGCTTTTTCACAAAAATTGTACAAATTTCCCGCCCGGGCTCTCTTGCTGAAATCATAGGAAAACCATAGGAATCTTAAGAATTCTGTCAAATCCAGCGATTTCACGTCATCGCGCGGTGCACTCGCGATGCTCTGTCATGCACCCAGGCCGCGAATCCTGTACAAAAAATACCACAAGAGCACACTCGCGCGTTCATGTCAGAATCCTACCGAACACCGTGTGTTTGCAAGCATTTCAACATAAAAACATCAAAAACCCAATGCTTTTTCACAAAAATGCTTTGGGGTGTCCTGTCAGACCGTCGGGCTTCCTCCGGCCACCTCTGGCTTCCTGCGGTGTACCGGGCCATTCTCGACTCGTCTGGCAATGCGTGCGCGGCATTCAACACGCGCTCGCCAGTTCCCGTCGGCAACCGCCATCGCGGCCGCATCAGCTGTACCAAACCGGCTGGCCGGTGTGACTTCGGCCCCCAGTTGTGCCAGCTTTGCTTCTTATGTTGTGGGAGGGCGGGTGGGACTGGGCATGCCATGCTTGACTCGCTCGAGCTGGCTAGCTTGACTCCTACTCCTACTCCTACTCCTACTCTCTCCTCCTATCCTTATTCCTTATTAGAATATACTCCTACTCCCCCCTCAGGCCGGCCGTTAGGGGCCGCATCCGGGTGGTCCCATCCTAACCTGTAAAAAACAATACAAAATCAACATTTTTCTTATTTTTTCCTCTCGACATGGACGTCCTGTCGTCCACGGCGATAATCCATTGCAAAAAATACCACAAAGAGCACACGCGCGCGTTCATGTCAGAATCCTACCGAACACCGTGTGTTTGCAAGCATTTCAACATAAAAACATCAAAAACCCAATGCTTTTTTCACAAAAATTGTACAAATTTCCCGCCCGGGCTCTCTTGCTGAAATCATAGGAAAACCATAGGAATCTTAAGAATTCGGTCAAATCCAGCGATTTCACGTCATCGCGCGGTGCACTCGCGATGCTCTGTCATGCACCCAGGCCGCGAATCCTGTGCAAAAAATACCACAAAGAGCACACTCGCGCGTTCATGTCAGAATCCTACCGAACACCGTGTGTTTGCAAGCATTTCAACATAAAAACATCAAAAACCCAATGCTTTTTCACAAAAATGCTTTGGGGTGTCCTGTCAGACCGTCGGGCTTCCTCCGGCCACCTCTGGCTTCCTGCGGTGTACCGGGCCATTCTCGACTCGTCTGGCAATGCGTGCGCGGCATTCAACACGCGCTCGCCAGTTCCCGTCGGCAACCGCCATCGCGGCCGCATCAGCTGTACCAAACCGGCTGGCCGGTGTGACTTCGGCCCCCAGTTGTGCCAGCTTTGCTTCTTATGTTGTGGGAGGGCGGGTGGGCTGGGCATGCCATGCTTGACTCGCTCGAGCTGGCTAGCTTGACTCTTACTCTTACTCTTACTCTTACTCTTACTCTTACTACTACTACTACTACTACTACTACTACTACTACTACTACTACTACTACTACTACTACTACTACTACTACTACTACTACTACTACTACTACTACTACTACTACTACTACTACTACTACTACTACTACTACTACTACTACTACTACTACTACTACTACTACTACTACTACTACTACTACTACTACTACTACTAACTACTACTACTACTACTACTACTACTACTGACTACTACTACTACTACTACTACTACTACTACTAACTACCTACTCATCCCCTCTTCCCCTCCTCCTACCATCCGCCCTCCTGCTCCCTCCGCTCCCTCTGTCCCCCACCTTCTCCACCTCCTCCTCCCCCTCCTCCCCCGGCCCCTCCTCCTCCCTCTCCCCCTCCCCGCCCCCGTCTGTCCTGCTCCGTACGTTCGGGTTATCTCTGAGATTCCTCTCTGATCTTTATTGAAAGATTGCACGTCCCCAAATTGACGTTATCTTGTTGGTGTCTTTAATGCCCAGTTGGTAGAAGGCTGAGCCTCGCTCTGAATGTCAGTCGTTCGGGCCCCTGTGAAAGTCACGCATTTTAGAAGACGGATAACAGGAGGAGGACAAAGGACAAAGTTCAAAACTCCTTCTCCCCCCCCCCCTCCCTCCTCCCGCCTCCTCCTCCCCCTCCTCCTCGTCCTCCTCCCTCCTCCCTCCCTCCTCCCTTCTCTTCCTTCGTCGCCGCCTCTCTCGTCGCCGTCGCCGTCGTCGCCGTCGCCGTCGTCGCGGTCCTCCTGGTCGCCGTCGTCACGGTCCTCCTCTTTCTTCTCCTCCTCCGTCTCCCCCCCGTTCGCACGGGCGACGGCCTGCGGCGGGCGCCCCGCCGGCTCCCCGGCGCGGCCGCGGGCTCGAGCCCGCCGCGGGCGCGCGGGCACGGGCGCGGCAAAAGCGCGTCCCCTCCCTTGCCCCCGCCCTCCTCCTGCTTGTCCCCACCCCCCCTCCCCTCCTGCTCCGCCTCCTCCTCCTCCTCCTCCTCCTCCACCCCTCCTCCTTTTGTTCCTCCTTTTCCCGCAGCTCCTCCTCGTCTTCCTCCTCCTCCTTCTCCGCTGGGCCCAGGGCAAAGGTCAATGAAGGTACCTCAGGGTGGATCGAGATCCGCCACCGTGCCTCGGGCACGGAGTGGGCGTGTCCTCGGGCCGATTGCCTCAATCCTCATCCTGAAGAGTCTTGAAACGACCGGGACTCCGAATTCTCAACTCTATCGGGGCTTCCCGCGTCAACCAAGAAAACCCAAAGACGGGCCACGACGACGGGCCCCAAACAGCGCCCACGTCGGGCCAAAACGGCCCCGAGACGGGCAAAGATGGACTCAAGACGCTCCAGATCGACCCAAGACGCCCACAAAAGACTCCAACACGACCGCAGAGGCCTCGAACAGGACTCCCAGGAAGGGCCCAAAGGCCGACATCATCCAATTCGTCTAGAAAACAATAATTTTTCCATATACGACTTGTCGGCCTCCACGGCGTTCAAGACGATCCGGGAGCCCCCCCCTGCCGCCCCAAGATGGGACCCCTACAAACCTACAAGAGCCACAAACGATTCAACAAGGCACGGTGGCGGGACGACACGGGAGAGGAGAGAGATAGAGAGACAGAGAGAGAAAGAGAGGAAAAAACACACGCACACACAAAAACACGCCCACACACACACACACACGCACATTCGACCCGGGCTCCCGCTCGTTCCGTATCGCGTTCCAGCTGCAGCGCTGCCCTCGTCTACAATTACTCCATATGAACACTACCCCCCTCTCTCCACCAATGTTGCGGGAAAGGCTCGCAGCGACACCTGAAAACAAGAAAAACACAAGGCCTCATTTGGGGTCGGCGGCAGAGGCGGCAGCCTTAAGATTTCCGACTTCGTCAACGGAAACCTAAATAAACAACAATCAATGATTACTGCGTCTTGTACGGCATATTCCGTAATTTATTCCGTAAATGATTCGGACAACCATATAGGCAAAACGCGAATGGATCGGTAAACCAACATCCGTAGAAAAAACGCAAATCGGTAAGCACGGGCATTGTGACAACTATAGATTCCAAACGATATCGATAGATATTACACACAATCTCGACGGATATTGCACCGAAACCGGAACCGATACATACCGAATTTGATGAAACCGTTGTTAAAATACCAACTACGTTTCCGCCTCTTGGTAGAGCTATGCCAGGACGCACGTGCTGGGACATATGGTCAATATTTCCTCACGCATGGAGAACACATAAGAACCATGTTACCATACAGTATCGCTATTGGCTGGATTACGAATCGGGGAAACCAGCAACTCAGGCCCGCCGCCGGAATTCGAAGGATCACGCCAACGTGCAGTGGATGCTTAGGGATGGGTATTGTGTACACCCGATGCAAATTGATGCAAGGTTGGCGCAACGACCCAATGCCAGTCAGTTCTCATTCGGGGCTAGACGAACTCCTGAAGCAGCCCGCTGGATTTATCGATTATACAAAAATTGTTTTTTTTCGGAAGGACTTTTACTCGAAGGTATGCTGTCAACTCCTCCCATTCACGGGAACCCCCGATCTTGAGGCACCATTGGCATGCGATGTCGGGGGAACTTGCATTTTTGACGACGACGACAATGACGAAGTACCATGTAGATTCCAACACCTTCTTCCTAAAGGGGCCGATACATGCATGTCAACCTTCGTATCGGTCCACGTAGCCACCGACATTCCGCCAACGACATCATAGTAATACGGCAACGCGGGATTCAATATTTACCAAAAGGTCCGGTATTGCTTGATGCATCGAATTCGGTATCGGCGTAATTGATTATGGTATGGTTTTATGAAAACAATATCATTCCGTACGTGTGCTGCACACGTACATAATGGATGCACAATCATCATTCCTACGCGTGCTGCAATCCGATGGCGCACGGTGTGCAACCGGATTGCGTTTGGACTATCCGTCTTCGGAAAACCGTTCCCGTTTATTTGCCTTGTCAATGAGCGCGCACAATAATATTTAAGCAAAACTCTTCTGTAACCATTTCGGCCGAACTTTGCATTTCCGTCCGGAACTCGAACCTTCGTGTTCTATCCCTGCCCTCAATGTGAACGTGGTTATGATTTTCACTGTACTTGTTGTGGGAGCGATGGAGAAGCGAAAACGTTGTAATTCTGGCATTTGAACGCAGGAGCAACTGGCACGGTACCGGAGAGAAGGGCCCCAATGTGATGGTATGGGTGTAACAATCACTGCCCAACGATTCGTTATCGAAATGGGGAAATATAGAGCGGAAGGCATCCATGCGCGGTGCGTGCACGCGCCGTGCCGCTAATCGCTGCCTCAATGTAATGAGGCCTGCTGCGGTTTGACGCCCCGGTCCAAGAAACCCAGGCGGCAAGGACCATGAACTCTCATTGTGCATCCTGTGAGCAGTTGAACCAGATACAGCTCCACGCCCTCCACGCCCTCCTCGCCCTCCTCCTCCTCCTCCTCCTCCTCTTCCTCCTCCTCGCCCCCTCCTCCTCCTCCTCCTCCCCTCCTCCTGCTCCCCTCCTCCTCCTCCTCCTCCTCCCCTCCCCCTCCTCCTCCCTCCCCCTCCTCCTCCTCCTCCTCATCCTCCTCCCCCTCCTCCTCCTCCCCCCTCCTCCTCCTCCTCCTCTTCCTCCTCCTCCTCCTCCTCCTCCTCCTCCTCCTCGGAAGCCGCACTTTCTGGGCAATCCCAGCGGGCCTCTGCCCCTCGCCAGCACGACGAGGAGCCCCAAATGTCCATCGCGCTCCCACGGGCTTCTGCGGCCTGCGGCCGCGCACGGCCGCCCCACCCCACCCCCCTTCGGGCGCTCCCAGGGGCGTCCTTGGCCCAAAGGTGCCCCCAGGGGGGGGGGGAAAGAGGAGGAGGAGGAGGAGGAGGAGGAGGAGGAGGAGGAGGAGGAGGAGGAGGAGGAGGAGGAGGAGGATAAGGAGGACGAGTAGTAGGAGGAGGAGGATAAGGAGGAGGGGGAGGCGAGGAGGAGGAGGAAGAGGAGGATGAGGAGGAAGAGGAGAAAGTCCCCGCGCGGCCTCCAGGGCAACCCTCACCAAGGCCCAGAGAAGGCACCAGGGGCTCCAAAAGGCAGCGGAAAGCCGAGGACATCTGGGCGACGAAAAGAAGCGAGCCTCACGCGAGACGACATACCAACCAAACGCCGCGGATAACGTGGGTGGCACACCGCGTGGAATAGAGGGCGCTTACGCGAAAGTCCGCGCAATACACTCCGTTTCCTGCCATCGTTCACCGTGGGCCAGGGACCCCCCGTGACTGGAGAACAGCCACACATCTGGCAGCGGCGCCCCCGCGCCATGCCACCCCCGCGCGCCCTTAGCGCAGCGGCGGCCAGTTCTGGTGCAGTAGCAAGTCAGGGACAGAGGCAGCACGCCATGTTTCGGGGCTTCCAGTGAGCGGGCATTCAGCCGCCGCAGGTGCGACCAGGGCATTGGTGCGACAGGCGGCACTGGGCGTATTCAGCCGCCGCAGCAGCCAGGGCACAGCGTGAAGACCAAGAATCGGCGCATGCATAGACTCTCAGAGGTCCGCGCGGATCTCTTGGATTGGCGCTGTACCCCCCTGGCGGCGCATCTGACGCAGTCTCTGGCGCGCACAACACGCTGGGATAAGGGGTCCACCGCTGATCCCAAACATCCGCGCGGACCTTCGAAAGTTGACGGCTACGCAGTCCTCAATATTCCAGAAACGTTGGACGAATCTCCCCCGCATCCTATTTCTGTTCCCCCTCCCTGGTGCGCGGAGCTCGCCAGGGGGCCCAGCGCAGATCCCCAAAGTCCGCGCGGACCTGAGAGAGTCGGTGCTTGCATCAGGTCGGGCATGTCCACCTACAGGCTGATTTTGTGCGACAAATAAACCATAGCCAAAACAAATCCAAACATAAGCAAACATGATAAACAAATCGTCCCCAAACTATTTTTGACTATTCTTGAAAATTCCTCCTGTAGAGGGACATGCCCGACTTAATGCTTGCGCAATTGCACACTCTTGGACGCCGGGGCGCCGTAGAGGTGTGGCCAGGGCCCTCAGCAGCTCCTCAATGACGCTGGGCATATTATTCAGCCGGCCGCAGGTGTGGCCGAGCACGGGTGCGACAAGCGTTGCCGCCATGAAAGGACGGACTTGCCGTGAGGGAGCTAAATGGTCCAGGACGCGATGGGATCCTGAGAAGCCTTGCGAATCCGGAATTCGAGCAAATGGGGCAGGATTGGGTCGAAGATCGCGCCGCATCGCCGGCGCATCGCCGACGCAGCAGCGACGCATCGGTGACGCGTCGGCGGTGCATCGGCGACGTCGCCGAGGAGAAAGCCAGGCTTCACATCGAGCCGCGTCACCGATGCAGCGGCGATGCGGCGCGATCCTCCGACCCTATCTACCCAGACAGCCGCCGATCTGATTTTTCCCCATACCCAAAGCATGGGGTTCTTGTTCCCCAGATCCAAAAGATCTTCTCGTTATTATTCCGACCGCGCCGACGCCTTCAGAACCTCCATCCTCCGTCTCCTCCTCCTCCTCCTCCTCATGTCGTGGTATGGTGTGCTATGTTATGTTCTAGGGATTATGTTATGATATGCTATTTCATGTTACAATGCATTATGCTATGTGCTGTCTTGTTCTGCTATGCTGTGTTAGATTATGTTTTTTCTGTTACATGATGATGTGTCAGAATATGATCTGTTATGTCAGGTTGTAACAGGTAGTGTCTGTTATGTCATGCTATGCTGTGATGATGGTGATGATGCCGATGGCGATGATGATGGCAATGATGATGACGATGATGATGATTCCGATGATGATGATGATGATGATGATGATGATGATGATGATGATGATGATGATGATTATGATGATGATGATGATGAGGATGATGATGATAATGCTGGTGATGATGTTGTGGTTGTTCTTGTTGTTGATGATGATGATGATGGCGAAACAAGTGCTGAGGATGTCTCGAGCGAAGCGCGGATTTAAGCACCCCCAAAGGGGAGCCGCCAGGGGGTATTGCACTCCTTCGTTCGCTCCAAAATGGCGGGGATGCCTCGAAAGGTTTGCCTCTTTGCTGCCCCAACGTCCTCCGCTTTCGGAACAGATTTCGAGGACGTCTCGAACGATGCGCTGGTTTTCGGCCCCAAGGGGGGGGCCGCCAGGGGGTATCTCATTACCCGACAGCTTTTGCTGATGTGTTTCTAGTGGGCTCAAAAGAAAGAGCATCTTGACGCCCCAAAGGGGTCTGGGCAGGATTCGGACAGACCTGGACAGATCCGGACAGCCCCAGGAATCCATAGGAATCCTCAGGAATTCTGAAGAATCCTTAGGAATCCATTCCCAGAATACCATTCCCAGGCCACATTTTGAATACCCGGAACCAACTGTAGGCCGCTTCGTGTTCTTCGTGTTCCCAGAACACCATTCCCAGGCCACATTTTGAATGCCCGGAGCCAACTGTAAGCTACTTCGTGTTCTTCGTCTTCCCAGAACACCATTCCCAGGCCACATTTTGAATGCCCTGAGCATGCTGCAGGCCACTTCGTGTTCTTCGTCTTCCCAGAACACCATTCCCAGGCCACATTTTGAATGCCCGGAGCCAACTGTAGGCCACTTCGTGTTCTTCGTCTTCCCAGAACACCATTCCCAGGCCACATTTTGAATGCCCGGAGCCAACTGTAGGCCACTTCGTGATCTTCGTGTTCCCGGAACACAATTCTTGTACCATATTTCGATTGCCCGGAGCCAACTGTGGGCCACTTCGTGATCTTCGTGTTCCCAGAACACCAGTACTGTGCCATATTTTGAATGCCCGAGCTGAGGCAGGCTGAGGCTGAGGCAGGCTGAGGCCGAGGCAGGCTGAGGCTGAGGCTGAGGCACGCCGAGGCAGGCTGAGGGGCAGGCTGAGGCTGAGGCTGAGGCAGGCTGAGGCTGAGGCTGACGCAGGCTGAGGCCGAGGCAGGCTGAAGTTGAGGCTGAGGCAGGCTGAGGCTGAGGCAGGCTGAGACTGAGGCTGAGGCAGGCTGAGGCTGAGGCTGAGGCTGATGCAGGCTGAGGCTGAGAGGCTGACGCTGAGGCTGAGGCAGGCTGAGGCTGAGGCTGAGGCGAGGCAGGCTGAGGCTGAGGCTGAGGCAAGCCGAGGCAGGCTGAGGCTGAGGCTGAAGCTGAGGCAGGCTGAGGCTGAGGCTGAGGCTGTGCTGAGTCTGTGGCTGAGCCAAGCGGCGGCCTGAGGCAGGCTAGGCTGATGCTGATGCCAGCCTGAAGGCTGAGGCAGGCTGAGGCTGAGGCTGAGGCAGGCTGAGCTGAGGCTGAGGCTGAGGCAGGCTGAGGCTGAGGCCGATGCAGGCTGAGGCTGAGAGGCTGACGCTGAGGCTGAGGCAGGCTGAGGCTGAGGCTGAGGCCGAGGCAGGCTGAGGCTGAGGCTGAGGCAAGCCGAGGCAGGCTGAGGCTGAGGCTGAAGGCGAGGCAGGCTGAGGCTGAGGCTGAGGCTGTGGCTGAGCTGAGGCAGGCTGAGGCAGAGGCTGAGGAAGGCTGATGCTGAGGCAGGCTGAGGCTGAGGCTGAGGCTGATGCAGGCTGAGGCTGAGGCAAGCTGAGGCTGAGGCCGAGGCTGAAGGCAGACTGAGGCTGAGGCTGAAGCAGGCTGCGGCTGAGGCTGAGGCAGGCTGAGGCTGAGGCTGAGGCAGGCTGATGCTGAGGCAGGCTGAGGCTGGAGGCTGAGGCTGATGCAGGCTGAGGCTGAGGCAGGCGGAGGCTGAGGCAGGCTGAGGCTGAGGCTGAGGCTGTGGCTGAGGCTGAGGCAAGCTGCGGCTGAGGCAGGCTGAGGCTGAGGCCGAGGCAGGCTGAGGCTGAGGCTGAGGCTGAGGCTGTGGCTGAGGCTGAGGCTGAGGCTGAGGCTGAGGCCGAGGCAAGCCGAGGTAGGCTGAGGCTGAGGCTGAGGCTGAGGCTGATGCTGAGGCAGGCTGAGGCTGAGACAGGCTGAGGCTGAGGCTGAGGCAGGCTGAGGCTGAGGCAGGGCGAGGCTGAGGCCGAGGCAAGCGAATCCTTCGGAATCCTTATGATTCCATCGGAATCCTCAGGAATCCCTAGGATGCAGGATTCCTAAGGATTCCTAAGGTTTCCTAAGGATTCCATTGGATCCTAAGGCCGTTGCCACTGCGACTGTCATTGCGAATGCGAGTGCGACTGCGAGAACAGCAGAATTCTACAACTGAATTCTCACCTGAATTCTACAACAAGGGAATGCTTCCAGATATGCTTATACACATCGCTGTCAGGTTGCTTTGCCAAGATATTTTTGTCGCTCGGGCCCAGATTGCGGGGATGCCTCGAACGGTTAGCCTGTGTCCTGCACCAACATTCTCCGCTTTCGGAGCAGATCCGGTTCTGGTATGTTATGGCATGCATGTCATCGTATGCCATGGCATGCGATAAATATACATATATATATATATATATATATATAAAATTATGGTGTAGTCTGATATGAAATGCTATGCTCTGTGACAGTCTACTATGCTACGCATTGTCATGTTATGGCATGCGATGCTATATTATGCTGTATTATGTTATGGTATGCTATGCCATGACATCCCATGCTATGTAATGTTATGCTATGCCGTGCTATGCTCTGTTATGCTATGACATGCTATGCTATGGCATGTCATGTTTTGTCATGCTACAATATGGTATGATTTTGCATGACGTGTTATGGTATGACATATTATGACATGTAATGATGATGCTGGTGGTCATGATGATGATGGTGGTGGTGATGGCGGAGCAAATTCTGAAGATGTCTCGAGAGAGGCGCGGGTTTAAGCACCCCCAAGAGGGAGCCGCCAGGGTGTATCTCACCCCCTCCGTTCGCGCCACAATGGTGGGGACGCCTCGAGCGGTTTGCCTGTTTCTGGCCCCAACATCCTCCGCTCTCGGCGCCGGTTTTCGCCCCCAAGGGGGGCCCGATTTTGAGGACGTTTCGATCGGTTTGCGTGTTTTGGTGGCCAGACTCGTGGGCACGGATTCTTCCCAAGATGCCACAGGCGGCTCCAGCAGAGGAGGGCCGAGGAGGAGGAGGGAGGAGGAGGAGGAGGAGGAGGAGGAGGGGGAGGAGGAGGAGGAGGGAGGAGGAGGGGAGGAGGAGGAGGAGAGGAGGAGGAGGAGGAGGAGAGGGGGGGAGGAGGAGGAGGGTGGGGGATATTATTATGTCCTGATTATTCATTAGGCGTTAGGATGTGGAGTATGGATGAGGAGTGAGTATTCGGAGGCGAGGAGGATGAGGATGATAGTACATCTACTTCTCTGATGCCCAATTAGAGTCCACAGCATTTCCCTTTCTTCATCCTTATGCCGCCATGAAATCTCAAGGTGGCCCCCCCAGAGCCCCAGCTCTCCAAGAGGCCTCAGGAGGCTCCAGGATGCTCCAGGAGGCCCCAGGAGGGAACAGGAAGCGCCAGGAGGCACCAGGAGGCCCCAGAGGGCGCCAGGAGGCCCCAAGAGGCACGAGGAGCAGGAGGCCTCAGAAGGCCACATGAGTGGCTTCAGTCCCATGTGTTTTACGTCTGCTCCTATAGATTGGGCATCCCCTGGAGCACGAATCCTTGATATTTTACATTTGTTTCTATAGATTGTCCTTCTCCGGTGGATCCAACCCTGAGTGTTTTGCATCTGTTCCTACAGATCGGCCTCCCCTGGGGCACGAGTCCTTGGTGTTTTCACGTGTGCGCCTGCAGATTGCCGCTCTCCTGTGTCTCCAATCCGAAGTGTTTTCCGCCTGTTCCTACGGATTGGGCCTCTCCTGGGGCACGAATCCTTCCCAGGACGCCCCAGGAGGCTCCAGGAGGCCTCAGGAAGCCACAGGAGGGCACACGAGGCCTCAGGAGGCCGCAGGAAGCCCCAAGAGGCCGCAGGAGGCCCCAAGAGGCTCCAGAAGGCCCCAGGAAGCGCCAGGAGGCCCCAGGCTGATGCGCAGAGATGCGCCCGTACTACTCAGACTCATTCACTCTCCAACTCATCCACAGCTAGATTCGCTCCCAGACCGTCAATACTCAAACCCGTCTATATTCGAAAACTCTTGCGCCTACACGCTCACGGCAGACAGGTCCGTGCTAACAGATGCACGTATGGGGAGCTTTAGGTCAGGCAGGTCCCCCTACAGGCCGATTTTGTAATTATTTGAACAATAGTCAAACAATACTCCAAAATAGCAAAAAATGGCCAACATATCGTCCCCAGACCATTTTTTGACTGCTCCTCCTGCACAGGGACGTGCCCGACTTAAGGGGAGCTCCGCGCTGGGGCCCGCGGCGTCGCTATCGGGGACCCTGTCGCCGATCGATTGGCGACGTACTGCCCGTGCACACTGGAGGCATGCTCCCCCTGAGCTGGTCTCAGAGGCGGGCCAGTTGAGGCCACGGCGGCTTTCCCGCCCAGTCCAGACCCACGCGCCCATCATAATTGCAGACAGCAGTGACCGAAATTGAACACACTTCATCCGCACCCAGGAGAGACACGCAGGAACAAAAGCAAAAAACAAAAAATCGGTCCCCCGACCCACTCAACCCCTGCCGGGATCCATCCTGGCCACGCCTTCGAGGCGGATCCAGCCGTGGCGGCGAGGAGCCTCCGGGAGGCCCGCGTCCGCGGCCCCGAGGGCTCCGACCCTCTCACCGTGGGCAGGCTTGGCCCGCACGCCGGATCCGCTTCTGGTGGCCCGCAGGGCACGGCCCCCGAAGGTTCAGGCCGGGCCTGTCCTCCTACGGGAGGATGTTGGAAGAGAAGTGGGAGCAATCAACGCCAGGCTGCAGAACCAGATCCTCGGAGAGATTGGGATAGAGGAGGAGGGGGAGGAGGAGGAGGAGGAGGAGGAGGAGGAGTAATCAGTAGGAGGGTTATGAGGAGGGAAGGGAGGAGGGAGGAAGGAGGGGAGGAGGAGGAGGAGGAGGAGGAGGAGGAAGAGGGAGGCCGAGGATGAGGAGGAGGAGGAAGGAGGAGAGGGGGGCAGGAAGGAGTGGGTAGGAGGAGGAGGAGGAGGAGGAGGAGGAGCTCCATCTGGGGCCTCCCCTGGGAGCCCGCGCTCTCCCAGCGGCCCCGTGGGGCCTTGTAGTTACGGTGAACTTAGACTCGCTCCGCGGCGACACCGTCAGCGCATCCTGGTGAGAATGGGGTGGAACTGCTGCTTGTCTTCTAAAGGAAGAAAGACTGACACAAACATAAAACTCGGAGGTCCGCGCGGATTTCTTGGATCCGCGCAGGACCCTCCTCCCTGGCGCGCGGAGCGCGCCAGGGGCGGCGCCGCCAGGGGGCGTCAGCGCCGATTCGAGAAATCCGCGCGGACCTCAGAGTTTTCTGCTTATGTCATTTTTCGTTCCCCTATCTTCGTCACCTCTCTTCTGGTCCCCACCTCCACCGCACCGAGAAGCGGCGAGGAAGCTGCAGGACCCGCTCTCCTCCAGGGACCCCTTCCAGAGATCCGATGCCTTGCCTCTTCCATATGGTTAGGTCGGGCACGTCTCCCCACAGGCAGATTTTGGACGAGCAAAGGAACAAAAAAGGTGCGCAACAACAGCCAGACATCATAGAAAAGTCGTCCCCAGACTATTTCTGGACTACCTTTGAATTTTCCTCCTGTAGAGGGACATGCCGCCTTGACCAGAATCGCGACCCGCTCCCCGGGGCCAAATCTCCGCCACGAGCCGTTTTCCGACAGCCCCTGGGCCCAGTGAGGGCCCCCAGGAGGCCCAGAACGGCGAAGAGGCCTCTGCCCGAGTTCTGCCAAGACGCTGGCGGATGCCTGGGATCTCTCCCTCGTGAGCAGGCGGGGGACCTCACGCCAGGCCAGGGCTCGTGCCGGCAGGAGGAGGAGGAGGATACTGAAGGAAGGAGGACTTAGGAGATGGGAGGATGAGGAGGAGGAGAGGAGGAGGGGAGGGTGGAGGGGGAGGAGGAAAGTAGCGTGTAGGGGGGGAGGAGGAGGGGGAGGAGGAGGGGGAGGAGGAGGAGGAGGAGGAGGAGGAGGAGGAGGAGGAGGAGGAGGAAGAGGAGGAGGAGGAGGTCGGGGACGGCGGGGCGCACTCCCTGGGCTCGCTCTCCGAGCCGCCTCTCATGGTCCGGCACGACAGGTGGCGCGAGGCGTTGGAGGAGGGCGAGCTGAGGCATCGGCATCTCGCCACCGGCGCTCCGACCACTGCCAGGGCCCAGAGGCCACAGGGCTCGGAGCTGCGTCCCGCCGCGGCGACTCCGAGGGGCCCCCGGAGCCCCGAGAGCCGACTGCAGCAGACAAGCTGCACCAGCGCAGAACCAATCCACCGGAGCCCAGCCCCCCTGAAGGGGCCCACGAACGCACAAATAAATACACACGAATAAAACGATGCCCCATATTTTCCCATATTTTCTGGGTCTTTGTCTTCCCCCCCACTTCCTATATTTTCCCATATTTTCTGGGGAATCGCCGATTAATGGTGTCTGTTTTTTTTTTTTCCCTCCTGACCCCCATCTTTCTGCTGCACCTTCCGAGCCAGATCGAGCCGCGATGGCCCCAGGGCTCGAAGCAGTGCGAACATGCCCAGCGTGGAAAAGTCACGACGCCGGGATCTCAGTGGCTGCCTCAACTTAGAGGCCTCCCAGGTGGGGTCGGAGTAGATGGGGTCGACGGATCGCGCCACATTGCCGATGCATCGCAAGTGCATCGCCAATGCATCCGCGATGCACCGGCGACGTCGCCGATGCATCAGCGACGTCGGCGTGAGGACCATCGGGCTCCACACCGAGCTGCATCGCCGATGCATCGGCGATGCGGCGCGCTCCTCCGACCCCATCTGCTCGGACCCCATTTGAGACGCCTAGAACTAAGTCGGGCGTGTCCCCCTACAGGGGGATTTTCGACGAAAAATAAAAAATACCCCCCAAATGCCGCCAAATGGTCAAACAACACTCAACAAATAGTCCCCAGACTACTTTTTGACTACTTTTGAACATTCCTCCTGTAGAGGGGCAAGCCCGACTTGAGCCTAGAAGCATCGCCCTCCTCTTGGCGGCGCGCAAAAGGGGGTAGAGGGAGGGGGGAGGGCTTCTTAGAAGGAGGCTGCTTCTTAGAAGGCGCCGGCCTTACATCTATAGATAAGGCCCGCGCCTTCTAAGAAGCAGGGGTGCTTCTAAGAAGCCCTCCCCCCTCCCCCCGCCCCCCTCTGCGCGTGGCTGATTCTCTGAACGACAGGGCGGTGCGAGGTGGGCGCGAGCACGCTTGGCCGCGCCCACCCCGCCAGTGCATTGGCGCAGCGCGCCGCAACCCC